>VZTJ01003576.1:12936-133806 GCA_013397795.1 Orthonyx spaldingii
AAACATTAAAAAAAAAAAAAAAGCAGATTAATACATTAAAAAAAAAAAAAGCAGAGAGGATTAAGTTCTGGCATGGAAAAGTTAATAATTAATATATTTCAAAAAATGATCAATTATTAATAAGAAAGTCACTGTCATCGATACTCATATCAATACCAAAATGAGTGGAAACTCGAGCCTTTAAAGCATTTTTCTCAGAAGAAAAATTGCCTTGCAAAATGCAAACAGTAGGTTTTAAAATTTGCTCTCAAGTTTTACAGAGGATCAACACATTTTTAAAGATAAGCTATCAGCCCAGTGCATCATACCAGGAGCATGGTGATGTCTTCTCAATTTGAAGACATTAGTTTTGACACTTTGGCAAATGGTGTGAGGGGAAACCATTGCTGCTTCATGCTGAGGCTTCCACCTGGTGTTGGGGAGCAGTCAAGGCAAGAGTCTGTCACCTTATACATAGCTGAGAAAGCTGCCAGGTATGGGGCATTTTGGAATTCACAGAAGACATTTTTTGAGGGCAGCCTTCCACTGTTGGTGGACAATGTCTTTCTGTGTATTTTTTGATGTTATCATTTTAAATCTGTTCCGGCAAGAAAAAAAGTCCCTGAATTAAAATAGAGAAAAATAGGGAAGAGCATGAGGTGTGATGATGCCTGCTCTCTTTGTCAGATGCCTTTGTTATGATAGAAGTAAACGCTGTAGGACTGCCAAGACTTATATTAACTAAATAGCAATGATTGCTAGTGCAGTAACCACAAAGCAAACATTTCTGGAGGTTCTGGACCTGCATCTCTTCTCAAATACAGAAATGCAAGGAGATAATTCCTTAGGTACTTTAAACTGAGGAAATTTGGTTATTAGAAAAGCTGAGGATCAGTGTAGTGGAGTTACTCTACTGCAAGAGGGCAGATGGGTCTGTCTTGTTCTCAGTAAATGATTGTTCATGCAGACCAGTTGTTAGCAAATTTGAATGGCAGCAGACTTTCCCCATTTTATCCTCTCATTGGAACATGGTCACTATCCAGTGTGCCACAATGCTGCAAGTAGAGGCCTTTGCTGTAGAGAAGGTGCTGTAGCTCACGAGGAGCAAAGTAGTCCCTTGCAACTCATATCCTAGATAAAAATGTTTAAAGCCTTACCATACAGAAGTCCATGTTAAACAAGCTTGTGAGGTGGTATTGCCTGTGCTTCTGCCCTTCTCTGTGCCAACACCCAGGAGATGGGTGAAGGGGAGTTTCTGTCCAGAAGATCAGGGCTGCTGCCAACCAAGGCAGCTTTAACCTCTCCTGGTATCGTATTGACAAGTGCAGTTCATTTTGTGCACCACACAGCCTTCCCAGGCTTTGCTCCAGTAAAATTGCTGCAGTTTTGCCCAGTCATGCCTCTGTTTGTGTCTGATCCCTACCTCCCTGCTCTCCTCCTAGCTAGTTCAAGCACAGGGTGAGTTTAGTCCAATAAACTGCTAAAGGCTTGCTGTATTCCTCGTGTGCTGATGGTGAAGAAGAAATATTTTTCTGCTAGTTTGGGGCAAGAAGCTTTATTTGAATAATGAAAAGTATACATGTATTTTTTAAATGCCTGAAACTGCATTTTTGTATGTTGTTCACCACAGTATATCTTTGAATTTCAGTGGGTCTTCTGTCATTTTACCTGCTGCAAAGGAGCCGGAGTTCACAGGGCTGGCAAAGGGCAAGCTGGAATCATCATCCATGCCTGCTTGAAATTTTAGCTAACCTACATTACATTTGTTCTAATGGGAACTGCTTTAATTCTTTACATGAACATAGAAAGATACTTTTGCATCAGCCAGAATAATTAGCCAGAATGCGTCTGATTTGTTCACTAAACAGCACAATCAGACCATTGACCAGAATATAAAGAAATGAAAAAGAAATTAAAGTATAACAGAAGTAACGTAGCTTCAAATTTTTTCTTCTATTTTTAATGAAACATCCTCCCCCATATGTATTTTAGAAATCTGTTTAGAAATGAGAATGTTTTTCTTTCACACACCAGTGAGAGTTACTCAGATAAGACTGAATAGTACCTTACAAGATTGTCACATGATATATAATACTTAGAGTGTGAATGTGCACCATTGCTGGCATTGGCAAGGCAAGCTGTGGTAAAGCATGGAGTTCAAATCTCTTGAAAGTACAGCATGGCTGGACTTTGTAGAGATTTGCTGTCTCATCAGAATGGACTTGGAGAAAAAAATGTGCTCAGCAGCATTTTTAAAGTCAGAAGAGCTCGGTGTCAGGCTGAATTGAAAACAGGATTTATGCAGGTACATTAGAGTCTGTGCAAGGAAGATGCCTCCCTTCCAACAGGGGAGATTGATTGTACCAGTGTAGTTGGCTTAAGCACTGTCAAACACACCCTTCTTATTGCCTGGCAGCTGGATTGCACAGCACAGCATGGTGAGCTGGTATTTACTGTTGGAAATTTACTGTTGGAAATTACACCTTGGAAAAATAGCCAGTGTTACTCTCAGGTGGGTACCTGACACATGGGTGTCCTGCCAAAAGTCAGCGTGGAGAGACGTGGACCCAGGGTAGGTGCAGAATCCTAATGGGGTCCTTTCTTCCCTTGCTTGATTAATTTGAGTGGAAACAAATAAATTGATTGTGCAGACAGTTAAATTTCCATCAGTAGTCTTCAGAGTAAACAGATTAAATGTGAGCTTGGCAGACCTGTACATACAGCACAGGGTTGAGCTCCTGTCATTGTATATTGTGCGTGTGTGGAGACTGGGGTGGTACAAATCTGCATATCTCCACTGGTAGGAGAAAGAGCAAGCCAAAACATACATAGTTACATGCTTCTGTTTGTCTAGGAGCATCTGGAATAGTTCATCTTACATTAGGTGAAGAATTGCCACTATAAGAGCATTAGCTTCCCCCCCCCCTTCCCGTGGCTATGGGGGGAACTTAAGAGGAGTTGTAAATGCAAACATGATCTTACCCAAAATGCATGAACTCCATCCTCAGTTCCAGAAGAACATGATGTAATAGGACTGAAAAAATCCACAATAAGTAACAATTATAATAATTCTTATCATAAGAAAGATTTATTTTAAGGTGAGAACAATCAATCCCTGGAATAACCCCTGCAGGGATGCTATGGAGTCGCCATCACTGGAAGTTTGCAAGATGCAACTCGACAGGATGCTAAATAGTCTCATCAAGACTCCCTTTCCCATGAAAGGTTGGACCAGATGATCTTTCAAGATCATTCCAAACTGAGCTGTTCTTTGGTTTTATCATTAATACTTTTGTGTTTCTTTAGCGCTGCTCACCTTAGGGTCTCAGCTCACTAAAACTCAGCTCTCAGATGAGCATGAAGGTAGTTGTGCTTTATCTCCATGTTGTAGATCTTTGTTGACCAAAGTCAGAATGGAGTTCAGTGGAGGACAAAGGATTTAACTCAAAACCTGCTTAATAAGAATAGGACCTGCTATTGGGTAGAGCCTACCCAGGTGACCTGCTTGAAGATTCTTGCAAGTAATTGCAGTCTCCATCATGGGTAGTTTGAACTGGCCTCACTTGTCATGTGGCTGTTCTGAGGTCAGGCTAGACCTTCTGTGTACCTGCTTACCTGTAGATCAGTACAACATTGGTAGGGAGTAGAAAAAGAATAAAGTGTCAGTCTAAAAAAATGGCATTTTCCTTGTAAAACTAGCAAATTTTTTTCAGAAACCTGAATCTTTATTTCTAAGCTTACTGTTTTGTCTTTTATATTAACAGGCACATTTGGAAAACCATAATTCTGGGCCAGATGCTCTCCTTGTTTATCTGTGGGACTGCTGTTACAAGCCAGTACCTGGCAGAAAAATACCAAGTGAATACTCCAATGTTGCAAAGTTTCATCAACTATTTTTTGCTGCTTCTAGTTTATACAACAATGCTGGCATTTAGGACTGGTATGTGAAATATGGGATGAGAGATTCTGGTTCATCTTTTTTTTTTTTCTTTCTACATTTTCCTTTCAGAATTTGAAACTAAGGAGCTCAATACTCATCCTAGTTTTTAAAGTTCCTGCTTTATAGCAACACATGGACATTAACTTCACAGGTTAAATGTACATTTAGTTTGATATAATGTCATACCTGTTTAGAGTTTTGTGCTCTTTGGTTTGAAGTCTTGTGTTAAAAAAAGGCTTTGTTGTAACAAGCTTTGTTGCCAGAGGCTATTTAGTATTCCTCTTATTAATTTGCTCTTTAAACAACTCTAGTCTTGCTGTGTTTTTCTTCACATGGAAGAATTTCTGTGCTTTTCACCATTTGCGTTGTGTCCTCCCAGGCTGTGTTTCCTGTTATTGTATCTTTAGCAGGAGCAGACAAAGTCAAACATCTTGGTATTATTTATACTTCTAAAAAGCAAAATTCCCGTGCAACATTTGGTTGGAAAGAAACATATATTGATTGCTGCTTTCTTCTAAACAGGCAGTGACAGTCTCTGGCAGATTTTGAAACAGAGGTGGTGGAAGTATATTTTTTTGGGACTGGCTGATGTTGAAGCCAATTACATGATTGTAAAAGCCTACCAATATACAACCCTCACAAGCGTGCAGGTAAGGACTGATCTCTCTTTTTGAACTGCTGCTTTTATTACAATTTTGGACTGGTTTCTAAAATGAGATAGGACAGACATGTAAGCTATTTAAGCCTGAAAAGAACTTTCCAGTATCTATTTTCTCTCTGCAGTACATGGAATAGCATGCTGTATGATGGATAACCTTTCCAGGAAACAGAGAAAATTGGCTGGTATTACCCTGTGCCAGCTCTTGAGTTGAACCCTAATTATTTTGATAAAAGCACTTCTAAGAGTTTGCTGACAGCCACTCAGTTTTTTCTCCTGACACAAAATAAAGATTTATGACCAGATAACAGTCAGTCAGTGCAGGTTCTCGCTGATGAGAGTGTGGTGGATCTCTTGCCTAGTCCTAGAAGCTGCAGGAGGTATTGTGAGATGTAACCCCACCTGTGAGGACACATGGAATGTTAGGTGGTGCTGCTGACCATGCAGTGAGGGACCAGCCTTGTGGCTTTTGGATGTGGCAGTTCAGGGCCTGCTCTGGAAGAGATGGAAGGAAGGTCAGCACTCCTAAAGTAATAGTAGACATCCTTTGCAACACCAGTGCTTGATGCTGCGTTGCTGCACTAGGATAAATTTCATGTTTTGAAAAACACTATCAGCAGAAGGGCTAAAGCTGGGGTTTCTTTGTCACCCTACAGAGACAAAAGCTGCTGGAAGAGTCAGTATTTTCCTCCTGCCTCCAACTGCATTCTCATGAGCTTGCAGGGCCAGTTTCCTTGAACAAACTGACCCAGAACACTGAGCAGAGTGGGAGTAAACCCTGCCTTTGACTGTACTGTTGGTGAGCTGTGTCAGGCCCAAGTTAACTCACTGTGTGACTTCACAGATGCTGTGGGGGCAAGGGAGAGGATGGTGCATGAGCAAGGAGGGAGCGTGTCCAGGTTGTGCCAGTTCATGCCTGCTGTTCCCAGTGGTGGGGACCTGTGGCTGGGCTCGTGGCCCATGTATCTGAACAAAAAAAAAAAGTAACATGAAAACTTGGCTGTTAGTCGAAAAGGAGTGTTTATGTGTCAGAGTTTTACAGAGTCAAAGTAATAGGGGTTAATATTTAAGAGAATTACCTGTAAAGCAATAAACTCATGTGATCTGGGCTCCCTTTAGAGAATTGCACCAACTTTCCTTTGCACTGCTAAAGACCAGTTGTGTCTCGTGGGTTGTTATTGTCACATTTCCGCTTCATACTTACGTGTTATGACTCATTAGGCCTTTAATCTCCTTACAAATAATGCCTAAGAAATCAAAGCTTTAAGAGTGATATGTTGTGGTCTCAAGATCAAGTTAAGCTGATAAGTGAGACACTGGTTGACCTTATACTTTACAACAGAAAAAGCCAGAACTTTGATCCAAGTTCTCAGAAGCGGTAAAGCTATTCCCATGATTTCTTTCATAGAAATTAAGAAAGAATGGATATAATGGATTGTCCTGTCCAGTTGCCAAAAACTCAAGCTTTTTCTGAGCCTTTTTCCCTTGTGGTAACCTTGTGACTGATGCTGCTTTGTGTCAGTTCAGTAATTGCAATTTTGTTGCAATTGCCTGTTGCCCTTAGGATTCTTGCATATTCTCTGAAGTCACCAGTTTCTCACCATTGTCAGAAATGAGATACAGGACGAAAGAAAAAAGCCACAACAAAAGCCTGTGATTTACTCTAGTACAAGGCATTTGCTTTCTGTTTTTGGCAAGCAGTTTTGCAGCTATGTCAGTACCTGTGGTTCAGAGCACCCAGCCTGATGGCCTGCCTGCAGTACTGGCTGTGAGTGGCTGCCCAGGGACCATAAAAACAACGCAGGGCTATATGGCACTTTCCCAAATGCAGTGTAATCACTGTTAAAATACTGTCTGGCTGGAGCTTCAGCTCACAGCTATGAAACATAGCTTCAAAGATAAGTTTTTTTCAGCTCAGCAAGGAACTTCCATGTATTTTCTCACACATGCACACACAGGCAGAACTGGTTTCCCTTTAGTTATCAAATACCAGGATTTTACAGAAGGAGTTTGGAGATTTTTAAGGTGATAATAGTGGGATGGCAGCTCTCATTTCTTATTAAATACGGAGGAAGACTTTGGTCCACAGCTGAACTTTTGGCTGTGGCTGAGGCAGTGCCAGGATACTCCCTGCTGCTGGTGTCCTTCTGTCTTGTGGCAGGACATGACTGTGCTGCAGCTTGACCACCTATTACGGCACAAAGCTGAGTCGGGAGAGGTTTACATTGGATATTAGGAAAAGGTTCTTCACCCAGAGAGTGGTTGGACACTGGAACAGGCTCCCAGGGAAGTGGTCACAGTGCCAGCCTGACAGGGTTCAAGAAACATTTGGACAATGCTCTCAGGCACATGGTGTGATTCTTGGGATGTTGTGTGCAGGCCAGGGAGTTTGACTCGCTCCTGATGGATTCCTTCCAACTCAGGATATTCTACGATTCTGTGATTTATAGTGAAAGAACCAAGCAGCATAGCTGTGGTTTGATGTTTTTAACATGCTATTGGGCACATTTAGCATTTCCTCTGTAGATAATTCAGATGGAAATGTTTTTCAGGCAACTACTGACAGTTTGTCAGCTGATGTCTCAATAGGAGAAAATATAGGATGAGCCCCTGGGGCTCAGCTGGAGGCTGCCCTGGGGGAGTCTTGTGGGGAATGAGCAGGATGAGCAGTTGAGTTTTCTTGCTCACAAAGCTGTCTGAAGTTGGCAATTATAAGCAAACCAATGACCTCCAACTGTCTATGATAATTTATTAACCATGTGTTAAAACGTCTTTTAATAATTTACCCTACTTCTAAGATGTTCTATAAACAGTGTGGCCAAAGCCTGGCTTGAGTCAAAACATTTGTAAATCAAATCACCAGGTTATCTGGTTTTCCCCTCTTGTTAAAAATATAGGCTAGAATTGAATAAGATGAGAGTTTGAAGAGGCTCTACTGGAAACAGTAATCTGTACCACAGTACTGCTGTAAATGTTGTAAAACCTCAGTAAATAAACTTTACTCTTTTAATTGGTTCCATTGACACAATTTATCGTGATATTACATCTGCTTTGCACGTCTTTGATCTTGATCCTGTACAGAAGAGCTCTGTAAAGTACTAGATGAAGGGAAGGCAAGATCCAGTAGTTGGAAATCTAATTTCATGTGTCTATAATTGAGGGTAATTGTCTCCTGGAACAGATTACCAGGGTGTGTTCTTCATCATTTGGTACCTGTGTGTCCTGGCTGCAAGTCTTCTAACCATGGTGCTGTAGTTGTACAGTATGTTCTTGGTCTGGATGCAGCAATTTCCCATGTGGCATTACTGAAAGAGCTTCTGGCTCATTACTGCCTTACATCCTAATTAAGATGTTTTTTAAAGAATTTTCTTCCACTCTTTCTCTTTGGGTTGAAAAACTTCTTGGAGACTGGAAGGCTACAGGCTAACATCTCAGTTAATGGGAAGTGAAAGCTTACTTATTAGTAGAAGAGGTGTCTACTCCCAGAGGGGTAAAAATTTTGCCTTCTAATGCTTGTGGCATTTCTTGGTGTTTGATACTAGTCAAAACAGTCAGATTTGAAGGAAATGTTAGAGGTTTTCCTGAGTCTAGACTAAAGGTAAGATAGAGAACAAGACCTGTGACAAGATAAAAAGTCATACTGTGATATTTTGCATAGTGTAAAGTTGTATTGAAATACTTGGTATCCCACATTGGCACTCAGGTAGTTGTAATGTCTCATAATACAGCCTAAAGAACTACTTTTACACTTCACAGCCTTTACAAACTGGACAAGCTGGAGACAATCCAAGGAGCAAAGACAAATAGATGGAAGGATTAGAGGCAACGTTAGGATTTAATCTTCAATAGCTTCCCTTAGCACTATGCTTGTAAGACTTTACTGTGTGTAGTTACAAACAAGTAAAACCAGACATATCATCAAAATAATAATAAGTTTGGTTAAAGCCCTTGGGGACAAAGGCACAGCATAAAAGTCGACTGCAGTGGAGCACTTAGGCAGACAGAGTCTGGAAATGAACGTTAAGAACTAAGGGCTGTTGCCTTGTTTGCAGGGATTACGCCCCAGTCCTACTGATCTGGACATAATACTTTATTGGGACTTCAAGAGGCCAAATTTTAAGAGCTGACATTTGAGAGTAATTTCTGAGGAATCTTTGGGAAGTTGACTATATGTTCTGCTGTAGGCTATTGCCTTATGTAGTTCTGTGACACTCTGCTGAGACAGGTCAGAAAATACACCTTTTCTTTCTTTTGACAAATTCAGAAACAAAATCTATTTCGCTGAATTAAACCAATTATTATTAGCTCAGTGGTCTTGGTAGTATTTGGTTATTCTATAACAATATGCCTGTCTTATGCTGCAGTGTATTTTTCTGTATTAAGTACCCATCTAACTCTTGATGCTTCCTGTACTGAAGGAGAATAGGTAGAAAATCCTTGTAAGTGTCCAAGGCCAGGTTGGAGTGGTTGAGTACAAGGTGTCCCTGCCCATGGCAGGAGGGTTGGAACTAGATGAACTTTAAGGTCCCTTCCAGTCCAAGCAGTTCTGTCATTCTATGGGTGGGTGTAACAGCAAAGCAAAGATACACAGGAACACATATGTAGAGAAAAGATAAAGAAAGATAAGTCAGAGTCACTGCTTTTTGTGGAGCACAGACATCCTTGAACCACAGCTGTTCAGTCTGCTTGGGACAATGTCTGCAAACACATCTGAAGTGCTCCAAAACTCCAGCTGCCTTGTGTGTCTGTTGCTGGAGCATAGGCGAATTAGAGTGGGTTACCTGCTTCTGACCTATTGAGAGTTAGCTCTGACAGAGTGATGAAAATGCATTGGTGGCTTGTATGTGTTTTTGTGGGAAGCTGGGAGGTTAGGAAGATGGCTTAAGAAAATCTGTTCTTCCTATCTTATTTCTACCAGTTTTGCACATGGCTTCCAACACACATACCAGTTTTGGGTTTTAGTATGATCCAGTTGGGGGTGGGGGGGATCAAACCCAAAGCTGCAGGGTCAGGCCCTTGTCATAGTCACATCAATGTAAAATCAGATTACTTGTACCCATCAATAGTTCCAGATTTTTGCTTTACGTATGCAGCCCTGGGGAACAACACTGTTTCAGAGCATCATCCTGGCATTCATTTGTGAAGCTGCAAAGATTGATTAGATCTATCATTAGAAGAGTTTCTAAATCAGTGCTCTCCTACCAGGAGAAAGTGGACCCCTGTTCCAGCTCTTCCACTTGCAAAACGCTTTTAATGGTGAAATGTGGGTCTCACCCCTCTCTTAAAGAAATCTGCTGGGGCTGCTTTGCAGGTTTCATTAACATCTGATGATTGGAAGTAAGATCCTGTGCATTTGCTTTCAGGATGTTGCAGTCCAGATTTGGGGTGGGTTTCTAACTCAAACTGTTTTTCTGTACACACAGCTCCTGGACTGTTTTGGGATTCCTGTGCTGATGGCTTTGTCGTGGTTCATTCTCCGAGCAAGATACAGGCTGATACATTTTCTTGCTGTTGCCATCTGTTTGCTGGGTGTAGGAACAATGGTGGGTGCAGACATTTTGGCAGGGAGGCAGGACAGTGAAGGTAAGGAGTCTCTTATTGTGGGGGGGGAGAGCAGAGGAATGGTTCTGCTGTGGACAGGAACTTGTAAAGCAGAAACAGTAGCAGATACAGCTCTGTTTTAAAAGAGAACATGTTGCTATTTTTATTTCTTGTCCAGGAAGAGGAGTTGTTGATTTTATGGGGAGCTGTGGAATTTCTTTGCTTGTATGTTTGGATATTTCTTCCACCTTAAAAAAAAACCCCACTTGTGTTAAGTTTAAATTTTGCTGCTGTTCATTAGATGTAATGGAAAGTCTTGTTCCTGAAAGCTGGTTCACTTTGGCTATCATGTGAGATGGTTTAACAGAAGAAGCTGCCTCTCCCTGCAAATCTTGTCTTGTTTATACAGTATCAACCTGCTGGCAGCCAGACTTCTCTGATTTGCAGTTTTCTCTGAGTACAAGTAGCAAATAAAAAGTTGCTCACAGCAGCTGACTTCTCAGAGTTATCTTTGGCAGACCCAACAGAAATGGTCCATGTGCCCCCACAAGGTCACAGCCTGGAAAGCAGGGGCTTACTATGGGAGTGCAAAAGGAGATGGAGCAGGATGCCAGGATTCCTGGGACCTCTGTGAGGGAGGCGGGGCTCTGGGGGCCAGGAGCCAGCTGGGTGCAGATAAGGACAGGTCTCGTCTTCTCTGTGACAGATGCCAAAATCAACCCATATCATAGCCATCTTATTTTGAATAAGAATTTTGAATTTTCAGAGCCAGAGGGTATGAGAGAAGGTAAATTTCAGGGCATTGCCTTCATCAGGCAGTATAGAGATAAGCCTGTGTGGTGTTATTTTGGGGCCTTGCTGTAGGTAAAACATAAGACAAACTGAAGTTTAGCTTTACTAATATGTGGTACAAATATCTGGATCCTGAGGGAGAAGAATATTTCCCTGAGACATTAGGCAGTTGTGCTTTATTTGCTGACCTGGGGATCCTTACTGCTGCTCACCCTCATATTTTAGACATATTTTCTTAGTGATTGCTTAGGGAAAGAAATTTTAAACCAATCGAAAGATTTAAACAGCAGTAATCCTCTTGCTATTTAGCTGATGCACAGAGGCATTTAATGATGAGTGATTGTAGCACAGGGAGTCCCATTTGCAGTATAAATCCATTGCAGCAGGACACACGGTACTACCCCTCTGCAGTGCCCACTTAGGACCTGTCATAAACCTGAAGCTGAGTCCAGGTGCCTCCAAAATCAATAGACTGACTTTAGCAAGCCTTGGATCAAAAGTGGGGACAATATTCTCAAAATGCAGAAAGCACCTCTAACTGGGAATTTGCTCAATTCCCTACAGTGGCTGAGGTCAGCAGAAGTAGAATTGGACCAGATAATACAGCAGTGTCTTGGCTGGGATGAGATGTAAATGCTGTGTTTAGCTCACTCCACATTGTGCAGGGTGAGGCGAGCAGGCAGTGGAGTCTGTGCTCAGACACTCCTCTGCACACACAGGAAGTGATTCCTTCTCCCTTCTCTTGGAATGACCTAGGAAGATAGAGATGTTCAAGATAAATTTGCTTGTCTTTTTAAGGAAAGTTAAAAAGTGTTTGCGGCATTACCCTTATTGTGGATTAATATTTCTGTACAGGTAGTGACGTGGTGATTGGAGATGTCTTAGTGCTTCTTGGTGCTTCTTTGTATGCCATTTCTAATGTGAGTGAGGAATACATTGTGAAAAATCTGAGCAGAGTGGAGTTTCTAGGAATGGTGGGCTTGTTTGGGACTATTATCAGCGGTCTACAGCTGTAAGGATCTAATATTTATTTTAAAACTAATTAGAATATTCTGCAGATGATTGTTTGTATACCCTGAAATGATATTAAATTATTTGTTACATCTGTATTTGGCCTATATTGGAATCCTTCCACTTGAATTGATTTTTGTTTCTGATTAGCATCTGTTTTATATCCTTTTTTTTTTTGCACTACTCCTATTACAGCAATTCTAAAGCTGAACTTCTGCAATTGAACACATAGAATACTTAGCCGTATTTTTGATTTTGTTGATGTTCATGAGGACACTCAGTGTGCTGAGGACTGTTCACAGGAATGTATTTCTTAATGGATTTTCTCTGTGGAAATGTTTAGGAGATAATTGTTAGCAGGAGATCCTCCGTAATAAACTCACGTTTAAAATGAAGCCATGTATAGTCTTACAAATAACCATATTTGAGTAACAGACCAGATGCACTTAAGTCTGTCTAATGAATTATAAAGTCCTCATTTCTCATCATTATAGTTAATAATTTCCTCAAATAGTATATCAAATAAAACTGAATTGCTGAAGGATTAAAGCACCTGTGAAGAAGGCATAAGAATTAAATAACAGTGCTGTTGACTTTCAGGCACTTTAATTTTCACGTCTTTTTTCATACTTGTTAGATGTTTGAGCTAGTGTAATTCAATAAAATTTGAAACAAAAAATGAATGGTTTATAAATCAAAATGTTTCTTGTATATTTCGGTAATTAAATTCTCTATTTGAATATTATTTTTTTCCTTTTTTACTGTATTGTATCTTTTCTCTAACTCTAGAGCCATTGTGGAACATAGGGAGATAATGAGAATTCAATGGAACTGGAAAGTTGGTATGTTTGTGACAAAATAATGTGCATATTACGGAACACTGGAAAATTATAATCGTTTAGACTTTGGATGCTGGGGTTTTTCGTTTCTTTCTCTGAATAACAAACAGCATTAATATTGTGTTTCACAAGTTTATTTTCTGCAAACTTTGCAGCTCAGCAAAGAGAGAGGATCTGCAGGATTGAGCATTAAGACAGGTTTTGCATTTTACATATAACTTGACATAACTTTTCAAAATAAATTGAAATAAGTGAAAATGAAACCTGTTTAATTACTAACATGTTTGGTGTTGGAACATCACTAAAACATTTTTCTGTTGTCCTTCATAAATGAAGTACTGGAAAAATTGACATATTTTGACCTGAACAGAACTAGATGTTATCAAGAAATGTGGCTCTAAATTTCTTCAGTCAGGTCTTATGTTATGTAGGAATGAATGAGAACTTTCTTTTATAGATACAGAAATCCTTGAAATACAAGTTAATCTTCCATGCTTTTCTTACATCTACATTCCCATGTCTTTTATGAGATAAAAATCCATAGTTTTAAAGCATCTGAAGAATATCAGTGCTCTTTAAAATCATTGTTCTGTGCCTGAGGAGTGTCACCTTGTTTTGCAGCACTACTGTTCACAGCCTTTGCCCTGTGCATGTTTGGGCTGTACAGCTTCATGCCAGTTGTGATTAAAGTTACCAGCGCAACCTCCGTCAACCTGGGGATTCTGACTGCGGATCTCTACAGTCTCTTCTTTGGGCTTTTCCTGTTTTTCTACAAGGTGACTACATCCATTCCTTCACTTTCACATTCTTTCAGTTATGCTTCTACTCCAAAATTATAAATAACGTGTAATGTTCTTAAAAGCCCAAGAACAGTCGTTTGCACCTGTACATTTCTGCAGCTTCTATCATTCATTGTTGGCAGGTGTCAGTCAGGAGGAGTCGTGCTTAGTTAATGACAGAGCCTTGCGCTGTTAGCCAGAGAGCCATTTTCAAACCATTTCACACTTGAAGGAATAAGTTAATGTTAAGAGATAGTAAATAATTTCCTGAGGTGTTCCAATAATAGAGTTCTCACTGCAAGCTCTTTGTGGAACTGTGTGTTAGATCTGGTTCCTTACTCGAAGTGTCCAAGGAGAGGATTTGAATCTCCCTTTCCTGAAAGGCATTTGGTGTCTGAAAGAGGACCAATTTGATTTTCAGAAAATAATAGTTTCTTTCAGAAATTTAATCTGTTCATTACCAGCATCTTGGGATGAGAGTCAAGCTCTCTCAGTGCTGCTGCTAAGGAGAGACTAAAGGACCTGAAAATATACAGATAAATGTATTATTCTGTACACTCTCCAAAAGGCAGTTACTTTTATTGTGCTTTAAAATATTTTTGGCAGTGTCTACCCAAGCTAAATGACTGTGCTAAAAGGATTTCATTCCACCTTCCACTTTTCATCCAGAATCACTTATGAGAACCTAGCTCATTAAAGCAATTGGAGTAATTGAGTCAGTCACTCGGTGACTGGAAGGGCTGAGTGAGAAGCTTGTGAACTTTGCTTAAGAATTTAATTTGTATTATTCCATGTGGTTGCTTTCTCTTCAGCCAGAAGCTTTTAGGTCAGATTTGTTTTCTGAAAATGTAGGCAGTGCAGAGTCTGGTAATGGTAGGCTCCAACAGCAGCTAGATTGTCATTTTCAAGAGTCTCTTAGCTCAGCTTTATTCCATATTTTGGGTTCCAAACTTTGCTCCAAGCTACAAAACATCAATTAAAATAAACGCAGGAAGCAAACCATACTTACACCCTAACAACTAAATCCTTTCTAAGTCACTTCCAAACGTGTATTTTGGCACCCAGATAGCTTAACTCAAGAAGTGATTATAAATTTATTTTCATAATAGTGAAGAGGATGAAGAGCTTTGGAAGGGGTATATTAAACTTTTATTTTTCAGGTTTTTAGCTTATTTTGGGAGGAGGTTTTTCTGGAAGCAAGCCATCTCATAATTGCTAATAGTGAGGTGTTCTGGTAGCAAAAAGGAAAAAAGAATTAGAGAAGACTTTGGGATTGTGTTGAGAGAATTTCAGGTATTTATTGAAATAGGAACTTGCATCTGGGGTTAGAAACAATGAAGGAGCAAAAAGGGGAGCAATAATAATGCCACATCTTTAGTATCAGAGTATCTGAGATAACGTAAGATATTATCTTATGTCATCTGAGATAAACATGAACTGAGAGAGCCCAATTTTGACATGGCTTTTAGCAGTAGAAAATCTTATTGCCAAGTTAACCATATGGTTTCTTTACCTATGGGGCAAAGAAACCAAGCAGGATGTTTGCTGGTTAAAAAACACTCTGGACATAGGAATTTACAAGCAAAAATATAGGGAATTGCTCTGTATTCCCCATTATTACATCATATTTCACAACAAGTTGCTGGAGGCTTGGGCTGCTCAGTGCACAGAGCCGTGGAGAGCTCTGAATTGCCATGGTCTGAGCCTGCTCTGAAACAAACTTACGGAAGGACCACAAAGGAGAGACCAGGTTCGGGAATTGATAAAATTTTGACTTGTGCACAGTGTCTTGCTAATGCACTTAACTTTTCAGCCCCAGCCATGTCTGTTTTAAGTGAAATGTGAATTTTGCATGCCTGTTTTGAACTCTTTTTTTGGTTTTTTTTTTTTTTCTTTTACTCCATAATGAATCCTTGCTGTGCCTCCTAATGATCTCATTATATAGATACCTGTAACCCTTCAAGAGATATTGAAAAATGTCTTCATATGCTTTTGTTGTATAAACTGCTGTAGAAGGAAGTATGCTGCAGACACTAGATGGAGATACAGTCCTCCAGTAACATTTGAAGTCCTTTCTAGACTCAATAGTGAGAATGAGGATAACAGCTGCACAAAGTATGACTGAAATCAGTGTCTGAAGCAATAAGGTTGTTGGAATATTTGAAATGAAAAAAAAAAAAAAAAAGAAAAAAGATCCCAAGAAAAGAACACTGAGTTCTCACCAAAAACAAAAGGGGAAAAAAAGGAAGAGTGTAGGCCTGTTGGAGCAGCATGAGTAATATTCACCTGTGTCAATAGCTGCAAAAATACAGGCTGGCCTTGAGTCACAGCTATGCTGCAACAGCTTTGGCTCCCTGCCTTGGTGTCTGTATCCACTCCTGGAGGAATTGACTCATCAGGATCAGAGACACCTCCAGCCTTGTGCACACTGCATTTCAAGGGGGGTCTGCAGTTCCTGTGACTGCCCAGCCACAGGTCCTTGCATACAAGCACGTGCTCACTCCTGGCCTTGGGCTGGAGAATTTGTGCAGGTGATTGGATACAGACCAAGGCTCTGCCCATTGATGGGAACAGGTCAGTTGGGGCTATGACCATGGGCAGTCCTGCTGCCTATGTTGGAATATGTTCGGAGCTTGATGCTTCCTCCTGTGTGGAGTGAAGGCTTGAGCCTCAGTCTTTTTTGGATGAGAGTCCACTGTCTAGGTCCTACTATTCATTTCATCCTGATCAGCTAGAACATATTTTTCAAGGCTAGGAAAGTTAAAGGATGTTGACAGAACTATGTAGGATATGCTATGTCATTCCTCCTGCTGTTTAATCAGTGTGACAAAGGTAATATGGAGTATTTTAATAAACCTGCTGAAAAGTGTTCCTGGCTGTGAATAACTATAACACTTGATATTATTGAATCTGGTGTTATGAAGTAAGCATTTATTTTTCTGTCAAGGTGGATGAATCTTGGCAATTGGAATTTTAATAGGCAAGTAAACAGTAGAGTGCCTGATGTACCTCTGCAATTCATACTCTTACCTCTCACCACTCTTCACAGAGCTCAAATACCAACCTTGTAAAAGGCTCCTTCCCTTCAAGGACCTGTTGGGTGTAGATCCAGTAATAACACTTATCTAGCCCTGCAGATGGTGGGGAGATCTGTGTAGAGAACCAGCTGCTCTGGTGACTTGTGACAGAACAGAGATTCATCTCTTGCCAGAACCTGAAATATTTGAATGTGCTGATCAAAATTCTCTTAAGGATGGAGTGTTTCAGCATTCATGTGTGTAAACAACTTTCATTCTATATGACTGTGTTTACACCCATTTGTTCTCTCTGTTAAGATTCTTGTATGTAGGCCTGAGAAAACTTCCTGTCCAACAGTCTTGGGAATGAGATGCAGAGAAAACCAGCCAGTGACTCAAGTCTTTCAGTAAATGGAGCTATTGAATTTTGGTTTTCGGACCTGAATCCAGCTCGTGGTGATAATCCTCATTACAATAATTTTCACAAGGAAGGGTAGCTTTCACATTCTTGAAACAAGGCAAGATTGGCATGTTCTTACATCAGGCAAGACTTAATGCATCTCTTTCTCTCCTCTGCCAGTTTTCAGGTCTTTACATCCTGTCCTTTGTTATCATCATGGTGGGCTTCATCTTGTACTGCTCCACTCCTACTCGGATGGCAGAACCCACGGCCCTGCCACAGCCCGGCAGCACCGGCTTGGACAACGCTGCACTGAAGCTCGAGGAGAGCGACAGTGAAACCGCAGCCATAACCGTGCAGTTCGCAAGAGGAGAAACTGTGGTGGTCAGCACTGATTAAAGAAATGGCAGCACTTCAAAACAGAGCTTTTTTTTTAATTGCCAAATTTCCCTCAAATATTAATCCAGAGAATTGTCCATCTGTCAAGGCACATGTCATACTGTGCTGGGTTTAAGGCACTGGATAGACTTTTAAGGCCAGATCCTCAATCAGTGAAACTGTATTGATTTGCCCTTGCAGAAAATCTGGCCTTTAGAATAAGACAGATTAGTCTCTGGAAAGTGAGAGACTGTTATTTTTAAGTGCTTAATTAACTTAACAACAAATGCTTGGGGAAAAAACTAAGCCAAACCAAGCTCCCAGGTCACTAAGTGGAGCAAATATGTTTTATATTGCATTAGGGACCTAAATCTGCATGATGCTGTCTGAGGGCTTCATGGTTTCCACTCATCAGTGCCAGGTGCCCTCAAATAGCATCTTGCAAAAGGCACTCAGCTTCTCACAGGACCTGGTTCTGCAAGCCATAGTACATTCATACACCTTCTACGTGCTGGTGGACTTCATTCCTCTACAGAGGGATTTGCTTCCTACATTCTGCCCAAATGTTCATCTCTTCATATTGCTGCACTCCCTGTTGCAGCTGGGGCTGCTACATGTGTTTTATTTTGAATTTTGCTAGTTGGGAAGTTTGAATATGTGTTTTTATAAGTCCTTCTGTTTCTCTCTGTGGCCTTTTGTTTGGTGCATTCCCATTAGCTGTGGGGGAGGCAAAGGCAGGCTCTTCCTCTCTTCAGTAGAACTGAAAGTGGGGTTTTTTTCTGGATGAGAAAGCAAAAAGGTTTGAACAGAAGTTCACTTCTCAGTGAATTTCTCCCTGAAATGGGACACATTTCTGCTGAATGAATTGTAGTAAAATTGGCATTTCTTAAAAAAATTGAATCATCTAAGCCAACTCTCATTGCAACAATAATGACATAATATCCAAAAGGTTAGGTGTTTTCAGTAGATGCACTGGCAATTTTCCTACCCCTCTTTATGTTTACAGTAAATTATTAAAAAATACAAGGCTGCAGTTTTAAGACCAGTAAAATATACCAGGGTTTTATTTTATTTTGTATTTTGTACAAGCCTTCAGAGCTCAGGTGTGTGAAGTAACAAAAGAATAAAGTATTCAGCAGCTGGAGAGTTGGTCTTGGTTTGCCTATTTTTTAAGCTAGGATTTCTTTACTGCTCAATATTGTATTGATTAATTTTGCCAACCAAATCATTCTTTTACTGACTAAGCTTTGCTCTAGAAGGAAATACGATATTTTCTGAAGATACTGGTGATCAAGTGACACAGACTGGGTTTATGCTTCTGGCATGGTTTATTCAAACAAAATTTTGCAGGAAAAATCTTACCTGATTTTTATTTAGCAATAGGAAACCAAAGGTTCAACAGATACCACAGCAGTGATCACTGCTTTTTCACTGCATAGTTCATGCACAGAAGGGTGAACAGGTGCTGATGTTTTATGAAAAGCATTTGAGTCCTGTCCCATGTAGAATGCTTCTTTTGAGAGGGGGTAGTATTTATTTTGTTTTCTAAAATTATGTGGTATATGATCAGTGTAACATACATAATGCAGATTTTATCTGAAAGTACATGGAAGCGTGTATTGACTCAGGCTTTGGCCAGTCTTCAAAATACAGGACCATCTTGTGGCGTGGTGTGAGTGCTCAGGGAGTAGCTCATCTACTCAATATATAGACCACTGAAACCAAAATGTCATAAAACATGGGTGAGATTCTAGGCACAGCCTGGATTTTTTCTTCCAAGGCTTTTAAAATCTGACTGTAATAGGAGGTTGGAATCTGATTCAAGCAAATTGGGCCAGACACAACTGCTGAGCTGCAAGGAGAGGGGAGCAGTGTGGGGCAGCTCAGATTCCCCAGCATGGGCACTGGGACAGCTTGGTGATTTGACTCTTATGTACTGAGTTGAAAACTTTAAAACTCTGTTTCACATATACAGGCTGTGATTTAATTTCTTATCCTGTGATTTTACCCCATACAAAAGATTTCCTGGCATATTGTGGGTAGCTTAGGTTAATATGTGCTAATGCCACCAAGAAGGTCTTTCAAGCTCTCAGTGAAGACAAGGTTGTTATTTTTTGTCAATCTTTCTGTCAATGATTCTGTACTCTTGTCATCCTCATGATGGCTCCCATTTATCTCCTTGTGATCCTGCTGGATGCAGGGACCTCCTCTGGCAGCCTGGGATGGTGGCCAGCCACTTGATGGTGGTCATGCACACCTAGTGTCCTAGCTTTTATCACTTTAAATTTCTACTGCATCCCTGTGGAATGGCTGCCTGGCTGGAGAGGAGACAAAGTTGACTTGCAGAAGAGTTCTGCATCACAAACCAGTACCATGGTGTGATCCACGATCTGGGCACATGAGCCTGACCTTGAAGAGTCCCCAGCATGGGGTGCTGGTCCCCTGAACCTGCTTTGTGTGGTTTGGGGCCGGATATATCCCTCGTCCTTGCTGTCTGTCCTACGAATCAGAAGGAAGAGGGTGCAGACTGTTGAAGAAAGATGCATTGCTTCAGAGAACAAGTGACACATGTATTGCTCGTGGGGAAACAAATGTTCAGTTAACAAATCGCATATGCCAGATCCTCTGGTACCTCCGAGACAAGGTGCCTGGGCGAGTCCTTAACATAAATCTTTCTGGAATATTGGAATAAGCTGGAGAAAAAAAATATCCATCTGCCACTTGCATTAAACACAAGGATCCAAATAAAAATGTGTGACATCCAGCCTTCCTCCAAGGTTGGTTTGCAAAACAGCAAAAGTTATCTGGCATCAAAATGTCACAGTGTGTTGGGAAGTAAGAAATTAGTATGTCACTAATTGAATGCTAACATTTCTAGAGTTTGAGGTAGAGAATGGGCTTGTGGACATCAGCTATTTTAAGGTTTTTGACCTTTTCTAGGTTGTACATACTCAGTTCTATACGATGTGATGTCTGGAACAAGCACATCAGTTCTTGTCAGCACCACATATTCACACTATTTATTGTGGGATATTTCTTTGTGTTATATATATCTGCTTGTCTTGAAACTGTCTGTTTCAATCAATTTAGGAGGTTTGACAGAGAGAAGCTGCACATGCTCCGTGATCAATTGTGAACAATTTTGAGCAAGCAGACAGAGATTCCTAAAAATGCAAAGTGAAGGATCCTGTGACTGGTTTGGTTTTTCGCCAAAATACAGCCTCCTGGCAATTTCAATGTTATACCTGCTGAGAATCCAATGAACTGTGATGTTGCAGATTTAAGTTTAACTTGAGGCTACACCTAAACATACGTTCATCAGACAAACAGCATCCAAGGTATTGGAACCTCATCCTCTTGAGGTCTCTTTTTGCAGTCCTTGGAGGGAGCTCTGCCTTGGAGATGCCAATATTTATTTACTGAGTTTGCTTGTTTTGGGTGCCTACTTTTAGGTGGAGCCAAGCCAAACCTAGAGACTCCAACCAAGTCCAATGTTGGACATTGGTGTCTGTAGTGAGGGGCTATACACACTGAAACTTGCACAATTTATGTGAGAGATGAAAGAGGCATGGAGAGATTTCCTTAGCAGCTATGGGAAGCCCATGGCTGGTTCAACAAGATTTTGTGTGCAGTGGTATCCAAAACACACATCCTTCACTCCTCTCCTGATATAATTTAATTTTTTCTGTTGTATAAGAGAATTCAAGACTGCCAGTTATAGATTTTACAGAAAAGAGCCAGAAGGAAAAATCTGATTTCTTGTACAACATGGGTCAACATATTGCGTCTGATTGCTTACAAGTGAAAAACTCAGCACTGTACCAGCTACTAGGAAGAAAAATAACTCTATCCCAGCCAAAACCAAGAAAAAGGTATGGGTTTTAGTAATGTTGCAGCATTTCTTTAAAATCTTTGTATTAAATTCTCAAAGCAGTATTGAATTCATCTCTTCAGGAAGTAGGAGGATCAATTTTATTTTCATGAGCTGGCTCTTGGGTATATAAAGTGTGAAGAAAGTTGCAGTTCTCAGAGCTGTCTGCAAGTAAACAGTCTCCAAAAGCAGGTTTCCATGCTCTTCAAGACTGATGTATTTTCGTTAAGCTGTCAACTGGGAACAGTTGCGACGTTTCCATCTGAAATGTGTGGCCTAGGGTCAGTATCACTGAACTCAAGCCCATGACATCACCCTATTCAAAATAAACTTTATTTCACCAGCTCATCTCCAGCCTGTCTCCCTGTGTCAATACCAGGAGCAGAGCTTGTGCAGCAAGGCAGAAAGATCACTGTCACTACAGGTGAAATGTGTGTTTCACCCCCATAAATCGTAGCATCACAGTCTCCAGAATACTCCAAAAGAGCAGACAACCTGTATTGAAACAGCATTACAGACAACTTCCAAAGAAGGCATTAAAGGAGTTTGCTTAAAAAATTACGGAGGCATATTATTATTGTACAACATGAAATTTTCGTGTTTATTTGAGATGTTAAGATGTTTTTACAGAAATAGCAAAGTTTATTATGTAGTGATGCCTGGAAAGAGTGCAATATCTCCAGAAGTACCAGTCACTGGAAGTTTTTGTAATCAGCAGCTGCTGACAGCGGTTGCAGTTCTTTGGAATATTCTTGATGTTACAGCAGTCCGGGGTGATGTTGCTGCTCTTCAGCACCATCTGTCGACACTGTATCTAATTATTTTAATTAGGAACAGCACTCATATAGGCAAAAGTGCACCTTCCCCAACACAACTATGTAATTCAGTAAATGCATGACCAAGGAGGTGATTGGAAATGTGGTAAACGTAGCAGAAAAAGTCTGCACAAGAGTATGGCTGCTTGCCAGTAGTCCAGAAAAAATTGGTTTTACTTTAACCCATTATTATTATTATTTAATAATCAAGATAACTCACCCATACACAGATCATTGTAACAAAGTAGGGAATTTTTTAAATTTTAGCCTCAAACTATTGGGTCACTGTTCCTTGAAAATTTGACCAAAACCATGGCAAAATTCAAACTGACTGAAAAGTCTTGCTCTGAGTAAAAAAGGCACCACCAATCTCAAACAAGCCAGCACTTCATGTTCTGATAATAACATATGTATATGCATAATATCTGTGCCCTTGAAAAACCAATGAGTGTTTAAAAACCTGCGCAGGTACAGGATACAACTTGTGTTCTTGCTTTGCTGTATTGTTTGCAGCAGAATTCCTTCAAATCAGTTGCAAGGAGACCATGATGCTCCTTGAAGCTCAAAAACCTTTGCAATTTGTCTCCCTCTGCCATCAGTGTAAGTGCCTGTTGGACTTCCCTGGAGAAATTGCTTTCATTTAATAAAGTTTATACATTGCATGTGTTAAAAAAGAAAACCTGCTGGGTAATCCTATCTCTTGCAACATCTGTAAATTGATTTGCTTCTTGAGAGCAAGAATGATTTGTAACTCACAACAAAGCTAAAGTAGCATCACTAAATTAAGAGGAGCATTTGGGCAGCTGGAACGCAATTACAGCATCAATGCACTTGCTGTGTTAATGTGATATTAAGGTTATGAATGTAGTGAAACAGGAGCCAGTGTGCACAAAGATGTGCTTCCTTCCTTCCTACAGTGTTTGTGTGCTCGTGCTGACGTGAGCAATGTCTGTGTTAGCTGAACAGAACCTGAGGACTACCTGCAGGTTTTGTGCATGCAGACGGGAGATGCCACCTCAGCTCTGCGCTGCACCCGATCATGGGCAGTGACACACACTGTGCTCTGTCAGAGAGATTTTGCTCTTATCCTGCGTGTTTTCCTCAGTCCAAGGGAGGCAGGAAGTGAGTGGTTGCTCTCTTTGCACAGGAACACCAGGAGGCAGGGCAGGATGCTGGACACCGGATGCTGGGCACCTCTCACCTTCCCCTGACTCTTCCTGGAGCTGCTGTGGGGCTTCCCCTGGGGCAGCAGGAAGGACCTAGAGGAGTGCAGCCCTTGGCTGGGATCCACTGCAGCTGCAGGGGCTTCCTCAGGGTCTTAGTTTCCAGTGGAGCATCATTTGACAAAGGCAGATGTCCCCTGGTCTCTGCAGACAGCATTTACTGCAGCAACAGAGCTGCCGTGGGCCCTCCAGCAGCATCGGTCTATGCTCACAAGGGCAGAACGAAGGTACAGGGCCCCAAATCATCTTAACTGCAGTGAAACCTGGGTCCAGCCTCCCTTTCTGGAGCCCACTCTGAGATACATGGGTAATGACTTCCTGGAAGGGATTTGCAGCAGGCTGTGAGGAACACGTGGCAGGATCTGGAGTTACCTTAGCCCTCCATTCTGGTGAGGACCTTAACCAGACACCAAGTGCAGGGTTGCAATGTAAATCTGGGATGCATCAACTCCGGATACAAAACACTGTATGAGGCGATCTGCAGAGCCAGGTCACTGGCACTACCTCATGGATATGTTTGCACCAGTAGAAGAGGCTGTTTTCTGGTCCCTAAGCCAAGACTGCAGGTTCAATCACAGTTGAGATCTTGCTTCTGCAAAGAGAAAAGCATCCTCATCTTTACGGCAGCTGATATGTGGAAGGTCCTAAGAAACACCAGGAAAACACCATGTTTAACTTAATCCTTGCATTTGTTTTCCCCTTCCTGTTTTGCTTTATATTAATATATTTATTTGCTTTACTTGCTATGAAAACGTCTCTCTGCTTTTGTCTACTCAGCAGAAAGGGGAGAGCAGTGGGAACAAAAAGAAACCCTCTGTCGAGCTGGTTGCCTCACACACAGACTTGCAGTAACAGCAGGTTTTTCTGAGAGACTCTGGAACATCAGGGACCTTGCCTGGTGCTCACACTCTGGTGTCTTGGAGTGGTGTGGAGGGGAGCTGTGCTTACAGCTGGCAGCTGCCTCCCCTGCCATGGTATTCAGCCCTCGTCCTCATGTGCACCATGAGCCTGTTGTGACACCTTTTCAGGAGACTGAGCAGGGTTAAATGTGCCAGGCCCACCTCATTCAAGCTCCACGTTCCTTTTATAATGTCCTTTGCTACCCTCTGCTGTGTGATTTCTGCAACAAATCACTTGGATATCAGGAATCTGCACATATTTCACCCAGAAACAACCAGTGATGAGCATTAGTGCAGACTTCATTAGTGCTGATGACAATCATCAGTGTGATGGCAATCTCTCAAATGTCAAGTGTGTGCACACACCTGGGCCCTGCTTTCTTTCAGTGAGGTCTATTTTTGTTAAAGGTCGGCATGGGAATTTTCAGAGTGCACACTCTTCATCCCTTAATGCTGCTCTGCAAAGTCAGTATTTTCCACTGTAATGGGCTGCAGTGTTTGGGATGAGGGAGAAATGAGTCACCCAGAGGAGTGAGTGAGATGCTTCAGAGGCTGCAGTGAGCTACTACAACTGCTGCTAATAAAACATGTAATGTTGTATCACACACCCATCTGGGTTTTCTGTAGATTTTTTTCAAAACTCCTTGTAAGTTTGAGGTGTCTGCTGTCTTTGTCTCCAATTCCTTCACAGATTTTTCATTCATTTTTGAATGACTGCTGGGAAAAAAAGTACTACATTGAGGGAAAGGAATGATTTATCCAAGCATGAAAGACATTTCAAAAGACAAATGTCCCAACTCAGGCTGTTAACCTTAAGACTCCAATATGAGAATTATGGTCTACTGAGAGCAAGTAACTTTTTTTTGTAAAGAAAAGAACCTTTCATCTCAATATTGAATAGGGGGAACTGAAGAACTTCTCCCCTTTCTTTCTGCAGCAGAGTACAACTGTCTTTTAGCAGCATTATTAGGCTGCTGGCAGAACTTGGAGTCAGGTCCATGACGAACTGAATTAAGACTGTTTTAAAGAAGACCTGCATTTTTTTTTTAATTTGCTTGTAGTGCTAAGAAATTTTCCACAGGGACTGCCTCTATTTGCCCCAGGTCATTTAACCACAATTCAGTTAGCAGAAGTGATGGATTAATTTCATTAAAATGATCCAATATTCAATTTTGATTATAATTTGGAGAAGCTGCATGTTGAGTTACTCATTATTGGATTGACCTTTAGCCTCACAAAAGAACTATTCTGAGGATTGCATCCCACTTCCCCCAGACAATGCTGACAGGTTTGTGTCCATGAGGTACTGATCCTGTATTAAAAACAAGACAGGCCTTAAAGTCAGTGCAGGACAGGTGCTGACCTGTGACCAAATCCTTCACACTCTTCCCTTAAAGTTGGGAAAAGAGAGCAGATGACAACTGCCAATCTAACTTCTCACAGTAAGGAATTGTCATATGCATGCTTTTGTTGGACGAATTCCTGGTTTAATTGATAACGCTGGCTAAAAAGAACTTGAGTGCATTGGTCTTCCCTTCTGCCATCAGCCACAGCAAGGTCAGTCTTGCCCCACGATGGACATGTCCCTAGCAGTGGCTGCTGGCAGCATGCTCTGACAGGAGGGATGAGGTCCTTAATGGCCCTGTAGGCCCAGGAGGGAAGGTCATGGGCATGACGCCCACCTGGGTCTCCCTGCCTTCCCCCTCTGCTGCTGAAGGCTGCATGGACAAGTGGACACAGAGGTGTGATGGGGCAATTCTGAGTGACCCAAGCAAGAGCTCTGGCAGGCAGCCTTGGGGATGTGCCCCACAGAAGCACACCTGAGGTGTGCCAGCATCCCAGCCCAGACACAGTGCTGTGCAACACCTGACCATCCTGTTGTTGAGATCCCTGCCTCTGCCAGGGATGCACAGGTGACTCTTCATTATGAAGGACACACTCTCTCTCCCATGCTCCGATGCTCTGGTGCTTGCAATGAGCACCCTGCTGCCAGCCAAACCTTGCAACTGCGTTTGCAGCCATGTACACAGGGTTCCAGTTCTGCCCAGCCCCTGGCAGCCTTTGATCCAGCACAGCATCAAGATGCAGCGGAGTTGTATCTTCCGGGATTACTTCCCATCCAATTAAGTTTCTATGTGCTGTGATCTCCATCTCAGTAGTAAGATGATCCTCTGGCAGGGTATGCGATCAGAAATTAATTAGTGGGAGCAAAATGTTGTGCATACATACACTCTTAAGTTTTTATTCCAATAACCTAGTTAATCATTTTGCTTCTTCAAGCAAAGAAAAACAGCATGAATTCCAGTGCTTTGATCAGGCACTGACATTTTGGTGCTAAATTGCCAAGATAAGAACACAGATCAATAGTGTTATACAAAAGCAATTTAAAAGTGTTTTGGTAGTTTTGAAAGTGCCCTTTCTGGAAGATGGACCAGGCACTCAGAAAAAGGTCTGTGCCCCAACATGATACCAAAAAACGTTGTTGCTATATGAGGTGGGGAGGAAGTTGTGCATTATCCAGAGGTAACAGGATTGAACTGCAAAGTACTCAAGACTTTAATTATTTTCCTTAGGTTCTGTTTGTGAGTGGAGGCTTTTGGGAATCTCAGTGATGCAGAGCAGGCTGCAGAACACCCCCTCTGATGCCACCACTCCTTGGTCTGCTGTTCCTGTCCAGCCAAAGCAGAACATTTTTCCTCCAAAGTCTAGCAACATTTAATTTTTCTCTGCTTATTCTTTTCATTCATATTCCTCAAAAATGTACCTGGCCTTTATCTACTTGGTACAGATCTTCATCAGTTGCTGGTGATACTCAATATTCTCATTTTGTTTTGAAGTGGCCTAATTGATTAGAGATCATGTTGCAATGACAGGTCAGCAGGCAGGCTGCAGGAGTCAACAGAAGCAACCCCTTCTTACTGAAACAGATAGAGCACCTTCCTAGGAGGAAATAATGAGTTTGACTGTTTACATTTGTATTTACACGAACAAGCCATTTAACATAAACATCACAGCAGATGGGCTCCAGCATTCCAAAGCCCTGCAGCTTTTTGCAGCACTGGAATCCCAGATAATAGTGCGTACAGGAGCTCCCTGCATTCTGTAGGACAGGTCAGCAGTGCCCATCTGCATGTTTACTGCACTAAGAGGAGATGATTTGATGTTGGCATTTTGAAATTGGTTATTTTACTGTGGTAGCACAAAGGCAAAAATGTGGGGTGGGGTGGGGCACTTTTCCACATCTGGGACTCTGTTTACAAGTTAGCAGAATATATTTTTTTATTCTGAGCTTAGTTTTCCCTCTTTCATATAAACCTTTCTATTTTGACATGAAATCACTAATGCAAGCCGGTGGGACACTTGCCCTTAATGGTCTGTAATCATCACCAGAGTGCACAGAAATATTAACTGGGGATCAGCTTGTAGTTGTTCAGAGCAGAGGCCATGTGGCTCACAATGAAAATTGCTCATGGCCAAGTGGGATCATTCTTAGCAGAATGAGCTTAGACAGGGATTTTACATAAATCTGGCACCAGAGCTGTGGCATTTGTGCCCTCTGCTTGGTGGAGGTTTGAGACTGGAATACTCCAGGTTACCCTATGCAACCCTTCATCAGCTGATTAGAAACCTCAAATCTTTCTGAACAGAAAAATACTTGGAAAATGTCTCTCACATTTCTCTGAGTTCAAAAATACAGTTCTGATAATTTGCAACATCATGGTAGACTCCAGAAACTGGGATAGTACTTGTCTGTTAGATGCCATCTGCCTGGGTATCCATAAGCTCTTCCTAAATGGAGGGGAGCTGTAAGGAAAAGTGATGTACTGCAGTCTCGTACCTGATTTCTCAGCACTGAAGTGCCTTAAATAACCACTTCTGGTGTTAGTTAGTTTAGAAATAATGTCAACTATTGCTTCAGACAATTTCTGTCTAGCCCAGTGTATTTCTAGTGGTGGTCTTATGGAGTGAAACCTGTGTTTTGTAAGTGGCTGACATTAGCTGGTCAAACACCAAATAGACTTGTTTGCAGTGACTTTACTGAGCTCTGTTTTGATCTTTAGATCTTCCTCCTTAGGAATGCTGCCTTGCAGACAGCACACTTCAGTTTTAAGTCCCTGTCTGGAGAAAGACTTTCAACTGCAAAGGTGTTATAATATTTTCAAAGCTTGTTTTCAGCACAGATAAAGATCTATACTTGCCTACAGTCAACACCTTTGAAACACCATAAGCAAAACAGAAACCATCAACAAGCTGCATTAATAGTTTAGAAAGATGTTTAATAATTTATGATGAGGCTTTAGCATATTCTTCACGTAAAAGTTCAGTGTAAAGGAGTTGCCTTTATACTGTTGCCTTAGATACACTTCTGTCTGCTCACTACTGTACCACTGAGAAGAGTTTACAGGGCTTTTATTTATTAGAGAACATCAGCAACATTTAGTTAATTTGGACGACATATATTTAAGGCATTTTGCATACTGGAGTTGTGGTTGTTTGTGTAGGCAGGAGTCAGCACAGGCTTATTTGGTTTCTGCCTGCAATCCTGGCACAGAGGGGGTGCATGGAGTACAGGTTACTTAGAAAGCATGGAAATAAGATATTTTATTACAGGTTCTCAAATAACACAATGAAACTGCCATGGTCTGAGCAGCTGTGCTGATAGCTGAAACCCCAGGAGCCAAACCAGGAGACTCAGTTTGCCACAGCACTGGTAATTGGCTGTGAATGGTCATTTGATCTTCCAAACTCAAGTTTTTCAGGTATTAGAGCAGCTCCCTTTGTAAATGTTTCTGGAGTTAGAAATAGCTTATAAGGGGTTTGTTCCTCAACAATCTTAAAGGACTGGGAGTTAGAAATGGATTAGGAATATTAATATCTCAACATTATTATCTAAAAGTTAATTTATCTAGCCGGACAAGAATGTAATTTCCTCCCTGATGTCCATTAAAGGACCCTTTAATGTGCAACCTTGATTTTATGTTGTAGCACCAATGAATCCAACATTTTAATTTGCCCTGCCAGAATAGGTGTCTCTGTGTCACTCTCCTCTACATATCTGTCTTTCTTGGGGAAGCTGGAGGTGGCATGAGAGAGTCATGGACACAGAGTTTGTGTTTCTGTCCTTGGCTTGTCTCAGGTTTTAACTAAACATGCATAGCATGAGGTGAGGGCAAATGAGGACTATGGGCTGAAATGGTAAAACAGATTTGCAGGAGATAAAAGCAAGTTGCTCAGAAGCACTCCTCTCGCCAGCAGCATCTCTCCTGTTATGTCTGGATGTTCTTACCCTGCCTTTCTAGGTTAATTTTTCCCCTTTTGCAAAAGGATCTCAACATTTCCTGCATTCATAACATTGCATCCAAATGAATAATTCCAGAGACTACCAATGAACTTTCACAAACTCTCAGATTTACCAAGGTAGAAGATGTTAAATGCTCACTGATGTGTCAAAAGATCATTGCTAAACATAGAAGTTGAATATTGCCTTCCTGAGGCCCAAGCTGGTGCCTGCTCCCACAGCCCTGGTGTGTGCTCCACTGTCTGCAGAGGTCTCCAAATGTGTCACCCCTTGATGGAGTTTGGGTCACTGCATGAAATGGATGGTAGTCTAAGTCCTTCCCTCAGGGAAAACATCATAAACAGCAGGATAGTTAGGCTAAGAACACAGATTCACAGGCAGATTTTATTGCACATTTATTGGTACAGCCAGTGGATAGGAAAAAAAAAGGTTAGAAATAAAGAATTGATGTAGTCTTATACAGTAGCAGAAGTAGAGAGAGTGAATTTCACAGCTTCTGCTGGGAGTTCATAATTTCTTTGACTACTGCTAGCCTATACCTGCTGGGCATCACTTTTATCTCTGACTCAAAGGACACTTCTGAAGAAATTTCCTTCCCTGGCAGTTTTTAAACTTGAAAATATCTCATAATCTAAGGCATTTCAAAGAGGAAAAAGAGACTCTGGACCTACTTGCAAGAATGTTATCATGCTACCCTCTAAAACACTGTTTCCCCCTCTGTACATGAAACAAAAAAGCCCTGAAGAAAAGAGAAGACAAGAAGTCCAAATACCAAGTCAATGCGCTTGGAAAACAAAGCAGCATTTGGAGACAGGGTTATTTAGCACTATGCCTGTGATGTTTTTAGTCACTTTGGTTGCTTTTAGATCTGTGGGTTCTGAAGGTCTGAGGTGAGGGTCTTGACTTTTACAAAAAGTAAATTTCTTGCCCTTGTGCTTGCAGAGGAAATATGATGCAAAGGAATAATAACAGCTTAAGGCAAGAGAACACTGTTGTTGTTGTTGTTGTTGTTGCTATTTAAAGAAAATTTTGTTTGGATTTGGGGGAATCTGGCTCATGATACTTAAATATTTGAACCTGGCAGTAGCAACCCAACTCTCCTTTTCTCCACTTAAAACTTCCACAGGCTCTTCACAAAGTAATCATGGCAGTGACAACACTCAGGGACCTGAGTTTTCTCTATTTCTGCAAGAATTCACAGTAATGGTACACCTTTGAGCTTTGGTGTTCTGAAATAAGAGCAAGAGGAAGAATGAAGTCAGGATTCAGATGAAATTGTACATTGATTTAACTGGCTTAGATCCCTTCTCCAAGGAAAATGCTGCAAGAGCAGAGATTTGGGCTTGATCTGAAAGTTGTATTCATTTTTCAAAACGAGATCCAGCTCTTCTAGCAACATATCTATTGTGTAGGCAGGAAATGGAAAGTTTCTCACATATTTTCAGCTCAAGAAAGTAGATGGAAGCACAATCACTTACCATTTTGAAGGTACCTTTTATTCTACAGAAATGTGTACCACTGAAATTACTACTGCATAAAAAGTCACCAAAATATCATATTGAGGCATGGTGATGTGCAAAATTCTTGAGCAGACTTTTGTTTCTCATATGAAAAGACCATATGGGGAATGGAGATGTTATGGAAGCCTTTCCTTTAGGTAGAGCATCAGAGCTCTTGGACACTTTTGTCTCACATGGCAAATTGGCTATCACTGTCCTAGGCAAACAAGTTGCTCCAGAACAGCACTCCCTGTCATTGCTCTATTCCCGAATAAAAATCACCTTCCTACGTGGAGAAGAATGAGAAAGGTCAACGGTCTTTCTACTCACTGTGCACCTTGTGCACATGCATGGCAATCCTTCAGCATGTGGTAATTTGCTCCAGAGGCCCTTACCACCTAGAAGACAAATTTTTAGACCAGCACCACTACTATGAACTCACTAGATGTCCATGCACATCCCCTCGATTCCTGGGGCTCTTATTTGTCATTTTGTTGTGACAGAGAGCCTGGTTAAATTAAAACTGGAGAAGAGCATTAGCACAACTTCAGCACTCCTGCAAGAAGTTGTTGCCACTCTCAATACCGTCAAGCTCCAGCAGAGGAGGGGCTGTGGGTCTGTGGCTCAGCTGAGCTGCTGCACAACGTGGTGCAGATTTTGAGGCTGCAAATGAATTTTAATTGACATTGACAATTGCGTGCATCCACGTCTTTCCTGCCAAAAGTGTGCACAAAGTCCTGCAGAAACGAGAGCAATTAGTCTGGTTAAAAACAAGGCTGTAGAGCAGGAAAAATGGGCTCCAAGAGAGCAAGCATGCTTTTCCATTAAAACAATTGGCATAATGTAGTTCTATGAAGTATTTTCTTCATTTCCACTGTTACTTTCACTCACTGAGCTCCATGTTACTTGCTAATTAAAAAAACAAACAAAAAAACAGAGCAAGGGTTTTCATTTTAAAGGCTTCATCTACCTTTTTGAAGTAAGAAGCTCAAAGCAAAGCACAAGTTGGTAGCTTAGATTCAGATATATCTCAGTGCAGATCTCCTTCCTATCAAAGACGTTTGCTAGCTCAGGTGTCACTGTCACTGTAGAGGGGACACAGGGAGTATGCAGCCTGAGAGACAGTTCTCTGGTTACCATGCTCTGAAGCTATCAAAAGCTTGACATCCGGGTTAACCATACCCTCACCCTGAGCTGGAACTGTTTCGTTCTGGAGCCAAAGTAGCTTCCAGCCAGCTCAAAACTGATGTGGCAGAAGTAGTAAAGTTAATGCTTAAATTTTTTTAGTCCCACACACATTCTGCTCTGAGAGGCTGATGCCTTACCCAAGGATTGGATGTTTGCCTGTTCTGTATGTTTACCTGTTTTGAATTACCAAAAATATGGGTATAGACCTAAAATCAACACCCAACTCAGATGGACAAGAGGAGGTTCTTTTATTTTAACAGCCAGGCAGCTGCTTGGGATATTTCCCAAAGCCGCAGAGCAATATCACAAAGCATTACAAGGTCTATATATCCACAAAAGATTCAATACAAATGCATATTCATAACATTGACACCTCCCACTCCCTGCTTCGTATGCTAATTAAGTGAATAATCATTAAGCATGTGTGGTTAGTTTTTTTTAAATGTGTTGGGGGTCATATAGTGAGTGGTGGTCATCAAAAGATGAAGAAAAACTCTTCTTCCTCACTTTGACCTTTTCATTCTGTGACCAACCACAATGAGTTTGACCTTAAATACTTTTTCAATTCCTCCCCCTATTCTTTTTAAATGAATTTATAATTGAAAGATTTGTAACTGTCTAAACTTCTTCAGATCTCCATTGAGCACAAGCACAGCTGAGCAAATACAGTAACAAGCAATCAATCCTTTAATTTCAAAGGCCTATTCTAGGCCTGATTCTCCTTTAATTAGTAACCTATTTAATTGACTACAGCTGGATTTACTAGTTTCAACAAAATTAACTCTTTAACTAAAATTCTATATTTCAGTTTGTTCTGTGCATTTTGATTTCATGCATTCAAAACACCATCAAACAGAAGGAGAATTAACAAAACCTTAGTGTGCTAGGAATGGAGTGGTCATAACTGTGGCAGTGACCCAGTCAGTGGCTGTGGTCACAGGAAACAATGGACGATCTGCAACCCCTGACTCCTGCAGGGGTGTTAGTGAAGAAGCAGGATGGTTAAACTATTCCCCTCAGAGCAGTGAATCTGAGGGGGATGGGGGAGACAGGCATTGATAGTTTCCTGCCATTCACAAGTGTCAGTCAGGTTCCATCTCCTCCCCCGTCCCCTTCACAGTTATTTTAATATTCATCAGTTGCTCGAAAGTTCTGTTATCGTGTTCTGTTGATTGGTTATATTAATGTATTCCACCCCTTTGTTTCCCCATTGGATGTTCCCCGTTCATGTTTTATTTCGCCATTGGTTTATTCCCCTGTTTCTCCCCTTAGACTGCCCCTTTCTCTCGCCCCTTTTAAACCCCTGCACACCCTCAGATCTTGGCTTTTTGTGACTACCTTCAAATTAATAAATTTGGAATAATAGCCACAAAAGCCCTCCCTGCTTCTTTGCCGTCGGAACTGCCTCCATTAACAAATTGTTAGTGCTAAAGCTGCCTTGGATGAGGGCGAGCTTGTTTGAGCCGTTACTAAGGAGACCAGAATTTACATGCCCTGAAGGCTGTAAAAGGTCTATAGAGTAAAAGCCGAACACAGCAGAAAAGGCCGCGCTCAAGCCGCAGGGCAGCTTGAAAAGACCCGGCAGAAACAGGCAGCGGCAATAACAACATGCATTCTGGCCATGGCAGCTGCCTTCATTTTGGGGAACAAGGGAAGACTGAATGCCCCCTTGGTTAGACATAGTAGAAAACTATTGCTTGTGAGCAAAGTGATGAGGGTGAGACACTGGAACCAGTTCCTGAGAGAAGTTATGGATGCCTCATAATAGGAAGTGTTCAAAGTCACGTTGGACTAGACTTTGAGCAACCTGATCTAGAGTAAGATGTCCCTGCCCATGGTCAGGGGCTGGACTAGATCTTTAAAGGTCCTATACAACCCAAAGCATTCTATGATTCTGTGATGAAGTGATGAGTTTGGACCCTGGAGTCCAGGTTGTTTCCTAATGCTCTGATTGAAAAACCTCAGTAGCAAGGAAAGGTGTGGTAGCTGCTGTCTATTTGAGAGAGAAAGAGGGAAACCATCAAGGTCCAGCTCTGTAGGCAACCAGAGAAGTGCTTTCTGTGAAACTAGGAGGAAAATAGAAGCAAAGCATGAAACTTTGGGTGGAAGGAGTCAAGGCCGGAGACAATGTATGTTCCTGGTGGTCTCTTACTGTACACTCAGGGGAAAAAAATGCTTTACATACTTGGAAAATAACATACCTCTCAGCCTTTTTTCTTAGTAGAAACACATCACAATTTTGTTCAATTCCTTGGATCAAAAGAAGCAACTACCCAGGCAATTCAGCTACAGTCCACAGCCCTGGTTTCATTGTGCATCACAGCAGCAGGGTGGTGATTGCTCTGGTGCTGCTTCCTGGTTGTCCTGAAGATGAGAACTTGGTAAATGAAGCAGAACAAAACCAACATGGAGAATATTATCATCAGTACACAGCAAATGAGTCACACAATGTTCCAGGTATTTGAGTGCAGACATTTTCTCTGTTGGATTATTTGAATGAAGCACATTATATTTGATTGTGTCAGTAGAAAACATTCTTCCTCCAGTAACATTTTTAGATTTCTTGTTCTTCCTCATGCATGTATTTGCAGTAAATGCAAAGAAAACCTAGATGTTCAGCTATCTCTTTTTATACTGTTGAGTATAGACATAAATTCTTTAAGACAGGGATATTGTTATTATTTAACTGCTTGATGCATCTTCGGGGCGGTATGATCTTGAAACACTACCATTGTAATAAAAAATGATGATAGTGGTGTCTTTGGGAGGGCACATACTGAAATTGCTTCTTAGGTGTTGTCAAGCACTTTTATTTACCAAATAGATAATAGATTAGAGGTAGTAATTAAAAATTTGAACTTCTCTGAATGTAATTTTCAAGGAGATAAGGGTATTCCTGTTCATAAAATATACAGTGCTCAGTCGGAATCATGTGTGATTCAAGTGATTTATGATATTCTAAAGCAGCAAATCACAAAGCTGTGGCAGTTAGTAACAGCTATCAGGTGGCAAAGAAATATGGATCAAAACATGTTTCTACAAAACCTGTCCATTATGAATGACAAGTATTAATAAATACCATTGATTTTAATGCAAATAAGCACCACATTAATAAACATCATATTCTGCTGAGAAATCCTTCATATTTTAAATACGGTCTGTCTTTCTTGCCATTGTCTCAATGGCTGAGAGCATATAGGTCTTAAATCATCTAAGTTTCGACCTCTCAGTCAGGATCAGTTTTTGGCCATGCCCTACAACAGCATGTCCTTGGCCACCCATAGTCTCTACAAACAGCAGCTGAAGCAAGGGAAGAAAACGGTGGTGGAGACCTATCCTCCAACTCCTGCCTTCAGGAGATCTGTGTATGGAGGCAGATAAATCCTATCCTCAGTTTCTGAAAGTTTGGGGAATGGAGAGGCTGGCCATAACTTTCTGTTAGGCACTTAATGTAAATGGTTAAATTCACATGGTAGGGTAGTGGTTTGGGTGGCCAGAAGGGATAGGGTTTGGTGTGCATCTCAGGGACTGCAGGGCAGAAGATGCCTCACAGCCACACTCCATGGTGAAAAGCCAGCCAACAGTTATCAAAACAAGATTCAATTAACTGGGGGCCTAGGCTCGCCCCAGTGAATGTCCTGCTTAGTCCTCTGCTTGAAAAGGGGAAATTAGTATCTCGGAGGTAAACCTGTGGGAAGCGGTGATGCTGTAGCTGGGGACAGAGAGAGCCTGGGCACAGGGACAGCAGGGGAAGGGGATCCGCCTAGGCTGGGCAGGGAGGATAGCCCTTCTCTCCCACACAGGGCTGCCCAGGGCATGACAGTCACCTTTCCCTTCACTCAGCTTGGCCCTCACCACTCACCTTGGCACTGGGGTCTCTGGGCTCTGGTCTAATGCACCACAAGGCATCTTTCTCAGACTGGGAGCATGGGTGTCCATGCAGTGAAGACCCCCATGGGGCTTTCTCTATGATTTCCTTTGCACTACTCCCCAGTGCTCCCTGGGCAAGGAACCATTTGTGTCTCCAACTGCAGCACTGAAGCACATATTTTGTCCCCAAGACCTGTCAGCTGCTCTCAGTGGGGACGAATGTGCAAAGTAATTAGCACTCAGCATCCCAGAAAGTGCCAGAAGTCGACCCTGGTGGTGGCTCTGGCACTGGGTGTGATGCTGTGACCCGCTGGGGGAGCTGCTGCCTGCTCATGGCTGCAGTCCTCATGGCTGGCATGGCCTTGCTGGGGCTGGTGGCCCTGCCTTGAACGCTGCAGCTTTGCACTCCTGCATGGGCTGTCTGCACCTTGCAAGCCCCGGTGACAAATCTGCCCTGGAATTAGTTTCCAGCAGCCCTGGCAGCTGCCATTCCTGCTCAGCTCCCTGTGCAGAGCCGGCCCTGTGGTCTGCAGGGAGAGTGGAGGTGCCCTGGGGAGGGCACACTGGGGCTGGGCAAGTGGCAAGAGTCCAGCCAGCCCCACGGCCTGGGTGCTACAGCCATGGCACAACCAGAGCAGCACTGCAACCTGCTTGGCACGGCAGGGCACAGAGCCAGGGACATGCCTGCTGCTGCTTTTTGGCCTCCCTCAAACTCCCTGAGAAATACACCCAGCGATTTGCATGGACTTCACCACCCTTCAGTGGAGAGGGAGTGGAGGTTCCTCCTTTGCTTTCTTTAAAATAAAAATTCAAGCCTTATTCCATGCCCTCTCTGCCTCTCCCACAATTTCTAATACTTGCAATTAATTATTTTTCAATTTTATTTTTATAAAACACAAATGTTTCTCAGGGAGAGAAATCTGACAGCTCTTACCTAGAGGGTGCTATATAATCCTAAAAGTAGGAAAAAATTAAAATTAGAACTAAAAGGAGAAAAAATCAAAGATATTTGGCTGTCACCAGAAACCCATGAATGTATTTGATCTCTGGAAAAAAATATGTTAAAATGAAGTGGAAAATCCAGAAAAGGATAATAGAAAGACAGGTGTAAAATTAGGGCCTGGTGCAGCCTGGAGTGAACCAGGGAGAGCTGAGTTCTGAGCACCATGAAGAGGAGGGCTGAGTACTACCAAGTGCTGCTGCAGGGGCAGGGAGGGCAACTTCTTATAAGGCTGTTTTTAGGTCACAAATACTTTGAAATTGATGTTTTTCCCCCCATCAATAAGTGAAACCTAAAAAAGGCAAAAGGCATCTTGTCAATCTCCTTAAGTGGAAAACACCCTTTCAAGTATATTTGATAGTGATCTGAGACACAGCTGCCAGTCCTGGCAGGCAGCAGCAGCCCAAACACGCTATTCTTAGAGCTGGAAAGCGTAAGTAGGTCAAGTTACAATAGATTCCTATAAACACCATCTCCACTAAAATCAGAAATCAATATGAGGTCAGAAATTTGCAGTGCATTGAATCTGCACGATAAAATGTATGAGGTTGGTTAGAGCATGGTCTAATAGTGCCAAGGTCACAGTCCCCCTGTGGGCCATTCACTCCAGGACTTGATGGTCCTTCTAGGTTCCTTCCAGCTTAGACTATTCTGTGATTCTGTGGGCTCGTTTAGCTTCCAGACACCTGTACTTTTGGTTCATCTCCATTTTTACCAAATGTGGCTTTGCTCCACATGCTGTCAGCAGTTGGAGACTTCTCCCTGGCTGGGGAGGTACCATGAGCCCATTGAAGGTCTGGCAGATACAGGACAGCAGCACAGTTTGGGGACGCTTTTTATTTACACATCCTGACGTAAAGCTAAGTATTTAATGAGATTTAAAAAATAGTTGCAACTTGTCAAGTGCTTAGTGATTGTTAATAAGCACACCGCATGTGTGACTGGGCTGAGTTCAGAGTCACAGGGCCACTGCCTTTTTTGCTGGAGCTGAGAGGGATGCACAGGTTGTGCCAGTTCACCCGGCTGCCTGACTCCTTCAAATGTAGTTCTTCAGGCCTGTCCTTGGCCAGCGCCAGCCAACCACAAGCCCTGGAAGCAGGTGGGAGTGATCAGTTCCAGGTGATGTTTCCTGAACATGCATTTCAGGTCCCATTTTTCACTGGCTGCATCGAGGGCTTCCCAGGGAGTGAGGCACCAATGGTCACTGGAGGCACAGCAGAAGGCAGAGTTCTCTGGAGCAGGACTTCCCAAGGTGTCCTAGAAGAGTTACCTAGAAGAATAGTTATTGCTGCTCTCCTTTGAACTCTGTGTCTTTTGGAGCTCCTCATGTCTGGTTGACACAACCCTGAGCAGCAGTGTCATTCTGCATTTGTTAAACTGCTGGCTGGAAAGGAGGGATGAGGGAGCAGCAGAGGTGGATGAGGCTGGGCAGCTGAGGTGGTGCTCCACAGGGCACTGTGTCTCTGAGAGTGCTGTGCCAGTGTCCTGCCTGCTCCTGAGGGTGGCTGTGCCTCCTCCAGTGTCTGTGGTGCTGCAGGACACCTCACCAGGGTTCTGGCTTCCCCAAAGCCACTGCTCTCTCCTCTGTCGGTGCTCTTGCCTCCCTTTCTTTCTGGGATAGAAACATTTAGACATGGAGGGAGTTAATTTGTATGCTATAAAGAAGGTTTGTTGTAAAATGTAGGTAGTAAATCCAGGGGAGATTTAAATTCTGCATTTCTCCTTTTTCCCATTTTCATCTGCTCAATTTTATTCCATATTATATCCAGTCTTTGGGTCTGGCATTACAAATTTGTTGCTACTCTATTCCACACAAGTATTACATTATAGCTCAGGGACCTTCTTCACATCTAGTTGAGCACTACCTAATTATAGGTTGAGCTGGCCTTGTAAATAGTCACAGCATCTTTTCCAAATCACATTCCTCTTCATCCATTTCATTACAAAGGCAGATGGGCTGCAGTTGTTTACAGCCACCTTGGTGGAGGAACCAAGACCAGAACCTCTTTATCAGCACTGAGCTCATACTGACCATGAAAAAACATCCTTGCTTGATTGCAGACAATAAGAAGGGAAGAATACACCAAAAGGAGTTTTACAGATAAGCCTGATAGGCAGGGAAACATCTAGAGACTGATTAGTGAGCTCTTGACAGAAAAGACTGAGGCTTAGCTGAACCTGAAATGAAAGAGTGATCTCTTAATTGTGAGTCTGAGCCCTTTCCCTGACACTGCAACTGAGTCAGTGGACTGATTTAATTCCTTGCCCTTGTCAGAACAGATTCAAACTTCTGACATGTTTGGGATCCCATTATCAATCAAAAGCCAAGTTAAATCTTTAAGAACATCCATTTTCAACTGGTATAAATGTGTCAAGTCTTGTGATTCATAGTGATTTTCACAGTGTCTTTGAAGTCCCCCTTGCAGCTCCAGCATGAGGAAGCATATTAGCAAACAGGAATACTCCACTTAAACTGAAAATCATATGTGCATATACTATAGTTAGAAGTGCTTGAAAATAGGAGTCCTGAGGTGCAAAGCCATCAGGCAAATGACCTCCTAACCCAGCAATTTGTGTTTCACCTTTCAAGAAAATGTTCTGGTTTCCAGGTCCTAATTCAAAGGGCAGCAACAATATCACTATTAAGTTCATAAGCAGCCCTTGGCTATACTGCAGCTTTTAATGTGGGAATAAAACTGCACTTACATATTAGCTGACACAAGATACTGCTACAGCTTGGGTAGGTCCTGCCTATGTAACAGGATATATCTTTCATTATATTCTCCAGGCTGCTTGAGACCACTGATGGCAGTATTTGGAAGACTGGAAAATCATACTAACTTAGATGAAATCGACCGCTAAATTTATTCATTAGCAACGCACTTGCAAATGAATATTTCTTGCACCATATTAAGCACTGCCGCTATATAGAGAAAAGTCTTAGTCCCTGACAGTCATAAATTAACTGTGAGTGTATGATACCACGGAGATAACAGTTTGCACTGCTGGCTATGGTCTTGGTCATTCATAATCACCGAGGTCCTGTGAGTTCATCAGTAAGAGATCTCAGAGCACAGGTGGTCTCTTTCTTCTCTGGTTTTCCTTGTTGACACCTTATGTTTTCATGCTATTGACCCCCTCCAAACAGGGGCAGGTATCCTCTGTTCCTTATGCCACTTGTGCTATCTTCTATTGTCTTGCCAACAGTTCTTATCCCATCTATTCCTATGCCCCATAGCTTCTCCTCTCTCTGGCAACTCTTTTTTACTGGGATGCCTCCGATGTGCAACTACAGCTGTATTTGCCCCTTTGATGAAAAATTGTGCTTACTGATGCCATCACAATGTGAAAAAGTACTTGCATGTAGTTGGTAATTACCCTATTTTAGTGTCCAGGTTGAAGGCTAGCTATTAACTGACGTTATCCTGACTGGTGCATGTCTCTTCTATAGGTGTCAGGCCTCTGTTTTGGCTACGCTGCACTAATCTGGAGAAACCCAACCAATACTCCATCTGCAAGAACATGCACTTCTATAACTGAGGTGTTAAAGAACATGGTACTGAAGAAGACATCACAGCAGTTAAAAGAATCCCCAAAAACCAAATGCAAAATAGAATCAAAAGAACCAGATTAACAAAAAACAGCAGGGGTTAAACCAATTGGAAAACATTATCATAATTTTTTGGTAGTAAGTTCAACCTCCTGCTTCTGGCAAGGCCAGTCTGGCTGCAGCACTTTTGAGGCTCATTGAGGACTCCTCGGAGCCTTTTCTCTGTATGTCTTTATGGAGTACTTTGCCCTCGCTTTGGTTGATTTCCAATGTCCCCCTGGAGGTTTCCAGCAGGTACCAATGCTACAACAGGCAAAACAGTGGTCCAAAGGGCAACACCTTCCCTTACTCATCCACCACCAGGACGAGACTCTGAGCAAAGAATGACATTGAAGATCTGTGGGAAAATGGCCAGTGGTCCCAAAATTAAACTTGTCAGGCTAGTTGTGGTAATGATCATTGGGATCTGAAGAGGGACTGAGAGACACCTGAATCACCCCAGATCCAACATATCCCTTCAAATCATTCAAGCAAGAGTATGTTCCTGGATGTTGCCCACACTTATGACGCTCCAACATTTGGCTCCAGGGTCTGAACAGGGAGCATGGGTTGGCATCACATCTCACTCAGAGGTCTCCAGAGGACCCACATGGATCTCTTGGGGACCATATATTGGTTTCTGCACCTGTGTTCCCACGCCTCCAGGAACAGGGTCCTCACTAAATTCCGTGGTGGCACTGGTGACTGCTGTGACAGCTGCTTGTCTGGAGTGTAATGAGAAATGACTGCAGCATTCATGTGGGAAATGAAAGACCTGCAGTCAGTCCGCTTAACCTAGGGAAGACCAGGCTTGCTTCTCCCAGTACAGCTTGTGGGGGATATTTTTCACCCAGTGCTGTAAAATGTGGCATTCAAGGCTCATGGGATGATAGCGACTTGGGTTTGGGGGGGATGGGCGCGACAGGACACTAACTGAGGTGCAAAGTGTCCTTGACTAGGACAGGCTAGGCTAGGCTGAATATGTGGGACCAGACAGCAGGAACACTGGGCCATGGTCCCTCCCTTTGGCTCTGTGGACTGTGGTACATGGCATTACCCTGCTATGCACTGATCAAGGGTTATGTACCCATCATTACCATTTCATGTGCTTCCTGAACATGTGGCTTCTGGCTAATGGAATGGAAAACTTCTAAAAAGCTGAAACTGGTTACACTTCAGCTGTATTGGCATTTTCATTATATTTCTTGGACTACAGGAAGCCCCTCTATTGGTCAGTGGCAAAATCTCAAATGGCTGGAACAAGACTAGATCCATTTTTTCATTAAGAGCTCCACCATTTGAATATAACACGCATGCATAACAATTTGCCTGTGGCCTGATTCAGCAAAGCTCCTCAAGTGCACTCAACTCTGAGTGAGAAGAGCTATTCTGAAATCAGCAGCTGACTCACGTACAGCTAAACCTGCACTTAAGCTCTTGTTGGGATGCTGCAGTGTGGCTCCTCTCCCGCAGGGAGCTCGGCGCCCAGCCAGGCTGGGGGTGGAGGGAATGGGCACCCCTCACCCCCCGAGTTGTACATTTATTATATTATCACTTTTTTGCCACTAGGCAGAAAAGAGGTTGGGATCTAAGAGCCAGTGGCAGTGGTGAGTTTTTCCTTCCCTGTCCTGGCTCCCTTCAGTTCCAAATGGGAGCGTGGCTCTCAGAAGACTCTCAAGTTAAGGTCACCTCCTGTGGTCTCAGCTGGGCTGCAAGCACCCAGCGAGCTGCACACCCACATTCCTTCCACTTTTAATTGATGCACGTATTTAAATGTCTTAAAACACCTTGCTTGTATATGAAGTGCTATTTTTTCAGGCCCAGAACATTTACAGGGTTTTTTTGTTGTTGTTGTTGCTTACTTTTGATTTCATCAGTTGTGTCCATTTTGGGCTTGCCTCTTGGTAGTCAGAGAAGAGCTGAAGGTGACTGTGGATTATTTAACCAGTGCCCTCAGTGAAGAGTTATCTAGTCCTTCTAATCCTTCTCCATGTGTTGTTTTGATTTCCATGCCTGGAAGAATAAGAGCACCAAACTTTAGGTGAAACATTATATTGCAGGATCCTCAGTGTAGAAAAAATTCATCCAAACAAGTCCTTCTGGGATTAGATAATGCCCAACCAGTCCTTAATGAGATTTTGAAGCAAGAGCTGACAGGTGTCCTGTGGCAGGGATGGATGCACATTCTAGGGACAGCTGTGGGGGAAACTGTAGCGTCCCAGACCTACGGCAGCAGTGGCATGATGTTGCCTTGGCCACGTTGTCAACAGCAGGCTCTGGGTGTACGTTGTGCCTTGGTTGTTTGAGACCACACAACTCGTCCCAGGAAACCTGCCAGGCCTCAAGACTGCATTTGGAACAGGGCTGGTGTGAATATTTAGAACTGTGAGCTCTAAAGAACACTTCAGATGCTGCTGCAGCAATGACTAATGGCTGAAAAGGCAAACTCTGCTTGAAATTTAGTGTCTATGAAGATTAGCTTTCAACTCTCTATAAACTATCAGAATCTGTCCTTTGCCTATCCATAAACACCAAGGCCTTCAGATTGTCTCCTCACAGGAATGACATGCTCCAAAGATCTGGTAAAAGACCCATATTCACAATTGTAAAAAGTCACAGTACCAACAAGGAAATCTTGCTGACTAGACCAAAAGCAGGGAATTTGTGGTTGGTATGTTTCTTTTTGAAAAAATAGCTTTTGAAATACAATTTAAAAACCCCCAACTTTCTTAGATTGTTGCAGAAGATATTTACAGTACCTAAAGTACATGCACAATACAAATATTTTCAAATGTATAACTTTGATGAGTAAGACTGATCCCAGCTGGGTTTGGATTTCAATTTTTAAGCAAATTTGTTTCAGTCACAATAAAGGGGTTAGTGGTGAATCCTGCATGAACTCCAGGCTTCATATCTAGACTCCCTTTCTTCATTACTAAGAGCATCTTGTGCCAGGGCTGTGTTCTTTCTGTGCTCAGGAATCACGCTTGTATTGGAATAAATGCTTATAACAGATAGATGAGGGTTATTTTGGGATCCTTAATGGTGTCTAGTTATGTAAATATTCTTTCTGGTTCTTTTCCATCTCCAAAAATAGCAAAAGAAATTACTTGTCTAGTTCTTTGGACAATGGTAAAAAGAAACGTAAATGTCTTGTGCTCATCCATGTCCACATGGCTGCTTTTTCTCTTTTCATTTCCACCTGAGACTGAAGCAGGTGGCCTGTGAAAGTTGGAGAACTCAAGTTGTATTAAGGAAAAGTTTCCCCAGTCCTTCAGCACTCTCAGGAATTTCTTGGGTTTTTTGGCAGATACCACCAAGGTTGTCCCAGTCCTGTGTAGAGCTGAACTGCAGCAAGACTCTTCCTTGAAAGTGCTGGACACACAGGGATCCTTGTGCTCCTGTGGAAGGTTTGGCACTAATCTCATGAGGTTGGCTTGGGAAGGCCATCTCTGTTCCTGTGGAGCTGCAGGTTAGACCCTCTGCACAAGGGGTGGTTGGGACCAAGGCAGACCACCCCACCATCCACAGTGGCCCGCACTGGCTGACATCCCACAGAAGAGCCCCCAGAGATGCTGAGTTTGGCCTTTCTCTCCACTGCCTGCTGGGGCATCTCAGAAACATTGGCTTTGTCAGGCTGAAGTTGTGCTTTGGCTGTGTGCACCTAAGTCTACATCATACAGACAGGTGAGCAAAAAAAATTCATGCTGGCTTTCTGTATATGTCTTTCTCATCTTTTTTTTCCCCTCCATTCTCTCCTCTGGGTTTATCTAGGAATAAAAAAGAGTCACGGCAAGAGTTTCATTGTCCATGAACTACTTACAGCAAACAGCTTTCCAGTATGCCCTTTATGAAATGGATCTTTAGTGATCCTCAGCTTTGAAATTCAAAGAAAAGAACTGGCTGTCTATAAAGTAAACAAATATGGCTTTTGAATGGAGAAAAACCCCAACCTTTTTTTTTTATAAGTAACGTTTTCAAGCTTTCCTCTTTCTGTCTCTTGAATAAAACATCCAACACTTTTTCAAAGAAATTTTTGTACAAATGAAATAAGTAGACCTGAAAATATTTTCCATTTTTTGCAATAGCTTGTCCTGAAGGTCCATCCAATTTTCACAAGAGAGTGAAAGGTCCAAGAGATGGACAGAATAAGTATTGCTTTAACTAAAAACATGACAGAGTCTCTCTGGATTTCCTGGGGTTTAAATCAGGCCCTAGAGGGAGGTTGTTTAGCCAGCTGTGCTGCTTCTTCCTGAGCTCACCACAGATACAATTTGCAGTAAACATTAACTGCTTATCTACTGAAATTTTCACATTTGTCCAGGAACGTATTGTAGGAAAACTAAGAAATAGTACAGTATTTACAGATCAGATGAATTTATGTAAATTCATCACCTCAGTGAACTGTTCTCAGGAAAGATAGTGAGAAGTAAACTGTGAATAATTCCTCCCCAGTCCTACCAAGAGGAAGATGGGAGAAGAGGCATTTCAAAATCTCACTCCATGCGTCAGCGATTTTCTCCAGGCTTTCTTAGCTCAAATGGTTTGTAGCAAAATGAAAAAAAAAGGTGTCAAGATAAGTCTTTACCAGAAGCTTGCAGGGAATGTTCCTAATGGAAAAAGGTGCCTACAAACCCCAATGCAGCTAATCTAATGCTCCTGACATTTTCTGGTAGCTGGGATTATGCAGAACAAGGAAATTGTGCAGAATGAGTGAGGTAAAAGCCATTGAAGCACATGGGCCTGCCTCCTCTTACTGCCTTCCTGTCACCAAGCTGGTTTTAGGTTATAACGTGCTAGCTAGGCTGAAAGGCTGGTGAGAAATTAGGGGTTGCCACGCTACTTGCATTAGCTTTCTATGGCAGAAATCAGGATATTCCTGTGGTGAGGTGTGCCTCCTATCAGCAATTCCCACCTGTATAGCTCACTACCCTTTAGAAACACTCAAAATTAGGAGAGTAACTATTAATGATTAACCTTCTCTGATATGCATTGATTAGTATATCTACAATGTAAGCAGGAAAATGCTGCAAGAATCCCACAGTTTGACTTCCTGAAGTTGTCTAATTTGGTTTTGACTTTTACAACACCACGAAATCATAGCATAGGCTCCATGGGTGCCGGGCAATTCCCCAGGGTCCAGTTTGCGTGCTGATTCCAGAGGGCACTTCAAGGATATTTGAGTTCCTGAACACCCTCCTGTGCTGGGGTGTTGTGTCCGCAGCGTGGGCACTGCACTGGTTCCGTGCTGCGCTGCCTGCGCTCGGCTCGGGGCTGCTGCCTGCCCTCCCTGCCCCGCAGCAGCGCTGCCTCTGGGGTGCCGGAGCCGAGCCCTGCTCCACCTTGTGCTGCTCCAGCTGCCCCAGCTGCACGTCTCGTCTCTTCCTCCCCTGGGAAGGGGATATCAAACATCAACAGGAGAGGCTGGACGGATCCACAGTCCAGCTGAGGAAGGGAATGTTCTTGTAGCCTGCATGGATGTACAAAAGCCAGCGGCAATCAAGCGCCTTATGAACTCCCCAGAGAAGGCAAGCCTGTATCTTTTCTTCTGAGTCGTGAGACCTGCTTGGGTTTGGCACCTCTTTCCTTGGCATTCCACGTGTGGTCATAGATAATCCTGTGCCTGAGTAGCCCTTGGCTCAGGGGACTTCCTGACTATGTGCCCATGTACTACAAATCCAAGCAGCAGAGGAGAGCGGTGACTTTCGTTCAGAACTGCTGTTTGCCGCAGGACTCTGACCTTACAGTACTTCTAGTACTTCAGTAATTCCAGCAAGTGACATCCTATTAGATCTCCTTATCACATTCCAGAAGTTTATTTCAGAAATATTTCATGAACTGTAAGTGGGACAGCTGTTCCCTTGTGACACTGTTAATAGCATGGATCCCCTTTGTCAGGAGTCCCGGAGCTGCTGCTGCTGCTCCTCTCCCAGGCTCAGTTTAATGTTTTGCTTTTTATCTCAGCCCAAAAGAACTCAAATGAAGGTCCAAGAAGGTGTACCAGGGGAGGAGGCCTGAAGAGCTGGGCAAGGAACAAGAGCGAGGGCAGGTGAGGCTATGCTGAGGCTGACCAGCCTGGCACAGAACTAGTCCTGCACAGCTTTGCCTGTGCTACTGAATAAAACAAACCAGGACCATCATTTGCCCTGAGAGGGGGAGGTATGGCCCAGCTACCCTGTCCATAGCTCTCCTCTCTCCTAAGACGGGATGATCATATCCAGACTGCCTCCAGTGCAGGGTCCCAGTGTCACGCTGCAGAAGCCGTGCCTGGGCACGTGCCTCTGTGGGGCTCAGCCTGTGTGTCCTGGGTGGAAAAATTGTACCTTTGGGACTAGTGGGAAGCACAAATGTGGGGGTCATCTGTATGGCAAAGGGGGGAATCTCTGGGGATTTAGAGGGGAGCAGAGCCCTCCACTCCTCCTGTGTGCCTGGACACTTTGCTGAAAGGACAAGGAGCGGCAGAGACACAGTCCTGACAAATTTATGGGTAGGTGAATCCTGTAGCATCTTTTTTTTTTTTTTTTGGTCAAACTGGAGCTTAGCTAAATTTTCAGCAACCCAGTAAATAAGGATTTGCACCTAGCCATGTGTGAAGTGTGGCAAGCTCTGCATTGTTCAGTCAAAGGGATTGCCTCCTACAGGGAATACTTCTGGGTTTATGGTAAACCTGGTGATACTGAGATCAAATAATACAACATGTATTTTCCTCACTTGCTATACAAGGAAACACAGGTTTCCTCACTGATAACCTGTGATGGGAATCTGAAACTTCTGAATAAAACACAACAGAAAGGGAATACAAAATACAGAGCAGTGAATGTGACAAACAAGCAGAGCTGGTGGGCACTGGATCTGGTTTCAGAAGAACAAATTTCCTTCCTCCATGGTGACAGGGCTCAGTGGGTACCAGCTATGTCATGATGTGCCTCAGGGTGGGCGTGGGGGATGCTGCAGACAGATGGCTGCAATTTTTGTCTCTGTTGTGCACTCAGAAGGTCGGTCAGAAAACTCATCACCTCCTGCATGTCTTGTGTGATGTGTTTTGGACAAGACATGGGCTAATGAGATTGGAACACAAATCCAAGGTTGTATTTGTAGCTGGGATCTGCAATATTTCTTGCTGAGATTACGGTTGTTTTACAGGCATCAGCCTGCTAAAGTGCCAAAGGTGTTTATGAAATTTATAGCTTGAACAATTAAGATAACTTAGGTCTGAGCTGAGTGGTTATGAATAAAGAACACAGGACTGTTGTGACAGAAGGGAAGCAGCCCATATAACCTGATTTTAGATACAATCTCTGCATAATGAAACTGAGGTGGGCTTTTAGTGCTCTAGCCTACTGCATTTTTTAATCTGTAATGTTCTGAATTTCTGCTGAAGAAGAGATTTTTGAGGTTAGTTGGTAAAACCCAGTTATTTATACAATCATGTTTTTGCTTGCAGTTTTCTGCCCAAAATAAGATGCATTTTCCTGACATTTCTAAACCAGCTCTGTTATGCCTGGCTAGTGCAGCAAAGCCAGAAGCACTGGCTTTGGCCAGTAATCACAGTAAGTCCCATTTTGGGTGCCACTTCTGACCAAGTGAAAACTAATGGTGGGGTCAATCATGCTCAAAAATGTTTGTTGCTGGATGCAGAAAGCTCTGCACCCTACTTCTGTCTCCAGCTGTATTCAGCCCTGTTCTAACTGGATATGCTCTCTGAGTCCTGCCAATCTCACTGTAAGTACTTGGGGCCCAACAGCATTTTCTAAGTCACTGTGGCTTGTCTGTCACCAGTTTCCCGGACTTTGAATAGGGCTCTGCTTGGCCACTTTTCCCTCCAACCAAGTTTAATAGACTGTGTTGGGGTAGCTGAGCCCATCCCGGAACGTTGGTGGGACAGCTCTGCTCTGTGAAAACACCCCTTGGAAAGCAAGATGGTCTCTCCCTAGGATACCTTACCTGGATATGTTAATTCTCCTATATATATTAACCTTAACCTGTTCCCTAACCCTATCCCTTGCTTCTTCTGTATCCCCCCGCCCCCCTCTCCACCCTGGTGCCCCCTGCCCTCTGGCCGGTGCCCTATAACAAGGGTTTCACAAGGCCATTTGGTCTCTTTCGCCTCTGGACACCTTCGGAATAAAGTGTCTCGGAATTCCATGCGTTGGAGCCCTCTGTTTGAACCCTGGTAACGCACGAGCCATCTAGCTGGGTGGAGGTGGATACATGCCAGAACACCGGCTGGAGTAGGGACAGGGCTGTCTGCACAGTACCCAGCTGTACTGGCCAGACTGGTCTTTCGGATCCTCCAAGACACTCCTGGTATAGCAGAAGTTTCCACCCACACCACACCTCCCCTTGGGACTGCGTTAAGACTGTATTTCTTGAGAGTGTTCATGGGGCATGACCTTCTTTTCCTTCCAAGTCAAATGCCTTGGGAGACAGTAAGCAGGCAAAGGCACGCAGTTATGCCTCTGGGGGTGGGGAACAAGCAGACTCCTTGGCTCAGAGTATCCCGCGCATCCTGCCCCCTTGGATAACACACACTCCTCCATTGCTCCTTAGCTAACATTTCCCTGGCACCTTTCGTTCTTTCAGGCTGGTCATACCCCAGCCTCAGAAAATAATTGGCACAGAACCAATAACTTCTTATTATGAGAAGAACTGCACATAGAAAACAACACAAGCTAGCAAGGTTCTCGTGCCCTTATTGCCCAGGTAATCATCAACAACTTCAACCACTGTCAGTGTGTTGGGGTGGAAAAACTGAACTTTAGCTCAAGTTAATGAAGCGACATCCCTCTAATGTTTCCTGGAATAACGAATTTCTTCTCTGACCTGGCACAGATTGCTGCTTCTTTCCAAAAGCATAATAAGCCCCACAGGAGCTCTGCAGATGACCAGAGTGTGGTTCCCTGGCTGTTTCTGCTGGATTAAGAGATACTTCTGTTATCCAGGGTTGACACAGGTCAGTGTCATGTCATCCAGCCTGAGCAGTCTATTAGGTGTCAGATGGTTGCTGAGGTCCTATGGGCAAAGTACTGATCTTGTTAATATCAAATCAAGTCAAAGAGTACACTGACTTGCACCCCTGACCCTCTCTTGTAGGGAAGAGTTAAAATCATAGAATCACTTAGGTTGGAAAAGACCTCTAAGGTTACTGTGTCCAACTGTTAACCCAGCACTGCTGTGCTCACCACTAAACCATGTCACACCAGCCTTGGCGACATATTGACACATTTTTAAACACCTCCAGGGTTGATGACTCCACTACTTCCCTGGGCAGCCTGTTACAATGTTTGGTAATCCCTTCAGTGATGAATTTTTTCCTGAGAAAACCTAACCCTCCCCTGTGGCCTTTTCTGCTTGTTCTGTCACTTGTTATGTGGAAGAAGAGGCCAACCCCCACCTGGCTCCACCCTCCTTTCAGGCAGTTGTAGAGAGTGACAAGATCCCCCTGAGCCTCCTTTTCTCCAGGCTAAACACCCCCAGCTCCCTCAGCTGCTCCTCACAGGACTTGTGCTCCAGAGCCTTCCCCAGCTCCGTTGCCCTTCTCTGGACACGCTCCAGCCCCTCAATGTCTTTCTTGCAGTGAGGGGCCCAGAACTGAACACAGGATTCGAGGTGTGGCCTCACCAGTGCCGAGTGCAGTGGGACGGTCACTGCCCTGGTCCTGCTGGCCACACTATTGCTGATCCAGGCCAGGATGCCATTGGCCTTCTTGGCCACCTGGGCACACGCTGGATCATGTTCTGCCATGGGTAAGAATTAATTTTTGCTGGTAGTTTAGCCAGACCACCTACCTGGAAAGTGTCTCCTGTGATGCAGAAAGGTCTGGAAGACGACAGATAACATGTCTTCCAATAAAGAACTGGAAGATACTTCAGAGGGACAGATGCCAGAGGTGCCTTGAGCCAATGCTTTCAACACAGCACTTTCAAGCAGAGCATCTTGTAACCATGAAAGGTTTGCACTGTTCAAAATGGGTAGCACTGAGGAGCATACCCAGGGGTGAAGGGAAGGTGGGGTGCCCAGCTCCAGCTGCCATAAACACTGAGTGCACACTGGCAGGTTCACTACTGCATGATTATATCCGTGACCTAGTCCAAAGAGAGTCAGTTGGTTTGGTAGTGCACAGGTTTGATATTAGCAATTGCCTAATCAAGCCCTGAGAGGATAAAACAAGTAGTTTCCTAATCCAGGGAAGGTAATGAGAGATAATCTTTTAATGGAGGAGGGGAAGGAAAGGTATGATAGCTGAGCAGGCAGTAGATCTCCTATTTGCCCCTTAGCCATACAACACATGAGTCTGTGGGCATAAGCGTGGGTGTTTGTGCTGCTCACTTGCTGCTTTCTGCAATTCTACACCCTCAGGTAAGGAAGCCTTCATCTGCTCACTCAGAGATATGTGAATTGATTCTGTAGAAAGCAAAAAGTGGATTTAACTATTCACCAGTGAGGCACAAACTGTGATTACTAAGACAAGAAGAGGGCAAAGAACATTTGTCACAAACAACAGAGGAAGTTTAACCTTAGTGATGCAGCTATGTAGTGTTAGAAGACTTTGCTCCCAATACATTACTGGCCAGTAGTCCTGTTGAAAGTTACTGTTCACCCTTAACACTTCTCTTTCCAAGACCCAGAATGTATGCCCAGCAAAACAGATTGGGAGAGCAATCTCCAAATGGCTAATTATAACATATGTGGATTTTGACTGAGGAAAGAGGAAGCACTGGTGGAGCCCAGGCTGTGGGTGCTGGTTTGAAGTGTCCCACTAATTTGGCTGTACGAACTTCTTTCTGGATTAAATGCTGACAGTCTCAAAAGTTTTTTCAGCTGTATTTCATAGCCTGGAGCAAGCATCTGGGTCCTGGAGAGGGAAGGGGTTACTGGATTGTTGAGAGTAGCCATGTTTTTCTTCTTCTCATTTATTCCATAATAGTACATTGCTCTGAGAAAAAATAACAATTTTATTTTTATTAGTTAGTTACAAAACTCTGGTCTGCATTGCCTTGAGTCAAGGTTTATTTCAGATTTCATCCCACTCACACAGGGTCAGTGACGGCTGTGATTAGAAAGTCATTAGAGACTTCTTGACTCTCTTTGGCTGTGTATAAACACCTCAAAAATGAAGGGTGAATCTGTGCTGAGAGAGGATCTGCTCCTGCCTTCCCCCTATCAAGTCAATCCAGCTCTTATTAGTTCTGTTTTTCCTAATGAACACAAAGCAATACAACAAAATGCTTTGGGTTCAGCCCAGGCCCTGCTAAAACCCGTAGCAAGATTCCTCTGGAATTCAGTGAGAGAAGGATAAGATCCTTCAAGAGCTTCTCTTGCTAAATAATACTGGCTTTGGATTTGTCTCAATGAATAATACTGAGATGTGAGTGTCAGCATCTCTGCAAAGGGCATTTGCGGAAGTGGTGAGCCGGAAATGGTGTTTTAGGTCCTCTTTAGTGGCAGTTTATCTATTCATTACACACCTTTACATTTGTAGAGAACACCTAAATTTTGCATTAGGTCTTCTAGCCCTGATGGTTCCCCCCTGTCCCAGGCATTATCTGAGGGTTCTTTTCTACAGCATCCAGAAACTCAGACTGCTGTAAAACCCAGTATCTAATTGATGGTAAGTGCTAAACCGTGCTTTACCAGGGCTCTTGCCATGAAGCATTTATACAGATAAGCTTTTGTTGTTGTTGTTTAAGTTCAACAACATTCCTCGTTCTAGTACAGAGACCCACTTTAGTGTGGTTTCCTCTCTACCAGTCCTGATCTGGACCCAGAGCTCACCCCACACATTCTCTTTTGCAGACCCCTATGCTTCTTCTTCTTGATTCCTGGATGAAAGTTTGTGGCTTGTTATGTGCTTCTGAGCTCCATAACTCCAGGAGCAGGGCAGTTGCTTTCTATTTGTTTTTCTTGGTAGAGTTTGGGAGGTTTTTTTGGTGGTTTTTAAATTTGTTTGTGCTTTTGTTTTGTTTTTTCCTTTCTTTCCCCCAGACAGCTTCCAGGCTAAAGCTTCAGCTGGCTAGTTCTGTTCACATGCTGCTCTGAGTGTGCCTAGGGAAAGATGGTTCCTTTCCATGTTCCCAGGAATGGGCTCTCTGTCTTCTTACTGTGGTTGCTGGACTATATAGAATGCCTACTGCTGGTCGTTACTTCCTGATGATCTTCTGGATAAGAGTGAGGATCCACCAGGGTGTTTTTTGGTTTGGTTTTTTTTTTCACTGAACCAAGTGCACTGTTTTGTCAAAGAGTTTGCTGTTGGTGTTTGTAAAGTAGTGAGAATGGGAGGGAATGAAAGCTTGTACTAACAGGAAGGACATACCCAGAATTTCTTGCTTATTTGAGAGGTATTTGAGAACCCAGTATGGCCAAGGTTTAGTCAGAATTTCAGAGTTTTTCCTTTGTTGGATTCAGGTGGGACTGTCTGTTGGACTCAGGTGGGTCTGTCAAGGGATTTGTTTCCCAGGTGCACAGAGACAGACTGGCTCCCTCCACTCCTTTCTGACTGTGCATGCACAGGCTGCTCCCCTGCAGCATTCTCCTTCAAAAGTGCCTATCCTTTAGGACAGCCCTATCACCCTCTGGAGCACACCCCTCTTTGTATTCTTATAGTCAGCCAGGGATGTTTAAGACTCCCCTATGGCTGCCACAGCTTTGTCATGAGGATTTGGGCAGGATGTTGTCTGCCTGAGCAGAAATAGTGCTTCTTTCCTGAAATGCAGCTCCTGCTCCATCTGTGTTTGCTGTTCCGTGGTAAACGTGACAGAGGCAGAGGGACCACACAGCACACCCGGGATAAGGGCAGCCGTGTACTTTGCATGTTGCAGCAGAGCTGGGCTGGGAGCTTTCAGAGGCAGGTTCATCGGCCCACAGCCCTGTAAAACCACACAAACACTGATGGCTGGAAGGACCAGGCTGTGTTGGCACAACAGCTGGTGGCTACTTAGTAACTAAAGGCACAGCTCCATCTCAGGAAGGGGTTACAGGCTGCCTTGCAAGTGACTTCGGAGATGCAAGAACTCACGCAACAGCTGTATGGGTTAAGTTGAAAGCTTGTCACATACCAGTAGTGCTGATATAGTTGTTCGCAGAGATAAAAACTGTATTTCTTTATGGTGCCAGGACATAGTTTATTGAAGACTCACTTCTTTCCATGGAAGAGATAAAACCAGGCTGTAAGTGCACTGATGCCACACTCTGTGCTAGAGTAAGTGGAGAACCTGACTGACATCAGTGGAAACTCGTGGCCAAACTCTGACTCAGAAGTTACTTTACAGTTACTTACAAAGCTGCCCCCCTTTTTTTTTTTTTCAGAAATAAGCACCTTGTCTTTCCTTATATATTCATTTACGAGGATGCAACCAACAGGTTGTAGGTTCACAGCCACCCTTGTTGCTCCGTGTCCATACCTGTTCCAGGATAGCTGAACCCTTTGCAGGAGACTTGTGACGTTGACAGCTACAAGGGCATCAATACTTATTGATGCAAAAACACTGAACACCAAGGCCTGAGTACAGAAGTCTGCACTTCTCTGCCTGTGACTCTGACCCTGCTACACCAGTCTTTCCTTCACCACCTATAGAAATTTTCTGCACCACTCAGAAATCAGTTTTTAAAAGATTGATTTTGCTTCTGATTTGAATGTGTTCTTCTTCCACTGCAGCTCTGCCATGAATCCCTCTCATGTATTTCTTTACTGGTGTGCAGATTGTTTTTTCTTTGAACCAGTGATGACTAGATTTTGATCTGTTCTGCTAACACCTTATGCCTGTGGACAGAAGTCTGCTGATTCAAGCATAAACCTCATAAGTGGCATTCATGAGAAGACAGAATCTTTAGTGATGTGGCAAAGGTCACAACCACTGTGCTTCTGAAGATGTTGCCAAGGCAGAGGTCCATAGTCCCAGGGATTTAATGTGCTCCTACCTCCTCCGTCCACCCAAACTTCAGCTCTGTATAGCAGCACATTTTAAGGTGGTGTGGAAGAGTGTGACCACAGAAATCTGCATCTGTGTGACCTTGATCCTCATTTCTGAAATTAGCTTTACAGGCATTTAAGCTCAAAACCCTCTCCATAGCTTCCACTAGTACTGCCTGGACAAGGAAGTGCAGTGATAGCATACCCCAGGGCATAGCCATGAATTCCCTACTAGCCTTTAGTTACCTTCCTGGAGAAACTCATTAACTTCAAGGTCTGACATTTAATATCACAAGGGGAAGTTGACTTTTAATGGTTTTCTGTAAAGCCCTGTGAAAGACGAAGGCTGTATCCCAGAATTCAACTCCATTCAGAACAAGTGGGATGTAAGAAAATAGGTGCCAAGATGTAAAATACATCCATTTTTGTCTAACTTCCTACAGTATTTTTGCATAATTCTACCTGTGATATTTAATCTAATGCTATTCACTGCTTGATTGTCCCTGGAGTGACTGGGTCACTGCTCTTGAAGGTGAATTTATGTTTTCTTCACTCTTGACCTGACATTTAAATTTTTTTGAGGCAGCCAGCTATAAAAGTTTAAAATTAAGGCCTCCTTTGCTTAATCTTTCTTACCTTACATCTCATTTGTGGTGTTTTAGAAGTAATTTCAAGTTTTCTTCTTTCTCTTCTGTGTTCAGGGTTGCACATGATCTTTTATTGGTCTCACTGCATTGCCACAGAGGGTTGTAGTTTGGCTTATAGTACTGCAACTTTTGTCCAGTTGCAAATGTTGTACAGAAATAAAAGGAGTATCTTCTGAAGTCCAAAATTAATAAAACAACACCCATCACCTAATAAAAATATTATAAGAACAAGTATAAAAATAAATTAACTCTGACAGAGAACGAGGAATTACACTGGCAACAGTTGCAATCATCTGTGTGACTCATGGCCCATACTTATATATATATACTGCACTTGGTAAGAAAGGTAATGCTGGAAGTAAAAATGAGCACAATAGCCTCTAATTGTGTAAGAATGGCTTTGAAAGATTATATGGTACTTGATTAGTAGGTTGGGAAGAACATGAGATAGCCACAGCAACTTTAAAAATAGACTGAAGCCTTAAGTTTGAGTATGCGAGGCATGAAAATGGAGCTTTGGCATGGCTACATGAAAGCTGAGAACATCCAGATCTGCCAGAAAAAGAAGAGAAAAGGACAATGAGAAAAATATTCAACACTGTATCCAAACCTCTGGATTAGCATTTGAAGTAAAACCACTACATTCATTCTCTTTCTCTCCTTTCTGCTTTCCTAATCAGTACTAAGTCACTTGGATAAAGAAATCAACTTCTAAAAGATACAGCCTTTAAGGTCTTTATGCTTTTTGTTCATAAAGAGCAAGAATATATGGGGGCAGTTTTTGGAGGGTGATATTGGGTGGAGGGGGCAGAAGTTTCAGCCCTGGCAACTGCACACTCTAATCTGTGGCAAGTTTAAATCAGACGTTTAGACACTGGCTGGATTCACAGTTAGCATCCAGGCACATTCCACAACTCAGGGGTGTTTATTGGACCCCTGATCAGTGCTAAGCCCTTTTTTTTTTTTTCCACAAATCTGTGTGTGTGTGTGTGTGTGTACATATGTAACATGTAGGTACATCCTGTTAGATGACATCAGAAGTAAATGTAATATAATTTGGCTCTTCTAAAGTTACTATGAACTAGCTCTGTCAATCAAAAAGTGTTTCTTGGCTACATGCTCTCACTTCTAGCAAATGAGCTGCCTTCAGATTGCTAATGGATTCAGAAAAGTTACTTTCTGCGCTATTCAGAATATTTTAATTTGCTATGCAATTTTTGTAATGTTGAAAGTATGTAGCCTGTTGTGTAGAGAAGCTCAACTATAAACAAGTTGCCTGACCTAGTATTATTCATGGAATGAGCAAGAGGGAGCCATAAACCCAGCCTGTTTGTGGTCCCTGTCTAGCAATCCCAGTGGACTGAATCCCAGATGTTTGAGGTTATCTAGGCAAAGATCATGTTACATTTGCTGTGTTTCTGTATGCTTTCCCCAGATTTCCCTACCCATCAATGTGTTGGGTTAGATGAACTTTGTTCTGGTTCAACAATGAATTCTTGTGATCCCATGTGCTCATCCACAGTCTACTGTAAGATCCTCAGTGCAAAAAGTGAGAGAAACATCTGTGCCTGTAGAGGCGAGTTATGGTGTTCATTGTGTGTGCTGATTAATGACATTTATAGCATTGTTTCCCTGCTTTGAAGAAGGGAAATTTTCTAGCTGTCATGCAAGACATTCAAGAAGAAGGAGATGAACTGGGACAGAGCAGGAAGGGGCTCTCTGTCAGTGTGAAAGTGCAAATACAGGCCTGGGGACCAGAGCTGATGGGTTCTAGGTAAAAAATTACACTTTTTGAGTTTTCTGTTAGCAGAAAGTAAAATAAATTCCAAGGTTTCCATAGCGCAGGGGGATTTTTGGGCACTGCTGTGCAACATTTAATAATTAGGGTGAATAACATTCAAATATTTCACCATTTTTCTGGTGAAGATTTATGTGATTTAAGGTGAAGTAGATGAGGTATTGCATGAGAAATCCACAGATTTCTGCTTCAGAACATGCTAAGGGAGGAAAGAGTCTAGGGTAGGCTCACGGTAGTTATGATCTTGCTTTCCTCTGGCTAAAAGGAGCATTTTCCACCTGGATTTCCCAAATCCTTGTAAGTGTGGATGTTTGCCCAAGTTTTCCCTGAAAGGATGGCTCAGCAGTGCAAGCATGGTAATAGAACCCTGCAAACCTACTTAGGCATGTAGCTCCTGAATGAGGCATGGGTTAAATCCTTTGCTGTTTGATCTGTGTATTTCAGCACAAGGCTCCCATGCAGCACACTGGCTTTTTTGAACGTGCTGCCTGGTTGTGTAGGAGGGCAGTGGCAAGGCAGTTTAACCAATGAAAAGGAAGGCTTCTACTGTTCTGACCCCCTCCTACCTGCACTGATCCCGTGGGAAGACTATTTAGGGACATCATCCAGTAAAACTCAAGCAACACTCCCCTCCGCCCCCCTGGTTACCCACAGCTATTTGTTTTGTTGTGTTTTCCACCGGGTAGGTTTCCAGCCAGCTGGCCTCCCTCACAGGGGCATCATCCTATGATATGAGTGCCAGCAATGGTGCAAAGGGAGAAACCTGGGAGCTCAGGGAGGGGATGGTGACAAACAAGCTTGGATACTCTGAGCTACAGTATGTTATGTCCCAGCATGCCTGAATATAAATATACAAAAGGCATCAGAATCAATAAATAATCTGCATGCTATATATCATACGGTGTTTGGCAGTGAGAATAAGGTCAGTGTTGTGGGTAGCCTTACACACTTTAATTTGAGCAGGATCCCCACACTCCTCTGGCAGCACCATGTTGCAGAAGTTACCCCTCTGACTGCAGTGAAAATACTTGTATTTTCCAAGTAGAGGGAAACCCATGGCGCAGTCTGCTCCCACTTCAGTCCAGCTTGCTCTGCTGTATCAATTCAGAGGAAGCAAATAGCCATTTCTTCTTGTTCATGTTTAGAGCAAGTTCTAGCAGTGCCTTGAGCAAAGGTAAGGGAATGTGGGGGTTCCAGATCTCTAGGCCACAGAGCAGTGTCTTTCTGGGGTGAAACACTGCAGGGTGGCAGGAATACATCTCTGTATGCTCAGATAGGTGAAGCATTCACACCAGCACTGAAATTCAATGAGGGAAGAGCATGCAAGAGTGTCAGCAGTTCTTTAAAGAAATCTTTTGTACTTTTCAGTACAAACTAGTCCCAAACTTTTCTATCCAGCAAATGATCCTGTTTCAGTTATTTGTATTGAAATGAAAAGTATACCTTGCTCCTATTGACTTTCTTTTAAATGCATATTAACTCAAGAATCTGTGCAGACTCTTGGTATGTGGAACAGCAACAGCTGTACTGTCCTCAAAAAGGCAGATATGTAGACAGGCTCCATATCCTGGAAATAATCTTGAGATCCTTAGTTTTGCACACAGAACTCTTCAAGTGGCTCTTTCTTTCCCTTTCCCCACACGGGGGAAGACACCAACATGCCAAAGGAAAGAATGTAGTGACAGAGCATAGGGGAATGGCTTCCAGCTCAAAGAGTAGACTTAGGTAGATATTAGGAAGAAATTCTTTATTGTGAGGATGGTGAAGCATTGGCACAGGTTGCCCAGAGAAACTGGGTGCCCCAGTTCCTGGAAATGTTCAAGGCCATGTTGGATGGCACTCTGAGCAACCTGGTCTAGTGGAAGGTGTCCCTGTCCATGGCAGGGGAGTTGGAACTAGATAATTTTTAAATTCCTTCCAACCCAAACCATTCTATGATAGTACAAAATACTCTATCAGATCCAGTTGACTCCCAAGGGATGCACACAGCTCTGCTGTTAGCACAGCACCTTGGCAAAAGCCACAGAGCCCACTGCATAAGCAGCCTTAACCAAATATGTAGCCCAGCTCAGCCCTTTAAAAATATTTGTGGGGGTGATGTCAGCACCTGGGTTGCCAATGCACTTGTTGGTCTCCACCCTCAGCCTACTTTAGTTCCCACTCAGGGACAGAGCATCCAGACCCAGTGGGAGATAGGCAGAAGCTTGGAGGGAAGTAATATCTGCAGTGACCCAAAGTCCAGAGGCAGAACCACTGGGCTCCATTTACCTCCTCAAGGTAAAAGAACTGGCTTACTCATTAGGCCAGATTTTCTTGTATGCAAGGACATAGGAGGCTGGGAAAACAACTTGAAAATGTAGGAATTTGTTAACTGCATGCACCAGGCTTTTAATATTTAATCTGCAAACTGAAGCAGTTTCAAATGAAACTCTCTGTATTCATACTGGTATGGTCCCGAGGCTTCTCATTTGCACCAGAGATGTTACAGCCTAATTGAGTTGTGTAGCTGAAATTCCTGTCTAGAGTTTATGCCTCATTTGTTTAAGGGTTCTTATTTTATTTACATGGTATACAGATGGGATTAGTGCATGATATTCATGATAAAGTATTCTCTTTTCTCTACATGAACTCCAAAACCATATAAAATTCAAAAATTGCTATCATAAAGTAAATAAAAACAATAGCCAACAAAAGAGTTTTTGAGTACAATTTGAATGGGATTTTTGAAATATGAGATTTTTAGCACCTTGAAATTTCAGGAAAGGCAGAGGTTTCTTGAGAAAATACTCTTTCATCTGTAGGAATGATTCACAAAATATGTTAAGTTCTTCAGAAATGAAAATGTCTAACCTTAGGTTCTCCTTGTACTTTTAGTAGTAACAAATAATTCAGATTTATTGGTCTTTCTCTATCAAATAATAGTTTGCACTTAGGTTCTTCAAAAAAACCCAAAAACACAGACAAATACAGGGATTTAGAAACTCTTAACAGTAGTATATTTACAATGTATATGTGTTGAAAATGTTAAATGGGGCTTGGGCATTATTTATTTGAAAATGCTTACCCAAAGCAGCATTGATTTCCACAGACTGCTCACCCCTGTTCCCTCTGTTTTGGGGTGACACTGGGAGCACTCCTTGTCAAGTGCTGGAAATCAAGGAAGGAGATAAGCTGCCAAAGATGGCTTTTACTTCTTAGCACCCCAGTGCTTACTGACTCCTGGCCACTGAAACATCTATTTAGACCAACATAAAAAGCTCTACTGAATCTGCTACTTTAATGCATTTTTTCTTGACATATTTTTCCTTTTTTTTTTAAGACAGCCTGTGACCTGAAGGTTGAGCTCAAGGACACATCCAAGCAAGTCACCAAAGTTTTCCATTTGCTCTACCTGCTGGCCTCTGCTCTCTCCTTATTACTCCCACAAAATGGAACGTTCCACGCGAGAAATTTTCCTCAACTTCATGATTGTCCTGATTACTGTAATCCTCATGTGGCTCCTTGTGAAGTCTTATCAAGATTGAAAGACTCTCAGAAGCTCTGGAGGTGATTTCAGTGTGTGCCTCCACAGACATCAGTAACACCCAAAGCATGCCACAGAAGTAGCTTTCAGTCAATCGGGGATGTTGTGAACCTTTTTTTTACTCTCTCCTATCTGTTGCCTGCTCTAATGTTTGTAATGGGTCTGTGATGGTGTAATTATTTTAGTCTGCAGTGATCCAGCTGTAAAATGTAAGATGCTTAGGAACAGTTTGACGTGGCTGTCTTCTCCAGTAGTTTCTGTGAGAGCTGTATCCCCAGCCCACCACGCCAGCTCATTTGGCATCATTGTTGGGTTCTCGAGAGTCTAAAACTGTAGTATGTAATGTAAGAGCCTGTATTATCCAATGTAAGAGGCATAAATTTGCTTAGCAGAAAGTCGTGTGAAACCTCTGCTTTCACTTGCACATTTTGTTTAAATAAAGACCATGTAAAACCATTTTTTTTTGAGCATTCCTTATCCCTCTCCTGACCTGAGCTGATAATAGCTGTGGTACAATGTGATATGCCAGTGGGGTGGTTTGCTTCTTCCTCCTGCTTAGATTTTAATTTGTATTTTAAAAAAAATGCTGTAGAATGGAAACCCTGCAACATAACAGACATGTAACCACATATATGACCTGTTTGGGTCACTTTTTTGTCCAGAGAGACTTACACACTTGGTGCCTGTGGACACGGACTTCAAAGAGAGCCTTTGTCCCCCTGGGACATTGTCAATAATTGTGTTTTCTGAAGCTCGATTTTGGGCAGGAATTCCCACAATCCTGTTTTTGGCCAAATTATTTTTGGAGCAGTGTCTGGAGGGTTGAGCCTGGCCAGTTGCAGGCACAGGTTCCTGCTGGCACCCCAGCCCTGCCGTGAGCCTTGCCCAGAGCAGAAGTTCCTCTGGGCCCAGAGTGGCATGCCAGGTGCCATGGCACAGCTGTGCCCAGCCTCAGGAGGCTGAGGTGTGACTGTGTCTGGGTTGCTGTGATGGTGTTGTCACCTGTTAAAAAATCTTGACCCAGCTTGAAAAGTCCACAGTTGCTGGGCTTGTAAAATCAGTAATCAAATTCCTCCTAGGCATTCCCCATCTATCATTTTAATGCCTTCGGAGAATCAGTATCTTCTACAAAGCACAGGTTCCTGTAGAAAGGCAGTTAGATATGTGCCATGTTGCTGATACATGTCTCTTTCCCTTCCAGGAGCCTGGAACATTGCAGGGCTGTGCTGGCCTACCCAGGTCATTGATGATGAGGCAGAACTGGCCCTCACAGGTTGGTTTTGGGCCCAGGTGTTAAGGAAATAGCAAATATTGTGGTAGCATTACTTATTAAGGGTTTGTGTTGCTTAAAGTTTGCTAATAAATGAGCCCTTGCCCTGCGTAATTTTTACTGTCCATCTGGGTTTGCAGTCTTGCAGTTTGTGTCTCTCATCCTCCCAGTCAAGAAATCCCCACTCCAGTGCAATGATAAAAAGTCTCCTCTTGTTTATTCTTGGCTGCAAATGAACAAATTTGCCTCCAGCACTTCTAGGGATGGCAAATTTTCTGAAAAAAAGCACCAAGACATTGAAATGAACTTCTGTCAGCAATGGACACAGCCTTTCTCTGCAGCCCACCCTGCACCAGATGCTGCCCTATTATCACTATTCCCCATGGTCTGTTTGTGCTCATGAGCTTGGCTGAGACATGCAAGCAATATCTGGAGAAGGACATGGAAAATCTATTTTTAAATACAGTGAATACTTGATAATTCAGTATGAAAGATGAGAATCTTTCACTGGCTGTAACTCCCAGAAGAGAGCAATACCATGAGCAAGTTGACAATTTTGGGCTCATCTCAGCCTAGAAGAACCAGAGGTGTGGGCTTCACTGTCTGAACCAGCAGTGGTTCAGCAACAGTTCAAGGTGATCCTAGCAATTTTCAGATAGGAAGAATCATGGAATGGTTTGGTTTGGAAGGGACCCTTAAGATCATCTAGTTCCAACTCCCCCTAGCCAACGGCAGGGACACCTTCCACTAGACCGCTCTTTCATTTTAAATCCATTCCTCCTTGTCCTATCACTATGAGCCCTTGTAGAAAGTTCCTCTCCAGCTCTCCTGCAGATCCCTTTAGGTACTGGAAGGCTGCTAGAAGGTGTTCCCAGAGCCTTTTCTTCTCCAGGGCAAACAGCTCTCTCAGCCTGTCTTCATAGCAGAGGTTCTCCATCCCTCTGATCATCTTTGTGGCCTCCACTGGACTCACTCCAACAGGTCCATGTCCTTCCTGTGCTAGGACCCCAGAGCTGAATGCAGCACTGCAGGTGGGATCTCACCAGAGCAGAGGGGCAGAATCCCCTCCCTGGCCCTGCTACCCACACTGCTTTGGATGCAGCCCAGGACACCACTGACTTGCTGGGCTGGGAGTGCACATGGCTGAGTCGTGTTGAGTTCACATTATCCAAGGCCCCCAAGTCCTTCTCCTCAGGGCTGCTGTCAATCCATTCTCCACCCAGCCTGTATGTGTGCAGAAAGATGTTGAGTAAATGTTCTGGAGAGTTTGCGTCATCCGGAATTTTTAGCCACCAATCTTTTTCAGAGTCAACATGCATCTGACTTTTACAATATGATTAAGGTAAATCACCTCGAACAAATTCCTGAAAGCAAGAATACCAGCCTAAGTGGTTCTTTCAGGTGTTTCTAGTTTTCAAGCAGACTTTGAATAAGTTACTTGCCTAGGTCATTTGCCTGAAACTGAGGAAAAAGGCAATTCAACATTTAGTGCCAGATGCTGTGAAGAGCCAGCATTTTGTAGGTATACAGGCACATTAATGTCAGAGAACTTCAACCAAATACAGATATATAAACACAAAATTTCCTAGTTTGAGGGACCTTAATGTAGGTGTTTGGTGCAACTCTTAAGGCTCAAACTCTCTCCATTACCTTCCTGCTCACCAAAGAATCCCTGGATGAGATGGCTTTATGGAGATATATGTTACTATGATTTTCCATCCCTTTGTAGTATAAAGGAGATGGAGAACATCAAAGAACTTCTGGACTAACAGTGACCTGTCTTTAGTTTATCAGTCAAATTATATTAGGCAAAATTTTCATTAAAACAATACTTTAGTGTAAGTAGCTGCTCTAGCCCCTCCAGCCTCCCTACGTACGTAAAGTGTTCCCAGTGCTTGACTGTCCTCATAGTAAAAAAGGGTTTTCTTATGTTTAAATGTGTTTCCTGCATTTGAGTTTGTTCCCATTTCCTCTTGTTTCATTGTTGGGCACCACTGAGAAGAGTCTGGCTCTGTCTTGTTCATTCCCACCCATCAGGTGTTTACATACACATCCCTCTAAGCCTTGTCCAGGCTGAAAAGTCCCAGCTCCTTCAGACTTTTTTCATAGAGTCAGATGCTTCCTCATCTTCATGGCCCTTTGCTGCAGTCTCTCCATGTCTCTCTTGTACTGGAAAGTTCAGCTCTGGATACAGCATTCCAGATGTGTCTCCAGTGCTGAGCAGAAAACAAGGATCACCTCCCTCAGTCTACTGGCAATGTTCTGCCTGATGCAACCCAGGAGGCTGTTTGGCTTCTGCTACAAGAGCCCATTGTTGGTTCATGGTCAGCCTGGTGTCCACAGTGAGCCTCAGGTCCTCTTCAGAGCTGCTTTCCAGCTGCTTGGCCCCATGTATGTATTTGTATGTCAGCATTTAACCCGCGAGAAGTTTCACACAGTGAGCCCAGGACATCAGTGCAGCACAGTTCCTGCTCATAAGGAGGGTTGCCCAGGTGACACTTTACTACCCCCATTGCCTCTACCATCCCACCTCCTTTGTTAAAGGCACTCTGTGCAGCAAGAACTGCCCACAATGAGCAAAACAGTGGTTGCTCATGACTGACCTGGCCCAAACAAGGTGATTTTCCCTCTGACATCTAAGCATAGATGAATTAGCCACACACTGAACCAGAAGTCCTGCAGCAGTCTCTCCGGTCACTTTAATGGGCTTTGGATCAGACCATAACTACCTAATTCGACACATTCAGATTTCAGCAGCTTGACTTCAGGCCTGGTAATTTGGAATTGCTAAGCCCTTAGCACGTCACTCCACAGAAACTCAAGACATAGGGTGTTCAACCTGCTTTTGGGAAAAATCAGACCACTAGTTTATATGCCTGGATACCAACCTAGAAAAAATGTAGGAACTGAGATTTAAAACTTTGTCTGTCCATTAGGAAATTGTTCAGTGGGGTTTACCAGAATGTTTTTATCAATCCAGTGTGTTTTCAGTTGAAACCAGTTTCTGTATTTCTTTTTTTAAGAAAATTGTTTCTATCAAGGAAAAATAAAATTTGTCAAATACAAATGTCATGTTTGAAATCCAGCTGTGTCCACTTTGTTTTGAATGTTGTGTCACACCTGCTGTGGGCTGTGTGACCTGTACCCCTTTCTTCTTTATTGCCTAGGCTTCAGGCCGGGTAGGTTCTCTATCCCATGTGACATAACTAACCACTCTCATGATGTTCTACCTCCAAGTCACAAGGTAGGAAACTGTCATGCAATGAGAAAGAGGTGAGTATGGGAAAAAAAGTGATTGACATCAAGGAACTGCACGTGGTGCATTTCTAAGTGGATTGATTACAAACATTTTCTTAGTGACATTTTTTAGTTTGCAAAGATTCACTCAAAATTCAGTTTTCCGTGGATAAAAAAAATGGCACACTGCGCAATCGCTGTGTTCAGCAGATGGGAATCGATAATATGAAACGTGTAAGTTCTGTGTATGTGTTTCAGCAGCTGAAATAGAAAAAGAAGAAGAAACACAAGAGCTGGCGTTGTCAGCCTTATCAAGGCGGCATTCCTGTGTATGCATAGAATCTTTCTCTGGGTCATGCCAAAAAAAATATGAAGCATAAATAACTTCCTCGCTATGTAGCAAGTCCAGCACAGTTCTATTTATACAACTGCGTTTGGAAGCGTGCCAGAGTCAATAGATGCCCTTGCAATTCAAGAAGAACTTGGCACAATCATAATCTATATTTTTCTGGTGCAGTGAGCTAGAAGGGATCAAGAAGACTGACAGGAGCTGACACCCTGGGTTGCCATTGTGGGGGCTCCTAAATCACTCTTCACCTACACAGCTGAGCTGGTTTGCCCCCTGTGTGCAAGGTTTACCCATGGATTAGCATCTCTCAGGTCTGAGCTGGGAAAGCCTTTGGCACGTTTCTCAGGGCCACATACAGCTGCTGCTCAGGCCAATCAACTCTGACCTCCCAGCTTAACAGTTCAGCTGTCAGCTTCTGCAGAGAGATGACAGCATTTCCAAGCAGGCTCTGCTATGCTTATCAGCTAATGCCAATCTCTACTCACACTGGGCTGATCTGTGAGGGAGTGCAAAGAAGCATCAATTCATATATAGAATGAACAGAGGTGGTCATCTTGTCCCACCTGTGTGCTGTATTCCACTTGCCGGTTCTTGGCTGTAGTAGGTGGATGAGGGAGATGAGTAATAATTTGGTTTTGGTAGCAGTTTTTACGTAAATGTGGACCCATGCTTCCTTCTAATACAGCTTGTATGGCAGGGCCCAGAAAGGTTTTTATATGTGCCTGGATGTGCCTTAATCTTTTGGCTTTGCATTTATGCTTCTTGGTGAAGAGCAAGAAGAGCATCCAAAGCTGTGTCTCTCTTCCAAATGACTGTTTTCCTTGTATTTCCACTCTCCCCTCTTGGGGAGCAGGCAGTGGCTTTTGTCTCAGCCTCACGGCCAGAGATGTACACAGTCTACCAGAATAATGTCATGCCCTCTTCATGTGTGCTCTGCCCTGCCATCCCTGTCATGTATATGAAGGCCCAGAATAAGTGTCACTCAGGTGACCTAAAGGTCAAATTGATGGGGCCAGGATATTCCTGGTGATCCAGGTATCTAAGTTGCTCCGGAGGGACTTAATCCCTTGTGGATATGTGCCTCGGGAAAAGGGTTCCTGGAGAAGATCCTACCTTGTGCTCATAGAAATCTGCATATTTCTACATGCACATAGTGTATATGTAGGCTTGCACATCACTGTGACAGCCTGGCCCAGATGCATCATCCAAAAAATCTAGTGGGAGTGACCCAATTCCTTCATCAAAACTATGGGACACACTAAGCAATAAATAATCTAGAATGGATTTTGCATATGCCTCTTTTCCCTGCTGTATTCAACCCTTTTGCTGTTCAGCTTCTTGTCCACAGACATCTCTTGGCATAGCTGAAAGCAGGGGCATAATTTTTTAATACTTGCAGTACGGTTTCACTGGTGACAGCCAGTTCCAGTAGGATTGACCCAAGCCTTGTTACCATGTTAGGCAGGATCTGCTTCTGCTTGCTGCAAACCATTTCCCCAGCATGCTCCCGTGGAGCTGGGCCTGGTTATAATAGACAAGGATCTACCCCTTTGCGTCTCTCCAGTTCTGATCTGCCCTCCACAAAGTTCTGTTTTAGCATCACCTGGAAGAGATACGCCAGAAGTAGCTTTAGCTCCTTCACTTCAACACAGTTTTCAATAAAAGAATTTCACTATAAGCAATATTAATTAACACTTTAATGAAGCTATGATTTGGAAACAGTAAGCCTCACACTTTAAATATATACCTGTATTTCAAACTATGCTCTTGAATTGCTAGATTCTAGAACTTATTGGGCTTGGAACAAAATAAGTAACAGCAACTAACTGAGTTTAAGAGACTTCTTTTGCAAAAATTTTATTTTTACAACCCCAGTAGAATTTTAAATCTAGTCTATTTTTTTTAGTGGTTTAAATCTAAGTGAAGTCGGAAGATAATAAACATTGAAAACACTAAACTTTGGTTGTTTTTTTCTTTTTTCAGTCTACGATACTTCCCTACTTAATTATACCTCTGAGTACTTCAGCTACATTTTCACTTGTGTATCAGGAAAACTGTTGAACTGAAACTGTCTCATCAGATACAATCAATTCCATGTCATAATGAGGCTAAATAAAGTCTTCTGTGAGATTAGTAAGTAGGAACTTACACCAGAGTCGCACTCCCTTTGCAGCCTTGGTTGTGAGTTTTGACTCTTTTCTCTGCTGAGGCTGCACTCACCTGAGCACTGAAATTACTGAAAACTCCATTTCAGGCTTGGGGAAAGCTTGTCTGCATAAACAGCCAGCTCCCAAAGGTAGTGCTCGGCTTCTAGATTTAAAATCATACCATACTGCATCGTCTGATATAGAACAGAGTGAAAGTCAATGAAATTCAGATGGGAAACAAAACAATCAGCAACATCAACAAATAAAGGCCCATTTAGCCAGAAACAGAAAAAGACCAAAGTTAGGCATATTGGTTTTTTTAGGGTTTTTTTGGTTGTTTTTTAGTGAAAATATTACTAATTACAAAATGAAGTTGGGTGACTTAGAACATCTATTTGTTAACCAGGACTGGCCTACGAGAGAGGTGGGAACTGGGAGACAACCATGGGACATGGAGTTGATGCATATATCAGAAAGACAAGGACGACCATATCAGTAAGGAAGGCACAGCATACATTAAAGAAATCTTAATCAAAATAAAACTGTTAAAAAAAAATAATAACCCTCTAGCCTGACATTTCAAATACAGGAAAAGTGCAATTAGGACTAAAGTGTCAACCAGAATAAGACACTAGGGAGGCTGTAAGGCAGAAAGCACAGTGGCCATAGAAAACTTCAGCTTCACACCGCCTCCACAAAGTGGAGAAGTGTCAAACTGGGCTCTAATTCCTGCTACATTTTTTAACAATATAAATTATTTCTGCCTGGGCAGTCAGACAGCACAGGAGGAGAAGTCGTGCAGCTATCAACAGAACACAGGATCAGGATCAAATGTTACCTTTGTAAAATGATGGTGTGACAGTGACCACGATGCACATGAGTGAAACTTTCTTATGGGACTAGGAAGGCTAAAAGAAGAATCAGCAAAGCACAGGGAGGAGTTATGAATAAAATAGTACTGCTCAAAACACAAAAAATGTATCCACATTGGCAAAACTGAAAAGAACTCAGAAAAGTTAAATAAAAGGTTGTAAGGAGGGCAAGAAAAATGTTGATTAACTCCAGGGCAGAGGCATTAAGAGCTAAAAATAAAATACATCAGAAGCAGGCAACCTGCTAGGAGACTGCAGGGTTTGCAGATGATAGATACAGAGCAGGAGTGCTCAGAAAATATGTTTGATATAGGAAACGCATATTAATTATCTGCAGCAGTGCTCACTATGTAAGGGCTTAGGAGAGTTTCCATGCTAGAACTTTTATCTGCAGGTGATGAGAAATGATCTCAACTGACGGGCCAGAAGCCAATAGCATGAACAGTAATATAACAGCAGGACCAGATGAGGTTCACCTAGTGATTTTAAAGGAGATTGGATATGAAATTGCCTGCCAAGTTACTGTGGAGTGTAACTTATTGCTCACATCAGACTGGTACTGGAGGAACAGGAGGTGGCAGATGAAGTATCAGTTTTTAAGAGGACTGCAGAGGACAGCTGGGCAGTTACAGACCAGGAAGCTCCATTTCCATACTGGAAAAAAAAGCTAAACCACAGAAAAGAAACAGAATTCAAAGGCACATCATGGCCTTGGGTCATCAAGCACTGGAACAGGCTGCCCAGGGAAGTGGTGGAATCCACATCTCTGGAGGTATTTAAAAGATGTGTAGATGTGGCACTCGGGGACATGGTTTAGAGGTGGACTTGGCAGTGTCGGGTTAATGGTTGGAGCTGATGATTTTAAAGGCCTTTTCCAAACGAAATCATTCTACAATTCTATGATTCTAAGTGGAAAAAGTCAGCAAGGATGCTGCAAATGGAAATCCTGCTCTTGGTATCTATTACAATTCTGAAACAGTCAGTAAAAGTGAGCCCATCAATACATTTTAAAAACCACAAACTCATGGGACAGAAAGGGGAGTTCTCCCTTTAACTGGGTGAAAGACAGAAAAAGAGTGGCAGTGAACAGTGAAATTGCATAATAAAAGGAGGTCCACAAGAGACGGCATTGTTTAACATTTACAGGAAAAGCAGAAGGATTGCAAAATTTTCTGGTGGTATAAATGTCATAGATGAAGGGTTGCAGAAGGTCATCTGAATGCCAAATTATAAGTGATAAAATGGTAGATAAAATTAAAAGTTGACAAATGTGAAGGAGGATACATAGGGAAAATGAACATTCCAACACATGAAATAACAAGCTCAGCAGACACTGGCATACAGGAAAAATCTAGGAATTACCGCAAAGAATTCCCTGAACACATCAGCTCCATAGTCAGTGTTGGAAAAATTACAGAGGACAATAAAATCATAAAAAGCATTGTAACAGTTTAGACTTGAGAAGAAATTAAGTAGAATTAGATCCCTTTACCTTAAAAAAAATAGGTAACCAAAGAAAAGACATGAGTAGTAGCAAATAAGGGCACAAAGACTGACTATTTGCAGTATCTCATTCCATCAAATAAATAACAAACATAATAGCGACATATGAAATGAAAAAAGGCATTTCACAGAGTAAAACTGAAATGTAAAACTCAAAAGTACAAGATGTTCTGAAAGAAAACAGAACAGATGTGTTTAAAAATGTTTAGACAAATCTGCAGAAGGGAAGAAAAAAAAGGCATCAAGTCCTGACAAATATGATGATAGACTTGCCGGCTCCATAGGAAGCTTAACCCATAGACCGCTCTATCTCTATAGGTATTGCTCCTTCTTTTACCTATCATCAGGGCACCAGTGTGACCAGCAGGCACCAGGCACCTCACTGGGAATGAGGATGAGCCAAATAAGACAAAAGAAGAATGTTAACAGCCTTCATATATATACACCAGATAGCAGCAAAGAAGAAAGCAATAAAACTTTTCCTTGCACACGAAGTAATGGGTTTGGATGTTAGCAAAGGAGATTTCAGAGCAGTTTTCTTAGTCTAACTTATGGATGGTGTAGTTGATTACTGTGCTACGGTGTTGAGAGGTGTGGGGTTACCAATGTCAAGGTATGCTACCAGTGGTCCCTGGCAATGGGTTCAAAAATCCATCAGAAATACTTTGTAACAACTGTCCTAGCCTGGAGAGGGCTACTACATCTTGGGGAGTTCCTATGAAAGCAAGTATCAAAGGTTTCTTTCAGGGTTTAAGAGTTCTTAGCCTTCCCAGCCTGGCTCAGTGAAGAGGAGGACATTTTACAGTGGAGAGAAACGCTTATAAAAAGTTGCTCTAAATTTCTTAGAGGAACAAACAAGAAGTATTTGAACAGGCCTATCTGCACTTTCCTTGATGGAATTAAGGAAGTGTTTAGGTGTCTCAGAGCAGTGTTTCACAGCATGGAAAACACTGGCCTCAGGGAAGACAAATGCTGCAATGATTTTATTTCCTCCGGGCTGCTCCTGTCTCTTTGGGATCTCTCGGGTTTTGAAGTGCAGGATCCTTGGCAGACTTTCCCCAAGGTGAGGGACTACACAACAGCCAACTCCTATTCAGGCAGCTCTTGGTAGAACAGAAGCATAAATTATCTCAGGTTGGAAGGGGACCCATAAGGATCATCGAGTCCAACACCCTGCTCCTCGCAGCAGTATGTAAAACAAAACCATATGGCCAAGAGAGCTGTCCAGTCACTGCATGAACTCTGACGGGCAAACTGAGCAAAAAATCACCCAGCACAGTTCCAAAGCCCTGAAGGGGCACAGCCTCAATATGATTGCCAAACTCTGAATTCTATAAGAAACTCAACTGTAATTTACCTAATTTGATTAACAAGGCTTTCTTGGAGATAGTTACAAAGCATCCCCACTGCTATTGTTCCAGCAGTCACTGGCAGCAAAGGGCTGAAACGGGCATTACCAGGAGCTGGCAGAGAGGGTACTATAATATGTGTTTATTTTTTCCTCGGAGGCCCAGTGCACCCAGTCAGTGGCACTGGGAGCTCACTGGGAGCTGTGCCGCCCGTAGCGCCCGGCTCTGCCTGGCGCTGTCCGAGGTGCTGAAGCGGCGGCGCTTCACCCTCCGCGGCTGTCGGGGAGCGGGAGGGACCCTGGCACCGGGAGAAGGGGGTTGTCCAAAATCTCTGGTTGTTTTTGAGAACAAGATGAGAAATCTCGTGCTTTTACCCTACAACGGTCCTTGGTTATAACGCAGAGGGGTCAACTGGAAGGCAATTAATCCTAGAATCACTCGAGTTGGAAGACATCCACAAGGATCATCAAAGTACAATTTCTGTCGTTGAACAGGATAACCCCAAGAATCACACCATGTGCCTCAGAGTGTTTTACAAGTCCTTCTTGAACTCTGTCATGCTTAGTGTTGTGACCACCTCTCTGGGGAGCCTGTTCCAGTTCCCAATCAACCTCTGGGTGAAGAACCTTCTTCTAATATCCAACCTAAACCTCCCCTGACAACTTCAGGCCATTCCCATGGGATCTGTCATTGATCACCACCTGTGATCAGTGCCTGCCCCTCCTCTTCCCCTCACAAGGAAGCTGCAGACTGCAATGAGGTCTCCCCTCAGTCTCCTCTTCTCCATTCTGAACACACCAAGTGACCCCAGCCACTCCTCATATGGCTTCCCCTCTAGACCTTTCACCATCATATTGGCCCTTCACTCACCGTAATGTGAAGCTGTTCATAAAAATGTTGGTGTTTATGGCTTTGAAGTTGTCTTTGTTTTGTTTTTTTTTCTCTTATGTTTTCAAACTCATTGTATAGTCAGACATCAGTGGTGAAGACTTAGGTTGTGTGGGCCCTGCAAGGAGAAAAGTTTTGAAGGGGGAGTGAGACTTTGGTTTTGAGGAGATAAGAATGCAGCTGAAAAAGTTGGCAAGGAGCCAAAACCTGAAGGTGTCAATGGTATGATGGTTAACTCGTTAGAAACTAGAAAAAGTGCCAGGCGTTAAACAGAGGAAGCTGCCCCCTCTGCCAGGGGTATCTGACTTTCTGCATTTAGGTGGTGGTGTGGTTTAGCCCCAGATGGCAACTCAGCACCATCCAGCCACTTTCTCGCTCCCCCTGCAGTGGGATGGAGGGGGGAATCAGAAGGGTAAAAGTAAGAAAATGCATGGGCTGAGACAGACAGTTTAATAGGTAAAGCAAAAGCCTCACATAGAAACAAAACAAAATAAGGAATTAATTCACCACTTCCCATGAGCAAGGAGGTGTTCAGCCATCTCCAGGGAAGAGACCCATCACATTTAATGGTTATTTGGGAAGACAAACTCCATCACTCCAAGCATCGCCATTTCCTCCTTCTTCTTTCAAATTTATATGCTATGATTCCACATGGTCTGGAATATCCTGTTGGTCCCAGCTCTGTCCCCTTCCAACTTCTTGTGCACCCCCAGTGTTCTCACTGATAGATTACTGTAAGCCCTTCTCAGCAATAACAAAAATATCTCTGTATTATCAACACTGTTTCCAGCAGAGATCTAAAAACCAGCCCCATAGTAGCAACTATGAGGAAAATTAACTACGTCAGCAAAACCCAGCACAGATATGGCTTAAAGGTCAGATTTCAAGAATTGCAGGATGGTCATGATGATGTGATAGCTTTAAACAAGATAAGACACTGTGTTCCGTGCTCAGTGTATGGAATAACACAAAATTCAGCCATGTCAGAGAAGTGGCTGATGCAGTAGCTGAGACAAAACAATGAGATCATAACCAAAATTTGTATTCACTAACTATAAACCAAGATATTTCATTCTCAGAGAATATCCTACTTGTCTTTTGGAGAAAGCATCCTCATGTCTGTATCAAGAAAGGAGAGCATGGGAACTGAGGCCTCTTCCATGCACTAGCATAATTGAAACCTACGTTATTTTGCATTGCACCTCCTTTTCCTCAAATGTGACATGTAAGTGTTATTTGTCCAGGTACAGGGATTTTGTGAAACTGAATTCCTTATGATGGGCAAAGCATTACTGGCCCATGCTGGAGCGTGGGTATTGGGACTCAGTCATATGACAGCAGTTAGCTGAGATACACACATATTATGTGGACTTGTTAACAAAAAAAATTGCTCTCTCCAAACCACAATGTTTTTCCCATGGCCCTGTTTGTTACAGATAATTTAATATGAAGAAAATTAAAATATTGCAACTGTTTTGATCTGAAGAGCAACAGTGGGCTGAGACATCCTGGAATTAACTCCTGGCACAGTGCAAGACTGATGTAGAAGTCCCACTGCTCGTGCAGGTAATTCATCACTCTGTAGTCCCCAGCTGCAATGGATATTTCACACTTATCTTTTTCCTAGATACATACATGGTCTTATGAACATTTTCACTTGTGCTTGTCTCCCTCTCTGAAGTTTAGGCACTTGATATTAGGATTATATTGATTAAATTTTCAGTAGCATCACTCATGATCTAACCCAAATGACACAGACAGTATTGCCTCTGACAGTGATCTACCCCAAAGACAATTCTCTGTCTTTGAGGAAGAGAATTTCTATTTCTCATCACTCAGATGTCTAGGAGCTGTCATTGCTGTGCCTAAAAAATAATGGAACAGAACTGTGACAGAAGTTAATCACCATTATGTATAAGACTCATAGGCAGTGATTATAGACATCCATAATAAATTTCAGAGGATCACAAAAGATACTGTTTCTAGACAGCAGTTTTAATGCTTTATTCTCTATTCTTAACTTGTACCTATAAATGCAAAATAAAGTGCAGTTCAGACAGCTCCAAAATGCGGGTTCCCACCACCCCTCTGTATCTTTTGGATCTCTATTGGAGTTAGAAATTAGCTTAGTGCTCCAAAAGCACTGATACTTCACACAAAGAGAAAGTCACTGGCAATCTTTTTAAATAGTCTCTAAGGATATGAATGCTTAGTCTACCTTTTAATACCAGGGTACTCACACCAACAGTCAAGGAAGGCTTTCTGACATACTCACTGTGTTGCCAGATGAAAAATCATCTACACCTGGTGAGCTAATACAATGCTTATTCTTCAAAACCCACTGGCCTATGGAACTGCACAATGCCCACTGTGTAAGAAGAACCGGAAAGCAACCAGCCCCAGTTCTGCCAACTTTTACAAGCTCACTGATCATTCAAGTATGACTTGGGGACTGCTGATCACCAGGGACCACCAAAGAGGCCCCCAGCACAGAAGAACACGTGTGTAAAGGGGAGGGAAAACATGTCAAAGATTGCAGGGAAATTACTATAATATACCTATGTTTATTCTGGGGCAATCAATAAATATATATGTAAAACACAGTATATAAACAGGAGATTTCCTGTACTCAACATGCACAGTATTTCAGAGGAGATATTCCCTCGTGCCTCCATAAGAATAAAGAATGCCTGATTTTTAATAGCGCATTGGTGTGAAAGAGTTGCTTTTATTTTTACTGATTTTTGGTTACTAGATAGATAGTTGATGGTCACATCTTCCTCCAAAAAGACCTGTCTTTTTATCCAACAGGTGAAAGAGAGTACTGTGCTGGGATTATAACTTTTTGCGAGGGCTCAGGATCCCCTGTTCTTTGCTGTTGCTGGATTCATTTCTTCTGGCCAGATTTGGAACTAGTGTAAATTTGCTGAGTTTCACAGCAGACAAACATGACTTACACTAACTGAGGCCTGTCTCAGGCATGGACAAAAAAAACCCCCTGAAAACCCCCATTCTATTCTGCAAGACAGAAGAAGATGATTCTCTCTGGGGAGAACTTGGTGGGAGGTTAAGGGTGCTTTAGGGGCAGACCAACCCCATGCACTGTTAGCAGCTGAGTTAGAGAAACCCTGGGTTGTCCATGCAGCCACAGGCTCATGTCCCTTTCCCACAGCCCTCAAGAAAGGCACAAAGCAGTTGGAGACAGCAACCTTGAGACAGCCAAGCTTAGAACCTCTTTCCTAGCCCTGGTGTCACAGTGGCCCCCTGCTAACTGGGCCAGGGCATGGCAGGAGGAGGAGGCTCACCAGGTCAGGACATTTCAGAGCAGCCTGCTCAGACTTCTGCTCTTATAGTTCTTTTCCTGCTCCTTTTTGGCCACAGAGCTCTGGAGAAGTGACACTCACATCCCCTGCAAAAATGGCTGGCTGACAAAAGTGTGAGGAAGGTCAGTGGAGCCAGAGGCATGGAAACTGGAGGCGAAGTGTTTGTCAGTTGGCTTAAATTCAAACCAACCAGCCCGTGTGAAGGGAAAACTGGAAGAGAGTGAAGAGGCAAATGATAGTTTAGTCATTACAGCTTAAAGGAACATGTGAGACCATCCAGGGCCAAAGCAATATCACAAATTCCCTTGTCAAAGAGAGACAGCAAACTTCATCTTTGGGTCTTCTGTATCCTGCCCCTTCGGTATTTCCCCATCCAGCACATCAAGCAGAGGCAGATTCTTAGGGGTGAGCAGGCAGAGTTCATAGGCTGATGTGCCTAGAAGCACTTTTTAACTGTGGAGAACACGCCTATCTTATCTCTGAACTGTGGCCAAGGGCCTCACTTTTACCCTCAGCCTCCCTTCAGGGCTTTTCATCTAGGCTATGTTTACATCTTACTGGTATTTGCTGACTAGTCTCTTTTGAGAATCACAGATTTTCTTCTCATCCATGTGGTAGGCACCAGGGATCACAGAATAATAGAATGGCCTGGATAGGAAGGGACCTTAAATTTCGTCTAGTTCTAATTGCCTGCCATGGGCAGAGAGACCATTCACTAGACCAGGTTGCTCAGAGTCCCATCCAACCTGTCCTTAAACACTTCCAGGGATGGGACATCCTCAAATTCATTGGGCAACCTGTGCCAGTGCCTTACTATCCTCACAGTAAAGAATTTCTTTCTAATATCTAATCTAAACTTTCCCTCTTTCAGTTTGAAGCCATTCCCCCTTGTCCTGTTACTACATGCTCTTGTAAATAGTCTCTCTCCATCTTTCTTCTAGACACCTTCAGGTACCGAAAGGCTTCAATTAGGTCACCCCAAGAGTACTCTTTTCCGGGCTGGACAATCCCAATTCTCTCAGCCTTTCTTCATGGGAGAGGAGCTCCATCCCTTTATAACCATCCTGGCGTCCCTCCTCTGAACTCACTCCAACAGGTCCGTGTCCTTCCTGTGATGGGAATCCCAGAGCTGGATGCACTGCTCAAGCTGGGGTCTCCTATGTCTGTCCTCACTTCCAGTGTCACAGTGCCACACCTTGTGGTCCATGGGTTAGGTTTTTCACAGTCCCCTGCATGTGCCTTCCTTGGTTACCCTTTCCATTGGGCAATACTGCCTGTAAACGTACTGCAGGCCACCTCATATGTGTTTTTTCCAGCTCCTCTTGTGCTGCTCTGCTTTGCTGAGCTGCCAGCTGTGTTGGTGTGTGTTGGCCTTGTGCTCCCCCATCCTGCTCCCCTACCTATTCCAGGCTGTTAGCTCTTTGGGGAATACACCACCTGTAGTTGTGACAGTCCTTCGTCACAGTGGAGCCCAGGCCTAGGAATGCAACCACACAAGTAACCGTCCCTCTGCCCTTCCTCATAGCTCATTTGGAGCTAAGCTGCTGTACCCAGTTCTTGCTTGGAGGTTTTAGAGCTAAATCTCGTTTCTAATTATACTTCTATGTAGAGTAGAATACTTTACTAGAATAAGTAATGACCTGATTTCTATGTGCAGTGCTCACAGGGGAAAGCACAAAGCCTGTCTTGCTGTATTCCTATAGGATCTGGTAGCAAGAGTCCTGTCTAATCTCTGGTAAGTCTTACAGAAAAACTGCATTGCCGCAAACTAAGAAAAACAATGAATAATTCATTTCCTTATCCGTTTCAGGATTGTTTTCTGCAAAACATCTATTTTAATAATTTATGTGATTTTTAGCTGCACCACACTGCAGATGCAAGAGTACAGAGGGGAGCCCTACTGTTTTACTCAGTGTAGCCTAGAGGATTCATTAGTGCAAAATTTGAGCTCCCATTAGACTAAATTCCAAGCGAGGAGTGAGAGGTGGAGATCAGGGTGGTTAACAAGATTAAAAGTAGAACAATTCTCTGAAAATCGCAGAGCAGTTTTCCTATGATGCCAAAATGGTCATGTATTGATGATGTCAAGCTTCTTAAGAGCCAGCTGGGGGACAGAAGGAAGTATAATCAATGTTCTCGTATTTCCCAGTGTGTATACAGAGTTTCCCTATTTCCCCAACAGTACTTGCCAAAGACATGAACTTAACAGTTGCAGAATTGCACTCCAGTTACTATTTCAGGCTGTAACTGATTCCTACCTCAGTCAGATACATCCAAGTGGTGGAGCTGCGGGTTGAGGTTTCCTCTGGAGCTCAGGCAGGAATGACTACAGTCTGCAATACCTCACTAGGGGAGAACCCTGCAATGCTGGTCGCTCCTGTGGAAGGGTCAAAAATCTCCGGTCACATTCTGACAAAAAGGGACAGGCCAGCAAATGACATGTTAAAAGCTAACTACCATCCATGAAGGGAGGGATTAAGAAGGAAATGATGAGCCCTCATAATGGAGGCCAATGTGTTCATGATGATTCTTTGGGCCAGTAGAGGCAGATCTGGGTTCATTAACCTGAGCATCAGCACTGTTCACATACATCCTGTTCCACCTAAGAGCACTTACTTCAGCTGGGGACATGCTGAAAATGCCCTTCTTGCAGCAAAATGTTTCAGCCTGCTAAGTCATCATCAGCTGTCTGTGCCCCACAGGGCACACAGTGGGCACAGGTGCTTTTAAAGATTGCTTTTTCATTAAAAAAGACAATAAATTAATCTCCTTTGCCCTCTACCTGACAGTAAATTTTTCAGTCCGCTTCAGTGCTGCTCCAGGAAACAGCCAGGAGATACAGTTCTCCAAGACAAATCATATAGATAAGATGGACCTTGTTTGCTTCTAAAAATAGTATGTAGAAATACCACCAGCACCACCATTTGAAAAAGAACCTTCCAAAAGAGCCAATTAGAACCATAGCAAAAATATTTCTCCTTCCCTCAAGGAAAAAAAAAAGCTACAAGCCAAAAAGTGTCAGGAAGCTGGAGTAGCACTTGCTATCCTCCTCCTGGCTGCAATCAATCCCCACAGGCTCAGATCCTGTAGGCTCTCACAGCCCCAGCTCCACAGATGCTGGCAGAGCACCAAGGCTACTGAAGACAAGTCAGTGTCCACCTATGTTGTTGAAGGAGCCCTGGTAACAATTTAAATACACATTTGCTGGGGTAAGAAAATGCTGTGCACTGGGAAGTGCCTGAATTTGTAACAGATAGAAATATAGGCCACCCTTATGAAATTATGCATACAGAATTAAAGAACTCCAAAACTACACAGCCCTTTTTTACCCATCAGCTTTAATCAGGTCAAGGTAAATATTTCTGCATTTTAACACATTCAACCTCCCAATGTTATACTTTCATCAATTATATTTTCATCTGCTGACCCAAAGCAATGCATATTCTGCATAGCTTCAGCAGGCTGTCTTGAATTTTATACAGTAAATTAGCAGCTTAGACTTACAACACCGCTGTGCCTTTTCAAACAACACCTGGGCTGTGTGGGATTGCCAATGTAAATCTTTAGCCTGAGAAAAATTACCTGTTAAGAAAGAAAGGTGACCATTTGCTTTGCAGTCTGGGCAGGAAGCACTTGCTGCCTGAGATGCACATGGCCAGGCATGAGCCTGTGGGAGAGACGGCTGATGAAATGCAACAACCATGAAGTTGTGGAAAGACTTTGGAAAGATCCAGCCTAAATCTTCTCTATACTTAATTAAACCAAATTCTGCACCCTGCAGTGAGTATAAATATTGATTCTTCTTTATTGAAACAACTTTTCATACTTCTTTTTCCTCAGTTTCTTTCATTTTTTCCTCCCTAGGGAAAGCAGCATCCAGTTGCTCACAGGTCAATTTGGATCTGTACTAAGTGACAGTGTAAATTCAAGTTTTTTAAAGAAAAGCTTAAGTTTGCATCATGGTAAGAGGTCGTTCCTGGGAAAGAACAAAGGCAGTGCCAGACAGACATCCTCCCTCAGCAGTGCCCAGCCAGTTTTAGGCACTCACCAGGGATATTCTCTGCCCCAAGTTTGACATGGATTTTGGGAACAAGCATGTCACAGGACAAAGCTGAAGAATAAGGGGGCAGGATGATAAGATTTGAAGGCACCAGCATGCAAGGGCTCCTCAGGAGAAGGAATTTCACACTTAGCTTCATTAAATCCATCCTCCTGCAAGATAGGAAAAGCAATCATCTGAACCAGTTAGATAATAGTGATACAGTCTGACACAGAGCCAGATGACATTTTCTGATTTTATTTGAAGTTGACACCTTGAGACAAGGCATAACTGAGAGGATCAGAGCAGTAAGAAGGTAGCAGGAACCTTCCCTCCCTCCTCCACAACTCCATGAACTCCATTGCAGAGTATTAAAAATAAACCAGTGTAACCTAATAAATTGCTGAAGGTATTTAAGTCAGAGTGGGGCAAGGAAAGAAAGCCAGAGCCTAAAATTTGAAACAATGAAAACTGTTACTAGAAACCTATTTTAGAAGCTTCAAGAGTGACACAAAAAGTCCTTGAGACTCAATGACTATAAATAACCACTTTCCAAAATCAATGATATTAAGTTAAACATGCATAGATTTTATTCCTTGTATTCTCATGCAAAATATGCAAATGCTAGTATGTTCAGTTCCATACTTCCAAATTTATTGGAGAAGACTAATTATTGTAACACCCATAAAATTTTGCTGATTAACTCCATAATGAGTGCAAGTTTCCAGCTGTGTAGAGAAGTCCTGACCCCCAGCTTACATTTTAGCAAAGAAATGAGAGGCCTTAAACCCAAGGAGTTTGCCAGGAAGTTGAAATACTCCCATTTCTTTCTTTTTTTTTTTTTTTAAATGAAGTGATGGCCCAAGCAGTAACTAAAATTATATAAAGTACCTTATCTGAAGAAGTTGCGATCACACTTCAGACTTTGGAATACCACAGAGCTGTTACATCCCATTTTACCTGATCCATTAAATAAAATACTTTTCCTCTGTATTACTGCCTATCTCAAAAATAAAACCCACAGGGCTTCAGTTTAGAATGATGTATAATTTATTCATATAATTCACAAGTAGTTGGACACTACTCAATTTAATCACCATATGCAAGTGATTTACACAAACATATAATACTAAAATTGATTGCTTAGAAGGTAAAAAATACCATGGGTATGAAATGCCATGGTAGATGTTGTTCAGTATACTACACAATCTTAGTGTCAAACACTTTTATTCATTTATGGTTTTAGAAAAAAGGCAGTTTGCCATTTAAATTTTTTTTTCTAAGTAGTCTGGGAAACACAAGCAGTTTTCTTCTAAACCTTCTAATCAATTATTTCACCCAGATCTTAGGAACTGAATTGACAACCAAAGCAACATTTTCAGTAGTTCAAAGAAAAGATACATATTTTTGCTCCCCTGAATTCACCAAGCACCACATGACCAAACCATGTTGCCTTCCAACATGTGACACAAAACACTAACCTCTGTATATTCAAAGGAATGTGCAGGAATCTAGACCATGCTTCAGCATGGTGGTGTTGGTGACAACAGCCCAATGTTATAATTTTTGGCCCCTGCCAGTATCTGGTAGTTGTGAGTGTGTTCACAATTCACTGTATTAGCATCACCAGACCATGTGGTATTCATGCATTTGATCGTAATTCTGCATAAACTCTTCTCACTGAAATTTGTATCTCATAAGCCTCATCAATTTTGCATTAAGCATATAATGGCTGCATGGAGAAAATTGGACTTTAATGTGTTTGCCTGCATTAGATTAAATTACATTACTCTAGATGAGGTCCAAACATATATTTTGCTTGAAATGCCAGTAGTTATCTTAAAACATACTGAGAAGTTAAAAAGCTTTCACAATACAAGATCCAGCTACTTATTCTACACATACAAAAACACTGCTAGAGAAATACAATTCAATTGTCAATGCTGAATTATGAGGAAAGTCTAAAAAAATAGAAAAACTCTGATATCTGGACATCAATTCAGAAGGTAACACTGCATAATGAGGCAATATGAGCACCCATTTAAAATGAAAAGTCCCCCAACAAGAGAAGCATAAGGGGATCATGTGACAAAAGTAGATGAACACTGCGCCAAAAACATGCACACGATTGCCATGGTCACTCAGTATGCTAGTGATGGTCTAACAGTGATCTAAACCAAGAGCGAGACAGTGCTTCCAAATAAAATCAACTGAGTAACTACATATTGATTAAACTTTCTGATGCAGCAAAATGAGGACACAGAGCCATCTCTGGGTTCTGGAGCTGTCTCAAGATTCGCTTGTAAAATTTCTCTCTGACACGATTGAATTCCATTATGTCCAGTGGATCCTCATCAATCCAGAATTTGTGGAATTCATGCATTAAATAGCCTACAAAATAACAAAAAGGAAGAAGAGGTAAATACAGCATGTAAAGATGACATATAAAATTAGAAAGTAGGCTGGAATTAATAATTATGATTTGCACAGAGAATCCTGGTCACCACTGAGATCTGACACCCCATGACACTGTGCAGGAACAAGACTAAACCTATTTTGGACAACCCCAAAATTGGATGAATATTACACACACTGGCAGAATTTCTCACAATAAACACAAGAAGTCACTAGTCATCTTGACACATGGAACCACAAATTGAAACATAAAACCAGGGAGTATAAAAACAGCGAAAGATGCTGCAGGTGCTTATTATTAGTTCCTTGCCTACACATTGAAAAATATTAGATGTCTTACTCCGACTGTGCAAAGATGAACAGCAGGCCTCTGCTGTGGAAGGGGTGCTCAAATACAGGGGAAAGAGCTGTCAAAGCATTATTTTGGCAGGGGAGCTGCAACTCTGCTGAAGGGTGGAGAGTAACACTTGAATGTAGATGCAAGTATCATATGACAGTAGGATTTGAGGGGAAGCAATATTCAGACACTCTTTAAAGCACATTTGCTTTCTTCTTATTATTTAAGAAAACCAGGAAGGTCACTTGTTAAAGCACTTAGTACATTTTTGTTTGTGTTTCTTCATTTGTTTCACACCTTGGTTTGGTAGTGGCCTCCATCACAGCTAAGTGCTGAATCCAAGCACGCTAAAGACAGGAGAGCAAGACTAGCATTACAGTCTCTGTGCTGTGCCAGCAGATTTTATTTCTTTTTTGTAAACTATGGGTAGCCCAAGAGTACCAGTCATGCATTTCCACCTCTTGCCCCACACCCAACACTTACAGAAGGTCTGCTGAAAGTGAGTGAGCGTTGGTGCTTCTGGAGCAACATTGTAGAAATGGGTCTTCAGAGCCCCACTCACCAGCAGGTTGTAGGTCAGGTCTGTTATGTTAATGCCCACAATAGCAAAAGAGTAGCTGTAAGAAAAAGCAGCAACTTCTGTTGAGAGTTCACCTTCTTTCAGTACATTTTAAGGAACACTGATGACCCTGACATTGCAAATTTCGTGTGTTACTGAGATGTATTAATTCTCTCTGTGAATTTCCAAGGTGTGTGTGGGGTGGAAAGCAAGAAAAACATTTATACTGCATCCTTTGTACAGCATTTCCCTTGGGAAATACATGGTCACAGTAAAATCAGGAGTTTCATCACTGTGCCAGCTTTTCAGTGGAACAGTACTGATTAATTCCTACAAAATAAGAACAAGCACAGACGTCCCTGTGCTTCTGCACTTCCCTCTGAAACAGGGCAAGGACTCCACACGGTGGCCACAGCTGCAGGGTGACCCATCATTTGCTATTTTTAACTGCTGGAGTTCCCACTGGAACTCATTACCCATAGTTAGGAACATCAGGTTTCAATAACCTGTCCGATAAAGACATTCATATGGCTTAAAAGCTCGTGAAAAAGTTACAGCTGAGTCACCTCTAATTTCTTCCTAAAAGAGGACTAGATACAGAGGTCAGGCAAAAACCTAAATCAGAGCATGCTGGAAACAGAAACAAGAAAATCAGACTCATTAAGCAAACTCTGTCCTGCTAAGAGATATCAACAAGTGAAGTATATCTAGGCACAACCAAACTCAGAAACTGGAAATTAATTTGTGAGGCTGGTGTATAAAGAATTTGACATTTCTAGCAGTGACTATTTCTTAAGAAAGCACATAAAGACTCACATGGATGATAAAAGTATACATATTTGGATATTCAGTGATTGGGTTTTTTTCTCAGCTAAAGACAGCTGTCCTCTCTAGATTGTCCTGGGTAATTTTTCAACTACCTCTATCAAGCAAACCAAAATATTTTCTTTTTCTTTAACCGTTTTTTGCATTTCAGGAGGAAAAAAAATAAACAGAAGTCCAGAAGTTAACTTCAACATGACGCCTAATGGCAAGTTTCACACAAAAATTAAATATGGACAGTAAAATCTTGTATTACAGATTTTTAGATACATTCAGAAGGAACATCCAGTTCCATACTCATGAATAATGCAGTTATACTAAACCCACTGCTTAAGAAGAAAAAACCCTCACTACTATTTCTTCTCTATTACATTTTTCTAAAAGCAGTTCTGAACCTGGCTTTGACAGCAAGAAGTGACTTGATCATGTCATGCGCTAAGAAGAATTAAACAGATATTAATCACCACACTATATATAGCACAGAGAGAAAATTTTTCTTTGCTACAAAATTTTTGGTTCTTTTTTTTCTACATGTAACTGGAACTGTTTCTTCTGCAATCTTTGATCAAAACCAAGGTGTGGTTAAGAGAGCAGATGTTCATATGCCCACAGAAGTTTCCTTTAAAAAGTAACCAGGAAACACCTTTTTCCCCTTAAATATACAGCATCATTGTTACCTGCTGGGTTTGTAGCAAATTAAAAAAGGTCTTTAAACTTACCCAATTGCCTTATCAAACTTTTTCTTCTCCCATTCAGCTATGCTAAGTTGGCTGAGGAAACAAAAATAATTAAAATCCAGATATTGCTAAGTATTACTAACTGACAAATATTTTCTTTCAGCTTCTCTGATATTATAACATTGACTGAGCACAGTATTTTACCTTTTTTTATATGGCTAATCCCATTTAACACTGCTTCTGGCTGAATGGATTGATATAAACAGACTTGAAATGGGTAACTGGCTTAAGAGTATTGCCAATAAACTTGTCTGACCATTACAAAATGAACCTATGTCAATGCTCTCAGCAAAAGCCTGTTGTTTTCTAAATTGACCACAAAGATGATCCAATTCAGTTAAGCTCGAGCTGTACAAAAAGTTGAAATTGCATTTAATTAATCAAAGATGGTTTTAGCTTTTTCGCGTTTTCAGAGATATATGTGATACTCATCACTGGAAGCATGATTCACCTGAGGCAGCAAACATGAAAATGCTCCTCTGACAATAAATTTTTATGACCGGCCAAGTTAGAAATCACTCAACAGTCAAAGATAAGGAACAGTGTTTCCTATTATTCGGCACAATACTGCAGTGCTTTTCAAGGACACAAAAAACACCTCCCTTAAAATAAAATTAGTTAAGGAACAGATTGATTTTAAACTAAATTTCAGCTCTTCAATTCTTTAAAAGATCTGTGTGATCCAACCAGTCAGCCAACATCCCACTAACCAGGTTTGAGTCTACTGCAATGAGCAAGTTTAGCAGAAATCATTGCCTGCATTTATAACCAGCTGAAGGCAGGTACTGAACTGACCCTGACCAGGGGGCTACAACCTTGACATTGCTGTGGGAGTTGTGCCTTACTAAGGCAAATCAGTGTTTGCAAGCTTTAGGTCCCAAATTATAGACAGCTATATGTGAAAGCATTGTTCTTAGACTATTCTTGAACTTCAATAAGTATATATCACACTAAAAACAATTCCCTGAACTTCACGTAAATAAAGTATATAAAAGTTGTTGTTATTTAGAACTTAAGATGCTAATATGTTCATAGCCATCATGACCTGAAGGTTACTAGGTCGCATGCATGAGCACAAAAATTCAGCTCCTAAATAGCTTAGCATAGAGGAATGCACTATTCTTTGCTCATACTCTAAAATTTGAACCATCTTTGTAGGCTGTGGCATAAGACCAGTTAGAAACCCCCAGGTAAAGACTGAATAATAAGGGTGGCACACATAGGATGTGGGCAAATAAAACAGTTCTATTGAGATAGAAAATCCATTGATCATGATCCCATCAGAAAACAGCACAGCTGCTAAGCACCCACATCAGGAAGATCACCATGGGCACTACCTGCAGCATCTGTCTTCTACTGAATTCTCTGTCAAGGCATAGAGATTGCACATGCTCACGCAGCACTCCAAGACTGCCCTTGGTAATCAAACATGCAAATGAAGAACACTAATATGTGCCAAGGGCTTTTTGTCACAGAATTACCATTAGGAACTCAACAACAACAAAAAAAACAACCCTGAGGAGATCAAAAGCTTCAGGTGTGAATCCGTTTTATGGATATCTAACATAACTGGCAGAAGAAAAATATCTTTTAAGGCAACTGATTTCTATGTAATTGGCTAAGAGGCCTCTCTCCCCCCAATAATTGTGGAGTAAGTCTCTTAATGACAAATTACCCACAACACAGTTTGTGACACTTGAAGGTACCTGATCTCTCAACAGTCAGGACAGTGGAGTAGCCAGATTGGAACCATCATTGGTCAAGGTAGACAGGGTATGTGACTACAAGTAAAGCGGCTTTTCAGCTTTACTAACAAATATTTGGCCTAGACTACTTATGATTATCAAGTCAGTCACTTTAACTACATCAAGCAAGGTGAATTTCATTTTTCATAAGTAAGCATACTCATATATACCCAGTGTTCCACCCCCAGCTGTATTTGAGTCAACTTTAAAGAAAAGAACATGGATCTCTTGGTGTTGCAATGAAGACTTTAAATTTATAACACACCAAATTGTAGTTTGATCTTTATTTACATGTAGTGTCTCAGAAAACTCAGAAAAAAAGAAAAAAAATACCTTAGTTCCTTCTTAGTGACTTCCCTTTATTATGAAAAAACACAAACAAATTAAAAGAAAGGTAAATAAAAATACAAAAATCACTTGAAATCAGAAGTGAAAACATTTAACACTAAATGTAACTATTTCCAAGATTCAGAATACAAGTTTGCCTCTTGCACTTGATCAACTTTCAGGATCAGTACTTTAACACAGACAGCATGTGGCAATACCCAAGGATATGCCCAACAAAGAGAAAAAAACCCCAGCCCCCTTCCTCAAACAGAGCCAGCAGAGTGCTCTCAAGTTATTGTTTCTGGTCTCAAGCATTACCTGTATTTAGGGTGAAGAGAATCAGTGAGAACTTGCTGAGCTACCTCAGTGTCCCATTCAGCAAAATACCTGCAGACATATATGTTTAGGGTGAATTGTTAAAGAAAAAACAACCAAAAAAAAGCATCTGAAGTCATACTAAGCTGTGAATACACACTTTTTTAAAGGTCAGTACATGTGTTACACAGTATGAGTAGCATTTGACGTATTAAACTCATTAAGCTGCCACTCAGACCCTCAAAATGTAAGATTAAAGCAGCCTCAAACTGCAAGTGCACTCCCATACGAGTTTAGTGAATGTGCATTACCAGAGTCTCCTTTCTACCCACCCTTCAGAAAATCAGTTGCTTATTATGATAGCATATCGAGTGCTGAGCTCAAGAGAAAGCAGTTCAAGCTTCTTGATCTGGCAGATTCATTAAGCAAGATAAGAGTCATCACAGAAGACTAAGAAATTAAATATATGGTGGGGATTAATCTCAAATGGAAGTTCAAAGCCAGAGTCAAGAGTCCAGATTCTCAACTGAGATTTACTAGAGGATGTAAATGATTTATGTCCTTCAATCTGTAGAAGCAGAAAATATTTCTTTTTTGCCTCATAAGGAGAAGTTATTTTACCAAATGTTTCTAAGTTATGTAACTACATGCAGCAAATACAAGGACTGGAAAAAAATAACAGACATTAGTCAATTCCCAAATTACAAAGCACAGCTGTTGCATTAACACCTGGTGTGCATGAATTGGAAGGAAAAAGTGAAGTAAACTCATTGCTTAATTTTAAGTATGGACAGAAGTTGAGGTAGTAGTCAAACTACCTAAGTTTGCCATCCGTGACTGCATATCAAGTGTTTTTCTTGAGAATTCAGCATGAAATTCCCAAAGAAAGCAGCTGAGCAGTAACCCTCCCACCTACGTACTTCCAGGGCATTTTGTTTAAGGAGATCTAAATACTGGTGAAATATACTTTACAGTTTCCTTCTCGTAGGAAGAGAGTGCTAACTTACTGTGTCACAGAGAACCTAAAAAAAAGGCTTAGCAAGTGGTATTACAATGTTGAATTAGGAATACTGAAAGAAAGGAGACCCCTTTGAGATAAGAAACCCTCCAAAAATTAGGTTAGCAAATAAATTCTTTCATTCACTTAATATGAAGTCCCTGGCACTTTTGCAAGTTATTCCTACAGATTTGCTAAAATCTGCAAGTAATGCTGCTTTTCATGACTTCAGACACATATAAACACATCTGCAGAGGAACATACTTACACCAAGTTATATAAGCCCAGGAGACCCATTCCTCTAAAGTCTGTTTTAGGATCGTCACCTTGGAAACCAATTTCGCACCATTGCTTCGAAATCCGAGCTTTCAGTGGTGAATTGGGCTTCAAGCATTTCCACAGCTAGGAAGATTACAGGTAAAACATAATTAAGTCTCCACACAGTACGGCTTTTTTTTTCTCTTTTTAAACCAAGCTAAATTCTGGTTTAACATCACTGCATTGCTATCCCAGCAACCCAAACACAAAATAAAATTAAATTCTTCTGTATGTGTGTTTGGTGGGGGGAGGAAAATCCCAAACCACTCTGAAGTATTGCAGGAGTTTCAACCCTACAAGACCCTTCTGACCTTGTCATAGGTGCCCTAACATCTCACAAAAAGACTTGTTTTGCTCATGCTTTGTGCATCAAAGTGGTGTCTGCTTCCATAAGCACAGAGACAGGAATGGGCTGGAATTTGGTTGTAAATCACCGACAGAGCATCAGAGCAGATTTGAGTCCCTGAGGCTCTGCAGCAATCTTTTCTCTGGCATCTTTTGCAAGTCTCTGGAAAGATTATAAATCAAGAGAGCTGACTTGGCTACCACAGTGTTGAAAAGCAAATCAGAGAACATAAAAAAAAAAAAAATCCATACAAGGATAGCACGTGCACCATCATATTTAACTAAGGGAAGAATCATCCATTGATCTCACATAAAAAAAAAGTCCAAAGTGATTTAACAAGCCAGATCATCAGCTGGAATAAATCCATTTAACTGCACTGGTCCAGCGAATTTAGAGCCTAATTATCATGTTGTTATGCACCTAAAAGCAGCCTAAATTGACATATGACAAATACCTACCTTTATGCACACCTCATGTGCCATATCACAAACTCACCCCTTCTGAAGTGTATTAAGAAATCAATATTTAGAATTAAGTAAGTGTATTAATCACCAACCATGAGTTGGTAAGTACAGCCTCAAGAAAAGCACTTAGACAAAGTCTACCTAAGGGAAAGAGCTGTATGCACATTTCCCAAAGAAAAACAGAAATTGTTTTAATTTTAGCAACTCTAACTGCATTTAAAATTAAGTACCCTACGAAGGTTAAAATTTTAATGATTTCACTTTGTAATGACTGCATAAAGCATCATTGTTTAAACCAGTGTTCATCCATCAACAGTAAATACAGTATTAATCTTAGTCCAATCACATTAAGTTAATCTTTCTCTCATTCATAAAGTGCTCTCCTGGTAAACATGAATAAATGATAGCCATTAGGAACCTGAATTACCCATTGCAGAGATCACTTAGCAGAGTACCTAGAAGGAATGAAAACCAACCAGTGTATTTTTCCACAGTGAGGATTGGAAAATGAATTAGACCCTTGGACATAATTCCATTTGGCTTTTGCAAAAGTAGAACACCTGCTGTAAACAAGTGCTAATACTTAGGTGAAACTGATATTTTTTTCAATAGTATGAGTTTGCATAATGTTGCATAAGTGGCACTGTTTAATCTCTCCTCAGACAAATTCTCAGTTTCCATTCTGCTTCTATGCTCATGCAATTATGTTTTTAAAGCACTTACATGACTACACATCATTGCTGACATGATTCTCAGGACCTTGCCCTCACAGGCTGGGTGGCCAGGAGAGACTATAGCCAGCTCCTTGGTCCTTCTCACCTATGATCCCATCCTCAGACCCAACTTCTTTCTTTCTGGGTGGTGTAGGTGCCCAGGGCATTTAGAGACACTTTCCTGGAGCCAAAGGCCCTCATTAATCTGCAGTGAGGTGTCTGGTGTTTTCAGAGACCAACACTGTAGGCTGGCACCTGGAACTCTCACCAAGACACATTTCTTCCATGGCTAAATCTGTGTGTCCCTGTAGCTAAAACTCACTCCACTCCCATAAATTTGTGTGTTTGGCTGGACAGGGGCAGGACTTGAACAGGAGGAGTCCATCTGCCCAAGTTTGCCTGGTGATTAGAACACTCCTTCAGGGCAGCTCTGGATTTTTACCATTCCTTGGTGAGACCCCCACCTCCCAGCAGCGGGCAAACCTTAAAGGCAGCTTTCCAGACACCAACAGGAACCCTGACCATCTGAGGCATTTTTAGAAGTAGTTTCTTGCATCTGAGAGTGCATGTATAATACGGCTACTGGGATTTTTGGAAGATCAAGTAACTATGGTAAAATTTCCAGGAGCTCTCACTGTAACTTGTGAAAAGCCTTGCACTGGAAGCTAGAGCATGGAAGAGATCTTCATCATCATGTGGTATGGTTAAAGTTTTCAATATTTGTGTCTTAAATAATTGAAAAATACCCCCCCCCCCAAACCAAACAAGTAGTATGTTTTTATAAGAACCCTGAAAATTCTCTAAGAAGGCATTTTGCTTGTAGCTAATAAACTCACTATCACTTATTCTATGTTTCTTGGCATTTCTCTGAAGCATCTTGCACTAGCTATGGTTAAAGCCAGAATCAGGAGCAGGGCTTGCTATTGCAGTGTTTTCCAGACCCTTTATTCTTTCCTCAATTTTGTCCTAATATATGATCTCTCTAGCTCTTCCTCTGTTTGTGGCTTCAAGATAAAAAAATGTTTTTGCTATCTGCTCCAGTGTAAGGCTTTCCTGAAAGCACAAAGGAAGTAAAACCCAATTGGTATGGTTTTCATAACTCTGCATGTATTATCTAAAGAATAGTTTCATTTTTTTTCATTTGAAAATATATTTGATAACTATAAACATCTAAGTCATCAATTCCCACTCTTCCATTCCACACAATAAAAAAAAGATGTTTGCCATTGGTATACACAGACATTGCCCTCAAAAACACATGAAATTGAAGAAATAAATTTGTAATTTGGCTAATAGAGAAAAATACCCTTTTTGTGTTGGAGAAAGGTGTACTGAAGTAGGACATAAAGCTATTTTTCCAGAGCTCACTGCAGATAACAGCTCTGTGCTGTATGACCCCCAATATCCAGTGCCTAGATACAGTCCAGCCAAGAGAAATGCATTTATCAACCAGGGAGTGTGCTGCTTGCTTGGCAGGTGTTACACCCAGACCAGATTATAATGCTGTGTAGTCTTATCTTAAAACAGGTACATGATGGAGGAAGGTGACAACAGCTCTCAATGTTTCAAAGGCGTTTACAAACCAGGCTTGGGAGCTGACATGAATAAAGGACCTAAGCACCTCCTCAGCACCTACCTTCAGAAGCATTTCCTCGTGTTGCGGATTCTCTGAATCATACGGCTCTCGGCGCAGCTTCTCGACTTCTGCAATCAGATTTCTGTACCCCACAATCTGCAGCAGGCATGCCTGAAGAGATACTCCCAGCCTGAGGGTGGGGGAGCAACATACTCCAACTCAATCATGTATAGCCATGAAACAGCGCTACCATGTACACACACAACTAATACATATGACTAGTGTTACATCCATGAATTGGTAGTCTAACACTTCAATTGCAATGGGAAAACTTCCAAGAGATCAATAGTACATTAAACAAGGCATTGTGAGATGTGTAGTGTCATTTAGTGCCTTCCTTAGATTATAGTATTTGGGATTTTTTTAAAACTGTGAAGAGTGATTTTTCACATTGAAATCCCTTTATAACTATACACAGCAGCATTGAATGCGTATAACAAGCACATTACTGAATCTTTCTCCTCATTCCAATGACAGCTTCTCAAACAATTCCCTGAGATCAGAGATGTGGACTTGAAAGGGCTGAGGGGGGAGACAAAACTCAGCAAAAATCTAAAAATAATCATTTTGCTTCTGTGCCACAAAAGCTAACATAAAGAAGCCAAAACTCCAAAGTAATATAGCTTCAAAGATCTGCCTCCAGGCAGATTTGGCTTTTGTCTCATGTTAAGAATCATCATAATGGTTCTCTTTTCATTATAATGCAGATTTTTGTGTTTCCTTTTTACATTTCCTGATGCATCACCAAAAAAACCAAACCCAACACACATAAAATAACTATCCTCAAAAAACCCCAAACCAAACTTTAAAAACCCCACCAGAAAACCCTGAACAAAACAGCAGCTTTACATTAAGATTTTATAATACAAAATGCAAGTCACACAGTATGCACCTGTCATGCTCATAGAAATATTTGCTTATACATAGGAATAAGTCCTTTAATATTTAATAGTCTCTAGAATTATTTGAACACCTTGGTATGAATTTGGAGGGCAAGCTAAGTGTGCACCCTTATTCTTCTGTGGAACACAAACTGCACTGATATTACGCTGCACAGTTTCCTCATCTGTTATGTCTGATATACCGAAACATTTTGTTTATTCCATAATACTCTTAAATTTTCTGAACAGAAGGATTTTCACTGCTTATCTTTTGAGGCAGGTCCTGCTTGTCTAAATTGATCTCCTTCTATGGCAAGGTGACCTGCCTAGTGGATGAGGGAAAGGATGTGGATGTTGTCTACCTAAACTTTACAAAGGTCTTTGACATTGCTTTCCTCAGCATTCTACTGGAGCTGGCTGCTCATGGCTTGGGTGGGTGCACTGTTCACTGGGCAAAAAAATGTCTGCATGGTCAAGCCCAGAGAGTGATGGGGAATGGAGTTACATCCAGCCAGGGACTGGTCACTAGTGTTGTTCCCCAGGGATCAGTTTGGGACTAGTTCTGTTTAATATCTTTATTGATGATCTGGCTGAGAGGACCAAGTACATCCTCATCAGTTTGCAGCTGATACCAAATTTGGCAGGAGTGTTGATCTGCTGGATGACAGGAAGGCTCTGCAGAGGGATCCAGACAGGTTGGACCCATGGACCAAGGCCAAACAGATGAGATTCAACAAGGCAAAGCACTGGGCCCCTCACTGCAAGAAAGACATTGAGGGGCTGGAGCGTGTCCAGAGAAGGGCAACGGAGCTGGGGAAGGGTCTGGAGCACAAGCGCTGTGAGGAGCAGCTGAGGGAGCTGGGGGTGTTTAGCCTGGAGAAAAGGAGGTTCAGGAGGGACCTTGCCACTTTTACAACTGCCTGAAAGGAGGGTGTAGCCAGGTGGGGCTCAGCCTCTTCTCCCAGGTAACAAGTGACAGGATGAGAGAGAATGGCCTCAAGTTGTCCTAGAAAAAGGTTAAATTGGATATTAGGGAGAATTTCCTTCACCAAAAAGGTTGTCAAGACCTGAAACAGACCGCAGGGAAGTAGCAGAGTCACCATGCCTGGAGGTATTTAAAAGGTGTGTACATGTTGCACTTAGGGACATGGATTAGTGGTGGATTTGGCTGTGCTGGGTTAACTGTTGGACTTGAGAATTTTAAACCTTTTCTAACCTAAATGATTCCATGGTTAAGCTACAGAATCAGACATGTCAGCATTAGTCCATTTCTCATGCTGCAATTTTATCCCATTCATGGGCTATAACCCTTTCAGACAGAAAAACTTCCACACTTTGTTGTTTGTGGGGGTTTTTTTGTTTGGTTTTTTTTTTTTTTTTAAATATGCTTCACTAGCTGTAGCCTCCAATTTTACAGAAAGGCTGCATTTCAAAGAAAGCTGAAAAGCCTGACAGACTGAATTGCTGTAGAGTATCACTAAATCACAGACATTTTTAATTTCTCTGTAGCCTCAGAATAGTTTAGAACAGCACAATACAGGCTGTGGCAAAGCAGAGCAATTTTATATTTAAAAAAATATGTGTTTTTAAGATCCAAGGTGCACAACACATTCAAAGCAAACCATTTTTGCCCTTTAGATAAAGGCACTAAAAAGCTCCATTCAATGGTATTGGGGTGAGGTGATGTGGGTCGAATTAGATTCCCCACTTTCCTTTTCATAAGGCTTTGTTGTTCTTGCTAAACACAGAATGAACTACTAATGGCCCACACCTCCTCCTTTTCATCCTTGTGCTGGCTGTGGCAGTTGTCAGAGCACAGCAGCAATGTACCTGGGCTTGCCCCCACACTGTGCTCAGCTCCAGGTGCTCCACCAGATGGAGGCAAGTCCAAAACTGGAGCACAGGAACCAGATGATTGTTAAGTTCCCTACCAGCTCAAGACTTTCTGTGATTCTATGTCTGCTTCCATACTTAGTGTGGACTGTACGTCACCACCAGGTTATTCAACCTACTTGCTCCTACTGCTAAATACACACACTTATCTGAAAGGCATTGATAAAGGAAAATTACTGTGGGATGCCTTCTTCTCTTCATATCACAATAGCCCACAGTCTTCAAGAACAGCCCAGTGCAAGCAACCCTGGGATGCTAGTTCAGCTCTGCAAAGATGCCACATTAACAAAAATGACTGCATACAGATTTGCAGAAATACATACAGCATGACACATGTCCCCTTGTCCTTACCCCAGGAAATTTCAGGTCTCTGCTATTCAACACAAGCCCAGAGCTTCTAAACAAGATAGTCTGGATGCAGGCTTTTTATGTTCAAGGGAAGCAAGGCATTGGATTTTCCCTAATCATGTCTAAAGAAACAGCTGACCTGCTTTTGCTCAAATTTCTCCAGAAAACTTCAGTATAAAATAAATGGCTCATATGTAAAACTTCAGTGCAGATGTCTAAAGTTTAGCAGAAATATGATTAATTTAATATAAGGACCAATTCAGTGGCAGAGTGTGTTTCTATGCATGTGCCATCATCTTGCACATTTCAGGGCCCCATTACTCACAGTTTTAAGAAGATATTTTACCAAACTGGAGGGAGCGCAAGGGGGGGAAGGGGATGAAAGCTTCAAATGCAGTAAAATATTGAGTGTAATTGTTCCAGTCTAAAAACAATTAAGCATTGGTCCTGGGCTAAGCATATGAACATCGCCTGGATGAAAAAAGAAAGCTGAGGTGATTTTTTGTTTGAGTTGTTGGGGTTTCTTTCCCTTTGTGGTGGTATTTTTAAAAAAATATTATCATAGAACCACAGAATGATTTGGGTTGGAAGTCCTAACTCCACCGCCATGGGCAGGAACACCTTTCACTAGATCAAGTTGTTCACAGCCCCACTTAACCTGGCCTTAAACACTTCCAGGTATGGGGCATCCACAACTCTGGACAACCTGTTTCAGTGCCTCATCACCCTCATAGTAAAGAATTTCTTCCTAACGTAATCTAAACCTACTGTCTTTCAGTTTGAATCCATTCTGCCTTGTCTTGTCACTACATGCTCTTGCCAGCTCTCTTGTAAGGTCCCTTCATATTCTGGAAGGACCAGATCACTCAAAATGTAATCTAATGTTCAGGGTCCTGATTTCAAGCAAGGAGAAGTCATTTGCATCTCTGCTCTCTCTGTCTTCTGAAGGACAGTATTTCTTCAGGGGTCAAAGGCATGCCATGAGGAGAATCAGAGGGTGATCTCTGGTGTCATACAAAATTATAATTAACTTCTTGTTTTCTCCTGAAATCATGCCACCCAGTTACCCAAGGGTCCAACACTGAGAAGCGAGTACTTGGATCACTCTGATTGCTAAACATTGCAGTTACTGATGTCCATAGGCCAGGTTCTGAGTTGTGCACATTTACATCCTCCAGTTTTTCCTCATCTGTCATCTTCACTAGTTTTGCCAATGCTGGTTTTTTTCTGAATTTCAGCTATCAGCATCTTGTGTAACACAAGAGTACCAGTGCTGTGACACCCTCCTCAGATGGCAGCCTTCCAGAAAGACCTCACATCCACCTGAAGGAGCTGGTCTTTCATCAACCTCCCTTTGAAGAGCATGTGGGCAGGGTCCTGTCAAGAGTCACCACTGCAAAAGCTTTGTGCTCACTTCCAGAAAAAATTCACAGGGCTTCTCACCCATGAAAATGAGGTGTTCTGTTTGTTTTGTTTCTCTTATTTTCTTCCCTTCTTTAAAGAAGGTTGGGTCACCATTTTTTCAATTCTTGGAACTGTGGTCACGGCCCCAAAAGTTGTCACTCAAGTTAGAGAGATGAACAGTGTACTCTATTTCCTTTATGATCAGTGAAACCTCATTTTAAGACTACCCAGTTACAAGCCTTTTTACTGGGGGGGGGAAGGTCTGAGAGGGAGATTCCTATAATGAGACAAAAAAATTTATAATTTTCCAACTTAGCTTTTGGGTTTTGTTGTTGCAGCAAGACCTTGGAACCACTTAACCTGTTGATGCTTCTGACCACTTAAGGAAAAGCAGCTATCAATTTATAGATGCCCATTTTTAATTATGTATACCAATTTCAATCTTGGGAAGAGGACTGAACCTCAGACTGATCACCTGGATAATATAGCTCTCAACTTTCCTCCTACTGATTTCTGACTAGACATCGCGTGCCTTGAGCTAGGAACTGAGAGGTAAGGCAACCACAAAAGTGTTATCACCTACTCTTGAAACACACACTTGTAAATTTAATGGTTGGTTGTCAGTCACTTCTTACAATAATAAATATCATATGTTATATCATTAAAACTTCTGTTTGGATAATTAAAGGCAGTTTTAAAATGCAAACCAGTATATGTTTGTATCAGCTAAAACAGGATGATTTCTTTCCTACTCAAAAGGTTGCATACAGGCTTTCTAAGAAGCCATCAGTGTCCTTGCCAGGACCCCTAATTTGGTGGTATTTTATCCCTGGGGAAGTGACCCGCAAAAATCCATGCATCGGCAATATACTAAGACAGATAAAAGACTCAGGATTTGTCTATTAAGTTACCATAAAAGATCATTCATTTTCACATCAGTTTTTCGACAGCAAAGCTTACATTAGAATTTTATGTTGAGAGACAAAATTCATCTTCAAATTGTGTGCCACAATAAGTATGGAGAACCAGTTCTCCACAGACACAGGCACTGAGGAAATCAGTAATTCCCACTTCCTCTGTAAAGAAACTGTGAACTTACTGTGGATTTACATCTGGATTAATCCTTTTCAGCTCCATGATGTCATCTATCGTTTTCTCAATAGCATCAGGATGAACATTTACTGACGTTTGCAGCCGCTAAAAAGAGATTTTAAACACATATTAATTCCTGTTGAAGCTATTACTCAACAGAAGTTAACAATGGTAAATTTGATACCCTAAAGCTCCTACACCAAGAGCCCAGAAGACCCAATGCAACACATGTGCATATCTTTCCAGACTATTCAACCCTCCTGACTTGTTACAGAGCACTTGTCCTGTAAGAACTCGAGTCCCTTTGCCATTGTAGTCAGTTTATTGCATTTCTGTGGTGGCTGCCAGTGAAGATGATCAAAGCTCTCTGTGTAGATCAAGAAGCAGCTTCAGACCATCCACCTAATCACACTGGAGTTGCTAGCCTTCATTTGACATTCCCATTCCCAATATGTTGCTGTAACACAGCAAAACACTCTTATCTTTCTTTCACACGTATGTGCTATTTGTAGAAATGCCCCTGGAAGTTCAATATTCAAAAACCAACATGCCATCTGAAAACTTAAGAGGCTGAAATTTCTTGTGCTTTGTCTCAAAACTACACAATTACCTAAATGCAAACTTTTAAATAAGATTCTGCCTTTCTGTTCGTGCTAGAAATACATTTGGAAGTACTATGCTGAACTAAGAGCTACATGACATCGTTTGCTGAGGTAAGTTCTTCAACATCTGACTCTTGTGACAGAAAATGTAAAGGTTAAATGATGCTATTTAACATACACACAAATGCGTTAGAGAACTTAGGTTAGCACAACCACTAGTATAGTAAAAGGAGGAAGTGAAAGAGGCTTTCCTCCATTAATGTATTTAAAAGGAAAGGAGGGAACAAAGTTGAGAAAGTTGCTTTCCAGACAGAAAACTTGACATTTTTTTCTAAGTTTGCAAGTGACTGACTGCAGATTACAGACATTCTAAAACAGGATGAGGAATCAAGCCAAGAACCCCTAAATTACAACACTCCACTCTCATCATCTCCAGCATGGCAAATTGTCCCCTTGATTCCATCATTGCCACAGTGGGCCTGTCCCTGAAACACAGGACACTCTACCCAACTTTGCATGATCAAGTGCTATCACAGACATAAGACCCTCTTCAGTGGAAAATGGTTTTAATGTAAAACAATATCAAACCTGAAAGTGATTTTTTGGGGTGAGCAAACTGCAGACTGAACAAACCAACAGCACAGGACACAATAGAAAAGGTGAATAATAAGATCCTTCACTCACCTTACTTTTTGAACCTTTCAGGGATGCCTCTGTAAGGGAATAGTATTTGAAAATGTCATGTCAGACAAGCATGTTTACCTTGGATCCATTTAACAACTTATATCTAATAATGATGTCATACTATTTTTAGCACATGCAGCAAGTTACAAAGGCATGCAGGACTAAGTATTTTGCAGTTACCTATTTTCATAGTTCTGGCAGCTCCAGGTTTGGTATTGTAACAGATCCTTTGCAATTCACATTGACCTGTTAGTTTCCTGACCACGAATTTCAGGCAGCGCCACAAGCATTTGCAGTAGAAGTACAGGCATACCTGGATAAACATCCTGACAAAAGAAGAAGCCTGAAAATAAGAGTCTGGAGCAGAGTTTGTTTCAACATGGTCACTATCCAAACAAAAAGTACTTCCTCACCCCAAGTTCCCATTGCCTAAGGGCATGTTTAGAGCAAAAGCAGCAATCACACTACAAGCATTTATGCCGGTAAATGCTAAATTGCGCATTTTAGTATTAGCCAATGAAGAAACCCACACACAAAGCACCACAACTAGAAGCACAGAATAAGTCAAAAGAATACTTATAGAAAACTCTTTGTCCTCTTAACGTAAAAGGCTGTATAGTTCCTACCAATGCTTTGGGGAAGCAGGACTATATGAGAAGGGAGTACAGCCCACACTGATATAATGGATGTTGAGAATCCAAGGAGTCACCCTGGCTTAGTTTTGCCTCAGCAACCATTTGCTCCAAGCAGTTTGGTTATCCTGACAAACTTGACATCCTGACAGCATTCATGCCAGGTCCCTAAGAGTGACAATTAAGGCAATCAAAGCTTCTCCCCTTTCCAGAGAAAAGGTGTTTCAGAACCTGTCCTGAGGATTGCCAGTTCTTCCCAAGATCAGCTGTTACACAGCACTGATGTTGCACAATTTCTCAAAGTACAGAACTGACAGTAAGCCAAGAAAGCCCTTGTTTAGCTACTGCATCTAATTTTGAGCCCCAGCAACAGAAGACTGACAAATTGGATATATTTCAGTGGAGATGGTAGCGCTGGACCACAAACCCTGTGAGGACAGACTGGGAGAGCTGGGCTTGTTCTACCTGAAGGAGAGATAGCTTCAGGGGGACCTAATAGCAGCCCCCAGGGCCTATGGGAGGATCTTGAAGGAAACAGAGCTGGGCTCTTGATGGTGCTGCAGGGAAAGGAGACAAGGGACAACAGTTCTAAGCTGAAACACAAGAGAATCAGCCTTGCAAAGAGAAGCTTTCTCCCCTTGGGAACAGTCAAGTAGTGGCACAGGTCGTCCAGAGAGGCCTTGCCAGTCTCTTTCTTCAGTTTTTTAAGTCTGGACTGCAAGAAGCCCTGAGAAGCACAGTATGGCCTCAGTGCTAACCCTGCTGTGAGAAGAAGGTTGGACCAGAGACCCAGACTCAACTACAAAAGCCTGAAAAAGGCTGTGTACATGAGAAACACTCTATTTTAAACTTTGTTGGCATTACAGCTGCTACCAAAGCCCACATATTGCTACCACAATTACATAACACACCCCAACCCCATATTTTAATGGGAAAAAACTTATTTGGAAATAATTTAGCTTTCTTGTTTCTATGGCTATGATGGCACAGATCCTGCCACGCTACCCAACTATTTGTCAACCTCCACAGGGTGCACCAGGATCCACCCACAGTCCCTGGGTTCAGAAACACATCTCATAAAAGACAAATTGCAAAGAACTAACAGTAGGAACATTGCCATTTGGCCGTTGTCCTTGGCCACAGGTGGTTCTGCTAGAAGAGGAGGATGGACTAGATGACCTCCATGGATGTCTTCCAATCTCAAGCTCTCTGTGATCATATTCTGTGATTATATTATAGGAAAACATCAATAGAGCTTTGATACGCTAGCTTGCCAATAAATATTCACAAAAAATTTGGTTCATTATGTTCTAAGCCTGTGTGTATATTCATCATTATCCCATTATTTTCTGCTGTTGATGTTTTCAAAGGACAGTTATTTCTTAGGAAACTTTATTATCCCTTTCAATAGACTGCAGTGATTATTTCAAAATACTGAATTCCAGATACTCAGATCAGTTATAAATATGTATATGTATGTATGCAAAGCTTGAAGAGCTCTGTCACTTCCTAAAAACTTCCTGAAGGGCATGGTGTAGAAGGACGTTCAAGAAAGGGAAGATGAATTAATGTGTGTTAATGTCCACACAGGAGTTTAATCTGCTTTATGTTAGCTTCAACTTAATCATCTTTGAAGGGGGATTAAGCTATGGGAACTAAAGACATTTTATGTCTAAATGGAAGGCATCCACACAAGTATTTAAAATGCTTTAGAAGCATCCACTTTATCTTCAGACTTCTAGTTAATTCACTTAGCACTCCCAAATGCCTGCATGCAGGCAAACCTCCTAGGTTTTATGCAACAGGAAGCCTCTATTTTAGATACAAATTGGCACCTAAAGAATGAGGAATCAGTCCATGACAGACTAAAATTTTAGACAAGAAAGAAGTTTCCGGTGCTGACATCAAAGTATTCGGGTGCCCCCTCATCCCTGACTAGTGTGCCAGAACACACTACTGTGAGGAGGTAATTTGTGCTTCACAGGAGGTTATCACCTTCAGTATTAAGAACACCAGGCAGTAGGAGGCAAGGCCATCATCAGGCAAACAGTCATTTTTTAAGTTTCCAACAGTCAGAAGTAGAATAGTAGAATCAACGCAGAATTATTTGAGTTGGAAGGGACCTTAAAGATCATCTTGTTCCAAATCCCCCTGTCATGGGCAGGGACACCTTCCAGTAGACCAAGTTGCTCAAAACCCCATCCATCTGGCCTTGGGATATAAGTATGTAAAAGAATCAATCTCAGAGAAAGTCAAGTAATACCTTCAACTGCAACCTTTAATAGTGGCTTGGAAAACCCCATAGGCTAACATTGGGCATTCTGGTTTTCCAGTAGACATTTGATATCAGCCTTCACAGATTTGAGTTGTGCTGCATCTGTGAAGAGTTCAAATATAGCCTATAGCCATTCCTTAGTTTCTTCAGCACAACTCAGCTCTGTAGTCAGGCTAAAAGTACAGGAAAACACCAAACTGGACAGTGGAGTATGGTACAACAAAGTCCTGAGTTTTCATCATGTATTTGTAGTAGAAATTAGAGTTGTTGTCTTTTGGTCTGCTTTGTTTCCAAATGTTAAGTCTCTTTTAAAGCAAAAAAATAGAGAGCTCACTTATATGGAAGATGAGAGAAAAGGCTCACTTAACTTCATGTTAACAGTCCATGTAAGATTTCATGAGCAAGACAGCTCCTGTAAAAAGCCACGTGTCCTTTAAGAAAGTTCATGCTCAAACTTAGTTGCCTCCAATGCTGAAATATGACAACCCATTTCATTAAAAAACATTTTGAGTACTATACTGTGGATAATTGAATACTGTGCATTGTGGAAAAGTTTTGGGGGCTTAGAGGAGGGAAGGTATCAGGTCCATTTGAATTACATATTTTTGCCTTAGGTTCAATGACAGATTTGCAAATTGAAGGAAAAACTCCAAATGGGATAGAGCCGTGACCACATAATTGCAAGCACTTTCTCCACTAAAGTTCTGCTTTGGCTGTGGTTTGCACAAAGATTAATAAAAATGAATCTACTAAAACCATGACACTACAGCACACAAACACTACCTCTGTGATTCACTAAAATATACTTAGCAGCTACTAGTAGTAAACCAAACACACACTAATTTTGACTAGGTAGCTTGAAGAAGAAAGTTAGCCTTTGTGGGTACCTTCAGTTTTCTACTACTCATCCATTTCAAGCTTACAACAGTTGAAACCTTCCATTTGTAGCATGAAAGACATAAAAAGTATCACAAGCTGTTTATAAAACGGAATTCTTGCTTGCAGAAATCCTGTAATAAAAGCACACTAGTGATTATGTAAGACAAGTTTTCTGCTAGCACCTATGTGCTTTAAACCAAAACACAGTGTATCGTGAATGGGAACCCCCCCAAAAGCACAGCATGAGCCATGTGTTTGTCTGTGGCACAGTGGCATTAATTTTTAGTTTGTTTTGGGGTTAAATTCCAAACCTCCTCTCCACTCGGTCTCCTCTGGTTTTTTTTCCTTTGGTTTGTAATTCTTGTTTGTGTGTTTTGTGGGTTCTTTTCCCACCTGCTTGCCTTTGTAGGTTTCTCAGCACAGAAATAGTTTATGTGGTCATGTACAGCATTATTTCAGATCCTGAGGTGAGGCCCAAGAACAGAAGTATTACAGAAATGAAGGCGTTCCTCAGAGATTCACACTTTACTCTTTCCTATTCCAATACAAGTTCCTTCTCCTCCTGTATTCCCAGCTGCTGTGTAGACGTGCATATTTCTGTTTATACATGCATCAAAACAGTTCATATAAACATTTATTCAAGTAAAACAAAGAAAAAACCTGCATAATAAGATGTCAAATCAACATTCGGTTCCCTTGCCAAGGATGCTGTATGAAGAAACCAATCAAGCAACCAATCTCTATTAGCAAAAATGGGGCTCAGAGACTCTGGACATGATGAAGAGGATAAAGAAAGGGTTTTCTACAATTGTTCAGATCCTTGCAAGACACAGAGAAATTTAGAGCCAAAACCAGCACATAGTAAGAGTACTGCTGCAGCAGTGACAGTGCTTTTGTTCTCCACAGTACGTGCTGCTCTGCCTGGGGAAAGAAAGCACGTGGCAGCACCAACAGAGAGCACTGAGCATGTTGTTTCACACCCCAACACTGCAAAGGGAAGGACATAAGTGGTTTTTAGCAAAGAGTTTCCAGGTTTCCCCTCAACTAGCCCAGCTGATGCTGGGACAGTGTGATGGAAATGGCATATGTGAAGGCTATTAGAGTTTACATCTCTCTCTAGTGACACTATGACATCACATTTTCATGAAATCTGGCTTTTTATTTAAAAATGACTGGCTCTAGACAGCCTTCTCCATGATAAACTGTCAGAAGCAAAATTGAGCAAAACTTTCCAAAGTTGCCTAATATTTCTGTGAAGCTCTTTCCTGTGTAATCTGTTCACCTAAATAGCAAGGTGTATGTATAATGCAACATGAAGTACTTCCTGAAGGGATGTAGGGATCAACTACTGCGCAACATTTTTGAAACTAATAAAGTAGAAGGCTTATTCCCTCCCTCAGTAATTTCAGAACTTGAGTATTTTCAGAGCTAGTAACAAAGATAGGTATTCTGGGTAAAACAAAAACTTCAGCTAGATGCTCAATGTTACAGGACTTAAAACTGGGGGTAAAGCAAGCAAACTCCTAAAACAAAAAAAACTCCAAACCAAAAAGCCCACTCCTACTAGAAAAACCCCAAACACAAAACAAATCTCAAACCAACCCCAAACCAAAAAAAAAAAACCCACACTCCCAAACCCACTAGTTTAAAAGAATGAAACAAAAGTCACTGAGCATACTTACACATAATTTTCTTTCCTGTGTGTCCTGTTTTAGGTCCTGTGGATACTGAAGATTCTTACACAACTATTTTTCCTGAAGGACATACTCATTTCAGAAGAGAGTGCATTACACATTAATATTTCTTTTCTGAGAATTCCAATTAAGGTTTGAGAAGTCAAGGACACATTAGTCATGGTTGATAAGCTGTCCAAATGGGTGAGTAACCAAGTGATACAACCCTGTTAGGAGCTCATTAACATGACTATCTTTGGTTTATGTGCATAATTTACAGTGTGTATACAGGGTCAACCAAGAAGTGATGTACCAATCACCACTTCTGCCATAGGCAGGCCTGCTATTACCTTCTTTAAAACACAAGAAATTGCTTTCATTCTGTGCCTTTGCAGACTTGACAACTGAAATCCACCTTATCTCTCCATTTAGACATGGGAGCAACTCACAGTGGCAACTAGGGAAGACATAAGATTCGTTTTTAACAGAAGCTTTCCACACATTCACTGCTCTTGCTGTTTGCTGATTTGATTCTCATTTTATCTGATATGACTCCAGTACACTTAAAATCTGATAGTGCTTACAGACTGCTTTGCAGTAGATTGAGAGATGTCAAGTTTCTAGGATTTACTGAAAAAAACCTGTCTACTACAGTTGGTTCTCCAAGGTGTTATTATTTCAGATGTTTAAGATGAATTACAGTCAAAGTAGAAGTGTTGCTGACAGACTCCTCAGAATCCCTTTACAACAAAAAGAGAAAGCACTGAAAGATTAAGTATTTAACTGAGAAACAGTTTTATTTTTTCATAAGTAATATTTCAGATGTCAGAAATAATTCCTATCAGAACAAGCTGAAAAAGAAAAGAAACCTAAACCAGATATTTTCATTTGGCCATCACCTTGAACTGGAAATGAGAGTAAGAGTCTAAATTTTGGGATTTAGAATTATTCCAACTACTAAACTGTTTAATAGGCAGACTCCTTCTCCAACCAAGTTGAGTGGGAGTGATGATCTACTAGAGATAGGAAGGCTCTGCAGAGGGATTTGGGCAGGCTGGATCAATGGGCCAAGGCCAACTGTATGAGGTTCAACAAGGCCTAGGGCCAGGTCCTGCACTTGGGTCACAACAACCCCAGGCAGTGCTACTGAATGGGGACAGTGGCTGAAAAGCTGCCCAGCGGAAAAGAACCTTGGGGTGCTGGTCAACAGCAGCTGAACATGATCCAGGGTGTGCCCAGGTGGCCAAGAAAGCCAATGGCATCCTGGCCTGGATGAGCAATAGTGTGGCCAGCAGGACCAGGGTAGTAACCGTTCCCCTGCACTCGGCACTGGTGAGGCCACACCTCGAATCCTGTGTTCAGTTCTGGGCCCCTCACTGCAAGAAAGACATTGAGGGGCTGGCGCGTGTCCAGAGAAGGGCAACGGAGCTGGGGAAGGGTCTGGAGCACAAGTTCTGTGAGGAGCAGCTGAGGGAGCTGGGGGTGTTTAGCCTGGAGAAAAGAAACTCGGGGGGTAACTCATCACTCTCTACAACGACCTGAAAGGAGGTTGTAGCAAGGCCAGGGTCATTCTCTTCTCCCAAGACAAGAGAAAACACTTTAATGTTGTGCCAAGGAAGGTTTAGATAGAAAATTATTAAAAATTTCTTCACAAGAAGAATTGTCAAGCTTTGGAACATGCTGCCCAGGGAGGTCGTGGAATCACCATCCCTGGAGATATTTAAAGGAAACATAGATCTGGCATTCATGTGACATGGCTTAGTGGTAGATTTGACTGTGCTAAGTTAATGGTTGGATAGAATGATCTTAAAAGTCTTTTCCAAACTAAGGAATTCTATGATTCTAAAGAAATGGAACAGGTTTTTCAGGAAGGCTGCAAAATCTCCATCCTTGGATATGCTCAAAATGTGTCTGGATGCAGCCCTAAGCAACCTGCTATAGCTGACCCTGCTTTGAGCAATGGGATAGGACTTGATGATTTCCAGGCTGTCTTTCAACCTCATTAAACACTTACAACAAGTTGGATTTGAAATTCACTCTTCAAAGTTCTCCTTGGGTCTTCAGGTGAATATCTGCTGCATGAAGTTGCTAGAGGTAAAGTACTGTCACTACTTAGAAAGCAAAGTCAAGGTTATCATAACTTCAGAGATGAAAACCCTGTTCCTCTCACTGTCTGTTTTATGGCATTTTCCATGTTGCAATCAACAAAATGACATGCAGTTTGTGCAGACTTAACTCACTGGTTTTAAACACAGAGATAATCTATGTCATCAGCATCAGATATTGTGGTGTCTGTTTCACACTGTGCAACAAGGAATTGCCACTGAGCAGTCCCTGTCATCAGAATTTTACATTTCAGCCTGGCATTTGATCTTCACAAACAGTTAAGGATGCTTTAAGCTCCCATGCAGCTGCTGCTATTGGTAGCAGACAAACACTGGGGACACAATATACATTAACTTGTTTATTTTCCAACTGATTTCCAAGCTGGAAGGCTTAATATCCTTGTCTTGCATATATATGTCCCTGCAGTTCCACACTTCACTGCCTTATTCCCCATCACACAAACCTGCATTTGCAGGTTGTAACAAGTAGAGCAGAACTCATTATCTCCAGTGAGTGCTTTTCTTGGAGGATTTTTCCTTCTTAATCTCTAGTTTTCTTCTATATTTACAAAATATGGAGAGGATAGTACTCTTATCAGTTCATGTCAAAGGATTAACATAATATAATAAAATCCAGATACTTGTAAGTAAACAGAAATAGCTTTCCTATTTCAACAGAGCTCATATTTTTGGTGCTCTGTACTCTCCCCCTCCCCATTCCTTAATCCAACTTTTTGTTCAGCATTTGGAATACTGGACTTTCCATAACAAAGTCCTAGACTGTCCTGTTTAGACAAGCAACTGTTTTTCAGAAGATCTACCTTGACTATTTAAGAGCATCTAGCACCACTAAGACTTTTCAAATCCTTTAGGATTCACTGACTTCAGGAACAACATGAAGAGAAGTAGATTCCCCATGATAGCCTCAGGAACCCACATAGTCAAAACAGCACTCTTTCTCCAACATGGAAAAATCATCAAGGGGCCAGGAGAACTAAAAGTGGGCAGAACAGGTAGCTTAACAGGAAGTGAGCTGGCAGCTTAAAAGTTGTCAGCAGCTCAGCTTCTCCATCAAGAGGGAGCAAAATTGCTTTATGTTCACAAAACACCAGATCATTATGGGGACCAGCTGTAACACCCTCTGCAATCCCAGCCAGAGGCTCCCACCCCTCTCACAGGATGGTAGAGTTCACTTTATGAAGGACTCATGAACCAAATCCCACATGGCACCAATTTGCGACCTTGGGTCAGGCTGCTGAACAAGTCCATACAGAGAAAAAAAAGTAAAAATTATAGAGGCAGGACTGTTGAGAAGGAAATCATTAGCAGAATTCCAGAAGAAGGGCTCTGACACGAGATGTTACAAAACTGTAAAGGGTAAAAGCAGTGCAGTGATGCTAGTCAGGCTAGTTGTGAACTTTCAGGCCACTGGACCAGTTCCAATGGAATTGGTGGAAGACTTGGGACCACCTAGGACCTGGGGCACAGAGGTGCAAGGGTCAATTCTTTCCCTCCTGGCTGGTGCCTATCAGGTGGTGAGCACACTAATGTTTAAATTAAGGCTCAATTCGACCTTGGCTGTGTTTTGCGAATGTTAGCAAACAAATAGTTGCTTTATACTTTTGATCTGTGTATGTCTTGCTTAGAGAGTCCTTTTGCAGATGGTTCAAGATACCTGAGGAAGCTGGCCCAAACACTCCACAGAAATGCTTAAGCCACTCTCTTTTGAATGATTTTGTCTGTCTTGGCAGCAAAGTCATTACAGATGATCAGCCTAGAGGTAAGGATGCTGATATCCACACTGTGTAAGATTCTTTGCTACAAAGAGTCTAAAAAGGGAGAAAAATAGAGTGACAGATGCTCTATATAGAAGCATATGTTTTAGTCCTCTTGAAAAGGTTCCTCCCATAAAGACAGAACATGATTTCTTTGGTTTATACATAAATTGAGCTCTTGATCTGTATTAGTTTTGAGAAATGCTCAACTTCCTCCACCAACTACAGAACAAATACAACATGGGCATTCTGCACCTACATCTGTTGTCTGCAAGGCCCCCATTCTAGACCTGGTTTATAGAGAAACAACTGCAAGTCATATGTAGGAGCAAGTAGTTGATATTTCTCCTGCAAATTGAGCATGATCAGCTTCAAAAACACTTGCACATCTTCAGCAAGCCATCTCTGCTTTCACAAACAACACTCCAAAAATCCAGAGGAGCAAGATTTGTCCAATCCTGGACAAGACCAGGAAGGAAAAAACCTGACATTTTCCAAGCACTATTTGATGTTACTATTTCTCCTATTTTCCCCTGACATATCAGGCACTACTGATTTGATACATCACTGCTCCAATCCCACAAGACAGTTCCCACATTCTTTGCTTCTATAAAGAACTGCAAAGGAAAATTTAAATTAAAATAGCTTTAATTAAATAGTGAAATCTAGGTGAACAGAAAGTAGTCTAGCATAAACTAGTTTACTCCTTCTGTAATACTTATAACAGCTAAACCACTTAGCTCACTGCAGCATAAAAATAATTAGGATAATTCAACACTTTTGAAAAATTACAGAACAGTTACCTCAGGAAGTGTTTCATGGTGATGGTTTGGTTTGTGTTGCTAAAGCTGTAATAAATTGATCACTGATGACCTCTTCTTCACAGGTGATATTAGTGCTGTAGAAATAGAATTGAGACTTATTTACTGATAGAAAAAAAAGAATACTTCAGTTTTTTAAGATTTCTCTTGAAAAAAACTACAAGGGAAATATGTTAAGAAAAAGTCTCATGTCAATAAAAACAAAATGAAAAATCATAGGTTGTTCACACTTTAGCCTGAGCACATACTTTGACCAGACTACACTACTCGTGTCTTTTTTCAGAGAAGTAAAAAACTTGAATGAGGATACAGAAGTAAGTGAGAAAGCTTGAAGAAGTAGCGACACGTTTTCAAACACTTTTTGTGTTCTTCAAACACCTGTTTGGTTCACAGCAGCTCCTAAATGGCAGCTTCAAGAGACACTCAGTTCACTCTGCTGTTAGAAGTCCTCTCTTTACCATAATTTGCATGATATATATCATAGAATAATAAAATATGCTGAGTTGGAAGGGATCAGCAGATCCAAGTCCTGGCCCTGCACAGGACACCCCAAGAATCACACCATGTGCCTGAGAGTGTTGTCCAAACACTTCTTGAATTCGGAGTTCTTAAAATACACTTGACCAGGCTGCCCATTGGTTCAGTGGTTTGGTGTTCTATGCTTAATGTTCATTACAATTACTGGATAGTTCCAGCAGAGGAGAATAGGAAGAATTCACGAAGGAACTTCATAAATATAACCCTGCCTGTGTACTGCACATTCTCCTCATTCCCCACCTCTTTAAGTTTCTAAAATTAAGTATTCACATACAAGTGATATTTGACTAAAAGATGCAGACTTCTCAAATTACTGTACTTCATATCTTGTAAAAGGCAGTAAAACATTTTTACTTGATGCCAGAAAACAGGACACTTGCAAGTTCTATATGGTGCTACTGCCTGCTGACAGGAACAGAACAAGCATTTAAGTTCAGAAAAATACAGCTATCTTGTTGGATTACATCGCATACAGCTTGCTAGAAATATATAATCCCCGAACTGTGAAAGCTTCCTTCATTTATATTGTTTTTGACTGGCTGAATCATGTTGCTGTCCCCTGAATACAGCTGTAATTGGTGCTGGCTGCAGTGACACTTGCTTGCAAGGGCAGAGAGATGAAAGCTCTTGTTCATTAATGAACACAAGAGGCAGGCTCCAAACACTTCCTGCTACAGCTTTTGATAGGTCTTCTATAGCAGCGAGTACAGGAGATAGGCAAAAACTGGAGGGGATGTAACCTGCTCCCCTTCTCCAGTCTAATAATTTGCTGTTTAAAAGATACAGTTTGTGAAAGATACAGCTGAGTCTCAGCATTTTAACATCAACTTGAATAAAGGAAGCTCCACCACAAAATTTGACCCATAAGGATATGAGTGTACGAAACATACCAGAAGTGCCAGAAGCTGTCAAATCAACCCCCTCTAAAAGTGCATGCTAGTCTCAGCCTCTGAGGTCAGCTCCTTCTTGATTCTGACCAAGGTCCTTGCTGAAAATTACGCTGCTTCGTTACTACTGCTTTAAAGGGAAGAGAAGTTCCACTTGCCCCAACTCCAGAAATTACTCATACAAGCATGGCATGGTAGGAGATTCAAGATACTATCTCTTGAAGAATAGTTACCAGCTACAGCCAATTACAAATTATAAATTTGTTTTGAATGCTCAGTAAAAATCAGAGCATCGTTATAGCTGTTCAGAGACTCTTGTCTTCTACCCAGAAAGCTAAACTCAAAGGAAGGTAGTTGATTGAAAAAAAAAAAAAAAGAAAACCTAAGTGACACAACAAACATGACAAGTGGTTAAAAGTGCCTCTTTTGGATCTCTTCAAAAGCCCACACTTGAAATTACAAGAATAAATTTTCCTTGGTGTCTCCCTTTTAATTAAAATATGTGTGGGGAAGTCTACAGAAAGAAATTTTACATCTGAAGACCTGATGCCATAGTAGTCAATATCAAAGCCTTTTTGCTTGGAGAGAAAGGGTTCACCCCGCAAGCTCAACAGCCAGTTCCCTACAGGACAGTCCCAGCTAATAACTGGGTCCATAGGAAGGCCATGGACTCAAAAGTAGTTTCCTCCACAGGGGCATAAAGCAATCAAATTCCACCTGACTCTGTTAACAAGAAGATTTCAAGATCTAGAGGCAAGACTTCCAGCTCAAACAAAAGTTCACAGAATCTATGCTGCTGTCTTAGTTCATATGGTAAAAAGTTAAAATTTAGTGTGTGGCAGTCAGCCTTTCTAAATGCTGTCATTTGCTAAGTACGGGGATAGAAATCAACACTATGCTCTGCAATTCTTGCAACAATTCACTTCTGTGAACACACACATACACATGGCATTAAGCTATTTACATCCAGGCTAGACTGAGAAGCTGAATCAGAAGGTGAGAATTTACAGTCATCTTTATCAAGTAGGAGTGGAGGGCAGCATTCTCTATTTCCATATACCTCTGTAAGTTATCCTCTAGAGAAGTTCAGTAAAGGTTTTCTGTGAAGTAAAGTATTTAAACTCTTTAAAAAGATTGTTACCACAACTTACAGCTAAGTTCAACTATTCATAAACCTGTAGAGCCAGAAGACCTACAGTCTGACAGTCTCTTTTCATCTCAAAATGTAATAGATTTCTCGTAAGTGAAACTTTACTTCCAGTAAGGTTGTAATAACATGTCAGTGAACAGGAAGAACAGCACTAGCTTAGGATGATATGTTCTATCAAGAATTCAGAATTTACCCCAAAACTCACTTGCCATTAGATGTGCTTAGAAAAAAACCCAACCAAAACGCCACACACTCATTTTTATTCAGGGAAAAGGACTTGATTCCAGCCTCCTGTTTTCTTTAGGAAAGACCTTTCTCAGCAAGTTGGATGTCTGCAGATCAGGAAGGTTTTCAAGGTGACTTGTAGGAAAGAAAGACACATGAGAAAAAAGATTGTCATCTACAAGTGATAATCCTGTTAATAAATGTTTGAGTTGGTTGAAAGAAAAGGCACAACAATAATCCAATTCAGTTGAGAAGCTGACAGCAGTTATGGGTTTGGAGAGTCTGAAATACAAAATTCTGAAGACTTAGGAGCAGGACACCCAGAGCCAGCAGGTGCTGGGGAGCAGCCAGTTGGCCACAGCATCCACCCACTGCTCAGAACCTGAGTTTGTGTTTTTACATGGTTTCACTCATGTGAACTTGTAGCTGTGGTTCTTTTATGGCTTAAGAAAATGTTCCAATTTCATGCTACACACACATTTTCTCACTAAGGAACCCTGAAGATACTCCTCTCTAGTAAGTGTTTTCTGCCTTTCCTTACTTTAAGTCATGCAGCTGAAATAAGTCTAAAGACAAGTAGATTTGACTTTGTTGGCAATCTTCCATTAACTCCCTAGTAGTAGCTTGAACCTACAACTACAGAAAACCTCTAGACTCAATGTTTGAAGTTTGCTCTTTGGCATGAAGAGACTCATTTATATTCTAAGGATCTATATGGAGAATGATGGGGTGAAGATGAAGTTTGGATTTCCCATACGCTCAAGTTCTCAGCTTGCAGGATTTTATCCCATACCACATCACTTCCACAAAGCAGCTTCCTACTCTCTCCAACAGCACACCCACCTACTCATTCATTGCCAATTGTTTCATTCAGTTTATTTTAAACTAGACAGCAGTTTCCCCTCCTTAAACTAACTACAGCTTTACTTGGAAGAGAAGCAATACTACTATAATCACATAGAACAGCAAAACTGTTGCAAGATCCATCTCAAAATATAAATTAAGCTTTCCTTAAATAAACATCAACCATTTGAATTTCTTGTGACTCTATGATCTTTTTAGTAGAATAGCAAAACATGCATCAATCTGAAAGGTTAACAGTTGCTGGAGGCTGAAAGAAATCCAGAGTAAGCCTTAAACGTCACCTCTTTATCTAAAGCTGAGGGTTTGCTTTGTTTGTCTTCAGTAAAACTGCAGATACAGCTGTGGGGAAAAGTTGTGTTATTTAATACAAATCACCATACTTTCAGAGTAAAATATAAACCTAAAGTAGTTTCCTTCACAATCTTTGTTTTGCAAGCTAATGGGTATTTGCAACCTGGTATATTGCAAACACTTTAAAATCTATATTCCAATTATAAAGAAAGAATAGGTGTGCTGAAGAAAGAAAAATAAATCAGAAACATTAATGTGAGCTGGCTGGATGCAATACTTTGTTTATGTGGATCATTATATTACCAAAAGAACCCCAAAACCAAGTAATTTATTTTTAAGTTTAGTTGTTGCACTTTTAAAGTACATTCTTCTGAATGCCACCACCATGTTGACTTCAGGTTGCCACTTTTCTTTCCAGTGGTATCCTGGGTTGGCATCTAGTCCTCATTCACCTCAAAAGCCTACATTTATTTATTTCTGAGGGACAATAGACTTGAGCCTTATGTCACCAAAAGTGGTTTGCTACTGTATATTCCTTTTTCTTTTGCTGATGGGAATGTCAGTGCTTCTGTGTCTTGAACACCAATCTGAGATAACTAGAATTGGGAAGGGGAAGAACAGCTGATACACATTATGAAATGTCCCTTGAGGTACTGGAGGATAGCAAGCAGGCTGGAAGCCAGCAGGATGCAAAGAGACAACAACACTCTGGGCTACATCAACATAAGCAGAGCCAGTAAGCAGATTGAGGGAAAAGATTATCTTCCTCTACTCAGCACTCTGGGCCATATTTAGACGCTGCCTAGTTTGGGGCCCCAGCAATACACAAAAGACACCAAGAAATTGAGGAGAGTTAAGTAGAGGCCACTGAGATGTTGGGGGTGAGGCTGGGGGAGACGAGCTTGTTCAGTCCCAGGCAGTGGCCCCTTTGGAGGGACATAACAGTGGGGATGTCATTGAAAAGTCAAGAGACTTTTTACTCTTTAAGGGCACTCTTTACAGCAGTGCAGGACAGGAAGAGGAAAAACAACAAGCAAAAACTTAAACAGGAGAGGTTCAGCCTGGATATAAAGCAAAATTTTTCCTAATAGGACAGTCAGGCAGTGGCACAGGTTGCCCAGAAAGATGGTGCAGTCTCTGTTCTATGAGATTTCAAGCCCCAACTGAATGAAGCCCTGAGAAGTCCAACCTCAAGGCTGACCCAGTTGTGGGCAGCAGGCACAGTCACTCTCACAGGGTGATCTTAAATATCCTGTATTATACTAAATACTCTTAGTACTATAATGCTATAGAGATACAGCTGACAGGGTGCCTAACTCCCTGTTATTTTATCAGTTTAAAAGCTACCCACTTTTCAATAAATTCCTGTATACTTTGCAATGTTTCCCAAGAAACAAGCTTAGCTTTAGGACAGAACAAAATTATTCCTTCTCTCATCTCTCCCCACCACTCCCACCCAAAAGCCTCCATCATGAAATTTGACCATAAACAAGTTGTATTATGGTCCTAGAATACAAGAATGAGAGTTGACAAGAGTCATGCCAATATCAATACAACACACAAAAAACCCAAATACAAACAAAACCCCAACAACTCTAGGACCCCAATTTGGTAATTCATTCTGATTCTAACCCAGCTATCCTATGGAATAGACACATACCTACTTGCATCTTCCATCTTGCATTCATGCCCAAAGGTGGCATAAAAGTCAGTTCAAGTGTATTAAACAAACTAGTAAAAACAGAGGATCTTTGACCATCTCAGTCACAGCATAATCATTTATCAGTCTTTGAATGTTATAGCAAGAACTCTGCTCAGACCTCTCCACCTCAGAAGACATGCTGGGAAACGGCTCTGTTGCCAAAAAGCTCTCAAGAACAGGTCATCTGTTTCATGCAGTTCAAAAGTTTTGTGTTGGCTCAGAAGTGGCTTTGACTGACTCCAACAGATGCAGCACTGGCAGGACTCAACCTTAGAGACCAACAGTGGATGCCTGTTTTGTGTGAGCCCAGTTTCCCATCTCAGTACAGAACGGTATTTTCATTTCCATGTGCTGAAGATGAGGTTGTATTCACAATGTTATTCTTTAGAAGAAAATCTTGGAACAAAATGTAACCCTTGATTGATGACACTAATAAGCAAGACTTGACTTCAGTCACACTGTCACAGGTAATAAGATTTTTCCACTTCTAATCTCCATCACACATTGACATTTTACATTTCTGTATTTCACTAGGAGAGTGAGGGCAAGGCTAGATATGAAGTAAAATTTAACTGAATTTTAGTCCTAGGAGCATGAGCACATACCACACAATTAAGCAATAAAAAGAAAAGGTGCCCTGAGTAAAAGGCTAAAATCACAGCAGAGTTGGGGAATTAGAGAGGACAACCACCCCCAGCTTCTCTCAAGCTACAGAACAGTGCTTGGAAAGTCTCTAATTTTGTAGTTCTAACTTAGCATTTCAGTCTATTTCTGCCTCTTTAAAGCATTACCAATACAAGGAAGGATCAAGAGAGTCTTACAATTCTCATAAGAGACAGTCACATAGGGTTGTATTTGGGTTCAAGAAAACTTACTTGTCAAATCTCACATGGCAAGTTGCCTCTAACTCCACTCAATTCAGCCTACACACTGTATTTCCTCTGCAGATTTTGGCTCAGTAATAACCCCCAGTTTGATGAAGATAGCATCAAACCAAAATTCAGCATCGTAGAAGCATCTCCACCTTTCATTGCACATCTCTGCCCTTTAAAAGAAAAAGGCTATGGTTCTCTACCTGACTGCTCAAAGCAAACTAAATCCCAGAAATTCAACAAAGGAGATGTTCATGCATACAGATGTAATTTGCACGTGGAACTGTGACAATAATCTACTTTTGCCAATTTCTATAAGCTCTGCTCTATTACAAGGTTGAAAGATGTAGAGGACAAAACTATATGAAGTCACTTCAGATCACAGGTGAAGACTTTGTTGAGTACATTCTATTTCTAATAATAAATACAAAGTTAAAAAATACAGGAAGCTCTCCACAACCTAGAATACCATAAACTTCTAGAAATGTAATCAGATGCCTCAATTCAACACAAACCAAAGTACCCAAGTCTTGTCTCTGTCTATAGTGTGTCCATCCTTAACAAGCTCACTTTACATATTGAGGAAAGTGTATTTTATCCAGAAGGGGACTGAGTAAAAGACATATCAGCTAAAAATGAATTTCTCATGCTTGAAAACAGTCTTCAATGCATAGCAACTTCTTCTGCCTCCCCACCCCCCTTCATACATTATAAAAAGGCGTAATTTTTAGTCACTTCTCAGAACTTTCACTTGACCACTGATGAGTTCACCCAGGAGAACAGCAGCTTCATTTGGGTGGCTCACATGTGTCTACATGGTTGCAGTGGAATGTTTCTGGCCCACTTGCTATTTCCACACACATTGTACAACAGCTTGTACTGCATGGAAGTCTGTTCTAAATAAAATATCACACTTTGTAGCAAAAATGCTTCAAGTTTAGAATAAATCCTACAAGATTAGATGCATAAAATCCAAAGAGGCTGCCTGGCTACCTCCCAGACTAATTACTGCAGAAGTTTCATGGAAAAAACCCAAAATTACTACTTCCAAAAGTGAGTGACTGATGTGCTTTTGCTCTCCCTCCCTCCCTTCTTGGTTTCCACCCCATTGCTTAGAGATGAGTGGAGGGTACAAGTTAAAATGCAAAGAAGAAGTATTCCCTTGCCACCAAAATTAACTGAAGTCTGGATTTGCTTTAGAGCCCTATGAATTCCTAACAAACAGTAGTTTGTGGGGTAGAAATATCATCCCATCAACAGGTTACATACAGATCTGCAATGTCAATAGATTTACACCAGAGATTCTCGTTCTGTCCACTCCCCTACCTTTCCAACATCTGTTATATTTGCTTGGACCAAGCAGAGTTAACTCAGCCATCAGATTAATACAACCTCACACCAAGTATCAGCCTGAAAGCAGCTAAAACTAAGGACTGAGATTTAGTTTGCTAACTGACCCTTCCCCCCAAAACAGTTAAGACAAGGACACCAGAGGTGTCAGGACAAAAGCCAAACTCAGCTTTCAGGCTAGAGGAGCAAAGATCAATTTATTTACCCAGGAACCTGGTGAAGATCAGACACAATTCATACTCATCTAACAGAAATTTGCTCCATGTGGTGCCATTTTCCCATCACTTCACCAAATTACTTTGGCATGGAAGTGACAACTTTTCCACAGAGCTCTGAGAGACAGACATGCAAGAGTAGAGCAAGTAGGATCCATGAGAGTTTCTGCATTTCCTTCTGTAATTTTACTAAGACAGGATTCAAGGATGATGACCTCCCATGCAGTAAGCCAGTTAGATGATGTCATGAAGAACCACACTTGTGAAACCACAAGCATCCTGTAGGAAGTGTTATGCACGAGCTGTTTGTTGCCTGTGGTCCTGCAGCCTGCAGAGGGACCACAATAAATATGCAACAAACTTATTCAGCATACAGGAGGATCTAAAATCCCACTGCAGTTATTTTGCAAACTTCATGGCCTACAATTTAATCTCCTGGTTGCTGCTCAGTGAGATGTTCTGCATCTCAGGAGGCAGGAAATCAGGACAACTCCAAGTACATGACCTTGTTGGGAGCTCTGGTTATGCATTTGCTGCCTGGAAGGACATGGGTAGGGTAGATTGCTCTGGTTTTACCAATGTCTGAAGTGAGGAGAAGTGGAAGAAATCATATATTTTACCACAGAAACTAGAAACTTTTCTTAAGTTTTTCTAATATGTATTGCAAACTCCATGCTCTGATTGAACCAGATTCAAGACCTTTTTTAGGCAAAAGTTTTGAATGGCGACATGGTTAAAAAATAATGAAAAAGAATTTAAAAACCAAAAACCAAAACAAAAAATCCCCCCCAGCGCTTCCTCCCCCCCCGCCCCCCAAAAAAAAATCACTCTAGGGCATCTATCGAAATCCAGACAGGCCTACGTATCAGCAACTATCAGTTCAACTTGGAAGAGTCACAACTGTCTTACTAAATTTTTATTTCTATTAATAGGAGCTGTGAAGAACTGTAAAAATGACTGCACCAAAACTCCCTTCACCTCTCTGTAGCTTAAGATACCTCCACGGAGCATCAAAATCAAACACTGCTTCTATAAGCAGTGGAGAAAGAAAGTCATGATGGAGTTTGGTGACAGGGACATTCATAGAAAGGAGAGATACAGCAACACAAACACCACACTAACATAACAAAGGAAGAAGGAAAGGTGATGAAGATCTGGAAAAGGTAAAGATGGAAGGAATGGTCTGAAGGTCAATGAACTTATACCAGCTGGTAAGCAAGACTAACCAAACACATTTTCAAGCATGGCACAGGAAACATTCTTATGTGGTAATTGCACAAAATGTATTTTCTCAACCAAGGAGAAAAAAAAGTGAGTGACAAGGGAAGTGCAAGGTGCTGTGATGATCTTCTTCCCTCTGTCAGTTCCTGCTTGGTTCAACCAGACCTTTCCTTTCTTTTGGGCCAGTGCCTAGTCTCAGACAGAAAAGGATGCTGGCAAAGATTTGATAGTAGAAAACTGGAGAGAGGGGAGAAGACAACACGGGAAAAAAAGACAAAGAAGAAACATGAGGACCACTCAAAACTGTTCCTGCAACAACATTACCAAGGGGGAAGAGGAACTAAGTGGAGCCAAGAGGAATACGGACTAGGACAGGATGATTGACAGGATTGCCATAAAGAATTTATTCTTAACACACTGTAACACTGAAAGTCTTCTTCCTTCAGTGTCTCTTTCTACTTAGAAAAGTGGGCATACTTTTATTTTTTATAGTCTTACTCTTCACCTTATGATTCAAAGTGATAGGAAAACTTCTAAAAGGAAATAAATTAAACAAGTTTCCAGAACTCTTGCAGCAGATGTACCCATAATAATTTGGTCATATGTACTGATCTTATCCTTGAGATGGTAACCTGTACAACAGAGCACACGTTGGTCAGGACAAAGGAGGTTCAAAGAAGAACATGATTATCTCAGACCATTGGAGATATTGTTGTAGTCCTACTTGAAGAAGTTGGGAGTAGGTTGTGTGGCCTTTTCCTAGTTTGTGCTTACGGTATATCCTGTTTTCCATGTCATCTTCTGGGATCACCACCGTTTCTTTTCTTTGCTCGCTCGGTTCAGCAAGAACTCCTTTTTTTCCTCCTTCAACCCATCTGTTCTCCTCAGGCTGCTTTAACACTGACAGCGTGAGGGCCTAGCAAGCCCAAAATTAACAAACCCCACATTGATTTTAGTGTTTCAGAGGAACAACCTGTTTGATGGCACACATCCAAGCCAGTGTTGATATGGATATGGCTTTGTGCAGAGTGGGAGAAGTAATAAGAGACTTGCTCTTATAACTGCCTACTAGAAGAGGACTATAGTTTCCATGACCACAGGACAGCTTTGTACTAAGGGGTCCAATTTCTATCACCTACACACCCACATGACTGTGCAAGTATTATCAGCATAGTAACAAATTGTTGCTACACCATGAAGGAGTCTCAATACCCAAGTCATCCTGGAAGACAATGAAAGGTAGGGATTTAATTTATTTTTTCAAATATATGAGTAAGACTACTAAGAAAGGAAGAAGAAAGAAAAATAATTGGAAAAATTCTGTTCTTTATTAGTTCACTCTGTAAGTAGCCACAAAAGCCCTTGCTCAATTGAGCAATTCCCAATAGTATCAGTTTTGGGGTTCTAGGAAGCTTATTATTCATTTTTGGCATACACAGACATAGGCATATAATATGGGCTTAAATGGCAGATGGTATATATATATATATATATTAATGAATAACTCCTATGTCTGTGAAATTGATAGCCAACTGTACACAGTCCTAAACAAGCCTTCCTTAGAGAAACTGCCTTTCCTCCTTATGCACTATCAGAAGACATTGGTTAACTATGGCCAAGTTATCAAGATGATACAGAGTGCTGTGGAGACAGGGCTTTGTATAACTAATTCTTTTGGGTTTGGTCTTATCCCTTAATTTACCTGAGTATCCTTCCCTGGAAAAGCAAAATACATAGCTACCACAGATGCTACAGCTACATCAGTGCAGAGCACAGACCAACAGAGATGTTGCTGCCAAGCACTTGAAATTGAAACTACATAGAATGGGGAAAGGCAGTTTGTTTTTAAACAAAGCACCCTATACAGATGATTGACTAGCTCCAACCTGGTCCCTGGGGCTGAATGCCAGGCTGCAGTTGGTGTGCTCCCAAAATATTTTCACCTATTTATTTTCAGGTGCTCCAAGACTAGTTCACAAAGAGAGGCAAAGAAAAAAACCTGGGAGATTTGCTTCAAAAACATTAGTGTAGACACCTATATTTAGACTAAAAATGCCTGTGAAGTAATTTCCCACCAGACAGGAAAGAACTCACAGGTACACAGTTTGCTATGGACACAGTCCTAAGGATCACAGTATACTGCACCTCCTAAATTTGCTCTAACAAGTTGCAATTTCACCTGCTTATATTGTCAATTGTTTTCAACTCCAGTCTTTGTACCTCCTATATTTCTCCTGTTCCCCAGGCTCCCTTTGATAGTACTCAGGTACTCTACCTACTGTGAGGGCTAGAAACTGTCTTCCTGAAGGGCCTCTCAGCTGTAACAGAAAAGTGAGAAGTGTGTGCTCACATTTTGCTGAGGAGTAGGATACTGCACTCCAGAACAAACTGCCAGAAACATTTGAAGCTAATGAAGTTGGTGTGGAGCTTTTCATTGGTTTTATGCTAAAGTGGATGAGAACTGCTCACTAGATTACAGCTGAGAGATACTTTAAAGAAACTAATATCTTTCATGCAAGGCTCAGTAATTGAATGGGAACACTCCCAAAGCAGAAGTCCTGGTGTAGTTTCAATGGGAGAGTTTAGGTCTCTTGCAGCCAGACTGCTCTGAGATCTGAACTACCACAAGGCAACCAGAGAAGGTCTTTGGAGGATGTGTCAGATACTTAAGCCGGATGCAAGCCAAATCACTAGTGTAAACATATCCATAATTTGTCTCAGAGCAAAGCCAGACGGGTCAGTTTGTCACCAAAATGCTTGCTTTGCCTTGAAAAGGAGTGCTCACACAGTCCCATGTACCACTAAGTAGTGACTCGGGAAGCTGCTCCCACAGCTTCTGCTGTCATACTTCCCTTTCCACTGCCTGGCAGGAACAAGCAAAATTTCCACCTCTGGCTCAGGCTTGGCAAATCCTGCAGTACAGCACAGCTCAGTACCCGAGCTCATTTAGGTGGCTGAGCAAATATCATGTTAGATGGATGCTGAGGATGCTAAACCTGAACCATAGCCACAGTCCTGCACTACCACAAACATTCTCCACATGTCTTTACATCAGTCTCATTTTTCATTTTATTTTTCCTTACTTTATCCATCTTTCCTGTTTGGAGTCTCACCACCTGGCTTGCTTCTCAGTATTCCAGTAAGCCCTGCTCTAGAGTTTGCTTTTCAGGCCTCCTTTCCAAAGCTTGTATTCAAGGAGAGCAATATTTCATGCAGTCCTTTGCCCTGCATTACCAAGCAAAGGATTTAAAAGGAATGTCAAATGAAATAAGTTTTCCAATCAAGAAAGCTGAGCAGATGTTCATTAAAAAAAAAAAAAA
>VZTJ01003576.1:133850-229397 GCA_013397795.1 Orthonyx spaldingii
AAAGCAGTCTTATGAGCCAGAGGGCATTAAATCCAACAAGACTTGATCTCCAGGCAACCCAAGCTTGTTCTTCTTGCAATTTTCCACTAACACTTCAAATGACCCCTTGGGAAAAATAAAGCTTGCCTGGCTCTGTATAGTTATAATGCTCTGACTGTACAACTGAACATAATTTTTGTTTAAATTGGTTTATAGTTGATCACAGCTTAACTGCAAGCACAGGTTCTCTGCACAACTTTAAAATACAAGATTACTTAAATACTAGCAGCAGTCTGGAGCCCTACATATGCCAGCATTTGTGCAACAGCATTTTCCACGCAGACAGCAGCAAGTCTGTTTGTGCAGGGAAGATGATAGATAACAAAATAACAACTTAATGCAACATCGCCCTGAAGTTTACCACGTAAGTATAGCTTAGCTCAGAGGGCTGCAATTCCCTATCAAGAGCAACAAGAAGATTTTTGATCACAGGAAATTCTTGGGTTCACACATGTCACCAAAGCTAATGTGATGCTGTCCCATGGTTAATAAAGCCCTGTCTCAAAACTTGAGCAGGCTAAGGATTCATTGACACTTTGTTTATAGGCTCAGGCATAGCAGGTTTTTACACTAGCAGAACATGCATTACTGTATATCAGTGACCCAGTAGGAAAGTTAACATATGCATTCTGTTGCACATTTTTCCCGTTGTTTGGTGCTTTCCTGGAATTATCTTCTGCCCATTTTCTGTTTAGAGTGATACATACAGCATCTGATGCTGTCACGTGATTTCACTCCTGAAAATCATAGGCTTCCTGTCTCCAAGCTTCTATTAGCCTTGATGATAAGTCAATTGCTACAGCAATGTAGTTTTGCATTAGTTTTAGTTGAAATATTGCTTAAAATGATATGCAGATTATGAGAACTGAACAAGTCAAAGGATATTTCTAGATGTAACTCCACCTGTTTGGTTTGGCAAGGCAATGCCCCACATATTTTAAGACAGTCAGAGAAATGCAGGCTCCCCTAAGAATCAGTAAGTCTCATCTGAACCTGCACTTTGCTAAATAGATATAAGTATGCAACACCTACCAAATTACTACACATAATGAGGCTTTTGCTGTTCTGTTCCTGGGGAGATGAGACGTTTTTATCACACTCAACTGATTCAACTATTCATCAATCTACCAGTACAAAATAACATTCTTTTAAAATGCGTAATGACACGTTTGAAACAGAAGGCAATCAGTAAGCTTGTTGTAGAGCACAGGGATGATGCAGGATTTTAGAGATGCTATTTTTTTCTATTCTATTTCATTTTAGGATAAATTAGAATAACGGGCAGTGGAGAATGGGGGCAGGGGGGAGCAGAAGAGAAAAGAAAGAAAACCTGGATTTACTAAAGCATGCAAGCCATAAAATAAATTTCTTTCAGTTTCTAAAATGGCTCCTTTGTTTCAAATGCCTTTGTCACAAAAAAACCCAGCTTGTTGCTATCTGACTGTTGAGTTGACTGAATTGGGACAAAGGTGTTGTTCTTCCCTCCCCGCCACCGCCCCCATTCTGACATACACTTTCGCTACTCTCTTTTAGCCATTTTAAAGGAAATTGTAAGAAAAGCAGAAGCGTTGAGGACAAAGGGAAACATCAAAGATATCAATCCTGGAGTAAACTCGGAGCAAGTGTAATTTCAATACACAAATGACCATGTGAGGAGATGAAGGGGAGACGGGAAAGAAGAGTGTGCCATGGAAAAAAAAGTAATCATTATCATGTGCACACACGTTGGTGTCACTGAGGTGCACAGAGCCCAGGGCAGGTGCGGCGGGGCAATCCAGGCCAGCGGCCCCATGCAGGGCGGGCTGCGGGGCAGGGCAGGGCGCGGAGCCCACTGCGGAGCCGCAGAGCCGTGCGCCTGGCGGCCGCCGAGAGCCAGCCTCCTCCTCTCCAATTATAAAGGATGGGGCCGTTAGGAAAAAAGAAAATTACATTAAAAAATTTTACAATCAACTAAAAATATCCCAAACGCGCAAACCACTCAGCGTCTCTAAATTTCCTTACGCCGCAAGGTCTTTCCATAAAGCGTCCCGCATTCAGAGGGGCAAAACTTCTCTCCCACCGCCGGGCGGTGAACGGGGGAGGGAAGTGGTGCAGGGAGAGCTGCGATGCGATGCCCGGAGCCGCCTCCCGTCGCTAAGCGACCCGCGGGGCCGCCGCCGGGGCCCGCCGCCGCCGCCACCGCGCACTCACCGCTCCGCGCCGCTCCATCCCCGCGGCGCAGCGCAGCGCGGCCGCCGTCCCGAGCCGTCCTTCCTCGCCGGGAGCGACACGGAGCTGCCGCCGCCGCCGCCGCGATCTGGGTCACCCGGCGCGGCGCCCGGCGAAGGTGAAGAGGAGGAGGACGCGGAGGAAGGCGGGTGGCGGTGCCGCCTACCGGCGAGCGCGGGGGGAGGCTGCGGCGGGGCCGAGCCCGCCCCGCAGGGAGGGGAAGGGGCCGCGGACCGATAGGAGCCAACGCGTGCCGCCTGCCATCGGTCCCCGGCCCCCAGCGCAGGATACATCCCTGGACTTCGGGACCTTCCTTCCGCCTCGTTCTCCCCGCGCTCGCCAAGGAAAGGCGATAACTGTCTGCGCTTCAGGGGAGTCCAGCTATGGGGGTACGGTCAAGGTCCTACAGGAAAGCCGGGAACATCTCCAAGGTGTTAAGGTCCCGGCTAGTTGGGGCAGTATTCAGCGAGTCAGTGTGCTTCCTCCGTATCCCATCCCAACGACCTGTCAAGGAGATCAGTGTTCTTTCTTCCCCAGCACTATATCCTGAAGGCTTTTGATCTTCAAAGTTTAAAGTCAGCTAATCGGGATCATAGGCCTGTCATTCTGTTTATATGGCTCTCCCCTCTAGAGAATAATAACTGTTGTCTGGAGCATCCACAGGATCATTTGAAGTTGCCCAGTCCAGTATCTACTGCCAGTAGGCAAGTAGTCTGTGTTTCATTCATCCTTACTGCTGCATGCATCTGTCCTTTGAAGCTGTGAGCAGCCTGTCAGGCCACACTGGCATCCCAACATTGGTCAATAGCCTCATGTTTTCAGAAGTCCTTTGAAAATGCTAATTAATCTAATTTTCTAAGTGTTTTCTATGCCTGATTCGAAATTAGCTTTCTGTATGCCTGTTTCAGGGACATAGTTTAATTTCTTCTGAATTTCCTTTTGCAGTCATTTTGACCCCATAACCAACTGTCACATTCAAGAAGTATGGTGAAAACACGAGGGTCGTGTTAAACATTTAATGACTAGGAAACGCTGTCCATGTCTTAAGGCAAAGCAGACTGGTATTTAATACTCCTCCTAGCTAGAGCTATGTAGTCTCTCTTCCACTTGTCATCAGCATGCCTGATGCACCTGGCTGGCAGGTGCTGTGCCCTGCAGAACTGATGGAATGGCAGGACAGGGGAGGTCCCAGCAGCCTCCCCTACAGCTGTGCGGTCCATCAGCAAATGAGGTCCGATGCTCAATGAACTAACTCAATGGTTGGTATCAGGCTACAGCTTTACCACCTCATCTCTTATTTGCATCATGCCTTGCACATTGAAGCGATCTTTCAAGCTTAATTCCATGCATCAATGCAATCAGAAAAGTAGTTCTTTCTTCTGTCTCCTGCATTATGGCAGTGTTTCTAATTACTATATCACAACAATGTCCACCCCAGTACATCAACGCCTTGCTCTTAGGTCCTGTGCCTGTCAGAAACTTCTCTAGCACTAGGCCAGAGGAGCCACTGCAGATCTGTAGATGTCTGAACTGGATAAACTCTAAATTGGGGAACTTTTCAGTGGCTTCAGGAGCAGAGTTCAATTATGCTTCTCAAAATAAATCTAAGAACAGAGATTTGTAAGGCAATTCATTCATAATTATGCAAGATGAATCATGAGGATGAAAAGCCAGATCCTTTCTACAGAAGTAGCCTTACTTTCCCAGATGACATGCTCTTGTTCACAAATATTGAGGAGTTCAAAATGGAAGATGGAAAGCCTTATTGACTTGTTCCCTTACTTGTGTTATGGCACACTTAGGGGATCAGACCAACATGTTTGGAGCTTCCAGATGGCCTCCTGACCATTATCTGGAATCATGCAGCGGTACATAGCTGTACTGTAGTCATGTAGTGCCATTTCAGACTTGCCTGGATTTTTTTTGAGACCCTTGTTGTCAAATTTCAGTTTGATGTACCCATTCACTCAATATGTTGATATGAAAGTTACCCAGGTTACCATGACTCCTATATTCAGCATCATTGTTTCGTGGAAAGTTGAGGCAAATCAGCATTTTATAGAAAGCTCTTTTGTTTATAAGCAGTTACAGAATATTTTATTATGCTGTACTTTCTTTTTAACAGCATAATTATTTTTAGTTTATGGCAAATGAAAGAAACTGTGCATGACAGCAGAAATATAGCCTGTACTTAGAAGTGGCAGTGAAACCATATTAGAAAAAAATAGATGTAGGACCCCACTACTTGAGCAATGCCACACTTTCCCAGCAATAGCTCATACAGCCTGCTGTGCTTAATAAAAGCCAGCAAGATCACCTGCATGATTAATTTAGCATTGGAAAGAAGGTGACAGAAGCAGAAGAAAAACCAGATAGCAACACACCTCGCTCAGATATTGGTGAAAAATCAAAAGCTCAAGTCCCTTATTATTTTGGATAGAAGCTCTCGCTGTTACAGAAATTACTGATAAACACAAAATTGATAACAAGGACATGTGCTGTGTCCTTGGGAAGAACCTAACTATTTTGACACCACCCAGCACTTTTCTCAGACAATGTGCCACCCACGCATTAAATGCACCATAAGGAGTTACATTTTAACTAAAGTTTTTATTGTCTTATTTTGTTTCCTTTTTAAACAGCAACATTTTTCATTTTGTGACAATACTGAGGTGGCAGAAATACTTCAGCTACGCTTGTATTCTTTGACTTAAAATAGACAAGAGAAAGACTGTATTTTACCTAACAATCCTAGTACTGCTGGAATAGTCTTGCAAGTTGTAGTAAGAAAAGATAAGGAAGGAATAGGAAAACCCTCGCTATTTACATAAGGAACTCTCTTACCTCAGTTTTGAAAATCTGTAGTTCAGATTATCAATCCCTCTAGTTTTCACTCAGCATGAGATAGCTTACTCCCTCCATAAATGACAAGCTTCTCAGGTTGTTCTCAAATTTCCTCACCTGCTCTTTTTGAGGGGATTCTTGTCAGCTGGCAATTTTTTTAGGACAAGTGTCAAATACAGATTGTCCTGTGATGGTGAATTATATGACTCTCATGCACTGATATTATAGCAACTAGGGCAGTGTGCACACAAGCTTCATGATAATTTTTTTAACCAATCTCCTAGTTGTTTTGTTCATTTCCAGTCACAGACTTTGCCTCACTTGTACTTCTTTGACTGAAGATGCCACAAAGTTAAACAGGGGAGACACTAACAGAAGCATGTAGATGATGCTAACGTGAGAGATGAAGTGTGTCAGGCGTACTCGTAGAGCCTTTAGAGAGATGACAGCTAAGTGAAGCAGCCAATATGCTCATTTAGTTTACCCATTTCTTGAAGCAAAGAATTTTGCCAGATAAGAGTTCATCTACATACGAGTTAAGAGCATTTAATGTTATAATATTTTAATTTAAATAATTCTGATGGACATTTCTACACAGAAAGAGTAAAATAAAGTGATGTAGACATGAATTTTAGATACTATATGCTAGCAATACCTGCTTTTTTCTCTTAATAAAAGTGAACAAACTCGAATATGCTGAAACTGTGTCCTAATCATCACCAAGATGTGTACCAACCATATTATGTCTGTGTGAAAAAGAAAGATTTACATTTATAAGTGAAAATTTTTAAATCTATTTCAAACAAGGGAAAAAAAAACTGATGGGATTTTAAAAAAAATCTATTATTTTCATTCATCTTCTGCCATTAATTAGGTCTATACTCCGAAAACATGTGCTACACTTCATGCAAGGATTACAAAGTGTTTCACCAACAATGATTCATGAAGATTCACAACCCCTGGTGATTTGGGTAAATATTTATGTAAATGTCATACAGATCAGCAAACTGACTCACGGAGAAGTCGTGTTTATTAAAAAAAAACCACTAAGTTTGGATGCTTTTTTTTTTTTTTTGTCTATTCAGTTTAAAAGCTTACAACTCCTGTTTTCCAGATATGTCAAGTGTGCACATAGATCCAGAGAAGTAATGAAAACTAGATTACAATAGCAGCAAATGGGGTGACTCAAGCATGTGACCATGGTTTTGTTTAGAAAATTTGAACTTATGGTTGCACAGCTATTTTTCTCACAAAGAAAGTAAACCTATTGCATGAGCAACAGTCAACGAGATCTCCTGAGATGATGCCTGAAAGGAGATGAAAGAATGGAGTCCCAGTCTAAGGAATACATTGCAATATTCTCTCCAGTCAGTGGGGGCACCAAGGATCTCACTTATGATGGAAATACAATATTTAGTTCTCTTATGTAAACAGTACTGGGTCTTTAAAAATTAACTTTCCAGATTGTGTCCACACTGTAAGCATTGCATCCTTAAAAGTGTAATGATTCCTCAAGTAGACAGAACCAGAGCCTGATATTCCATGATTTTCCTTATGATACATTTATGCCCTGAAGTTGTAACTGTGAGAAATGATGGTTTCCAAGGATATGCAGGAAAGCAGACTGCCTGCTGAGTGTAGATATCAGGGAGGATCCCAGTGCAAGGTCGCATTGCCTCCTGAATGCCTACCAAATCCTAATTGCTTGTGATAGAACTGAGTTTTGCCAGGTTACTGTAAGGTTTTGACTATAGGGCCACAAGAGCGTAATATAGTTCAAGCAGTATTTTAAAAACCCCATATTTTCTATTTTTTTTAAGTAAAACTGAGTAAAGAGCAAGAAGAGAATGTAAAGTACATGCAGACTTGGAAGGGATGATAATTTTCGGTCTTTGCGTCAGAGAAAGCATAAATATTTTGTGAGAATCTTTCTAACAACATTGCCTTCAAGGCTAAACTAGATCATGTGTTGATGGGTTTAGTGATTTAGAGGGAAATCAATGTTTTGTATGGTTCTTTCAGTACTACATATTACTTTTCTGACACCACAGAAAGTGTACTAGACTGGCAAAAGATCTTACCTAAACTTTGCCTGAACTGCAGAGAAAGAGTCACATGGGTAGTGAAAGCAACTGTTCAGCAGAGAATTATCATCTTTTCTTCAAATGGCTTTGGAAAGATTTAAAGCCCTAAGTGGCCAAGATTGTTTATGCCAAGAGAAAATTAAAACCGAGGACAAAACTATTTCATGCAATGTATGACTTGCTTAGTATTGGTGCATGTGGGACTTTGAAGGCTGAGGACCATTCACTGAGAGGTTTTATTTGAGCAGGAAAAGCTGGCAGGAGCTTCACTGGGAATTTTTGAATTAGCTTCATGGATATTATGCTTTCCAGTAGTTGTGCCTAGGGAATTTACGTCTCTTGGGTTCTTCCTTAATCAAATCAAGAAATTATCTGGTTTTTGACATCTGTGTCCACATGTTGCAGGAACCTTTCAAGAGCTGATTCTTTGCACTGGCAGAAGTTATAATGAAATATCTTGAGACTTGTAGCATGCACATCATAATTATAGTAATTTCTGTCTTATGTCTGAAAGGTCACAGGAATTTTCTGAAGATTCACCAGAAAAGGATCAAAGATTTTCTGTTTATTTGGGCTTACAGACTGTACTCCCAGTTCTAGTGCAATATTAATGGTCACCCAGCAACGTAGGCATGCCTTTGCAGCGTGTCTGACAATGGAAGTTAAAGCTGTTCCTCCCTGTAATAAACAGTCTTGAACTTCATTAGTGCAATCTCACGGCACAGCAGAAGTGCTCGGTTTAGCTAACCCCTGTCCAAAATCCTGAACATTCACCAACCGGTTTGGTTCTCTAGATGACAAGATCTGTAGCTGTCCCAGTAATTTGGAACTCCTGGAATCTCCCTGCTCAGAAAAAGCTGTGTCATCACACTAAAGAAACTTGCTCCACAAGAGGATCACACCTGGTAACAGTGGAAGTGAACCTGCCAATAATCATGCATTTGTGCCAGAAACACAGCGTTGCCAAATCTTACAATTTTTCATGAGATTTATGCTATTTAATGTATTTCTTAAAGTTCCAGTACACTACATCTTGAGATTTCAGGAAAATTGCAGCTTTTATTAAAGGAAAGGGAAAAAAAGTACTCTAAAATCTTATGTTTGTGGAAAAAAGCTTGAAAAAGCTTGGAGGTATGAACAGAATGTAGCCTAAACCTTAGAAATCAGAAAGCATATTGATATTACTTGACATTTTAAGTCTCTTGAGAATACAAGCATTTTGATAACTAGCATTTGAAAATCCCACTGATTTTAACAGGACCTAGACTTCTCATGTCTCTTTCAGTCTTATGTAAATGCTAAAAAATTTCTAAAAGTTGTTTTCTTCTGACTGTTTTTAAGAAAGAAATATGAAATCTAGCATTGAACAGCACAAACACAGAATAAAAATGACACTCAGCACGGAGCCAGCCTTGCCTTCTTCCTGAAAAATATAAGCCCTTGGCATTGCAGAGGTTTGTTATAGAGAGTTTTATTATCAGAAGCAGCAGCAGTAGCACATTTTGAATTTAGGTCAACACATATTTGTCCAAGTGCTGATCTATTACATGAATGCTATCCTAAAACAATTCATCTTGTGTCTCATTCTTTATTACAGTACTTCTATATAGGACTAGTCACGGGTGATTTTGAACTGGATTTTGTGCTAAGAGGTTTCTTCTTATTTCTGTAACAAACTGCTATCCTGAAATATATCCTATTTGTCATGATTCTTAAACTGCAGTTTCTTATACCAAGAGATTTGATATACCAAATCCCATCTTCTTGCAATTCCCTTTTAATTGGGTGTGAAAGTAATGGAAATCCAGTGTGATCACATTAGGCTAAAGCATGGCTTGGCTTGCTATGCTATAAAAGGGAGTAAGATTGTCTTTCCACCTACACACCAGTAACCTCTCGTTTGTTGAAGGAAACAGAAGTGTTTACTTGTTATCATATGAAGTTTATTCCCAGGGACTGACAAATGCCTTGATTCTCCTTGGGAATGTGGCAAAGATAAAATAGCTAACAGCACAGCAAATAGTGTAATTTGTTCCCAAGAAAAGTCAGTTATTTTATTTTTCACCTATGACTAAATGGGAGCATGATATTCTGCTTTAGAAGACATGTTTCCTCATTATCAGTTAAAAAAAATAGAGCCAGAACCAAGATTTTCTGATACAAACTTTTTTTTCCTTAAGAAAACTATTGATTTAATATCAAACTAGAATATTTGCTGAAGTTTAAAACCAAAATATTATAATTATAAAAAAGGGATTTTTAAAAAGAAATACTGAGTTTTCTGTTAAAGCACTTTAAATCAGAGATTATATTAACATCAAAGGTAAATGTATTTGAATACCCACTTCTGTAAACTCTTTTGTGGGTTAGTCAGTGATAATGTTGTTAATGGAGATGTATTTTTGCTTGTGGTCAATAAGCACTGAGGTATCTGTAGGAGGAGTCTGTACACATCTTATGGGTACATGGGAGGAGAATGCACAGTGCTTCTGGGCTTAAATCATGAAGGGCATAACAATTCTGGTTTGAAATCAGCTTGTATTAAACTCCTAACCAACCTTTAACTGTTTTCCTTTTAAACGGTGAAAATTTCCTATGTGAGAATGTTGTTTATAGAAGAAAAATCTTGATGCATTATCAGAGGAAATGTTATTGCAATATCATAAGAAATTCTTGACCAAGGCTAATCATAAAGAGATACTTTAAAAAAAACCCCACAGTGAGTTTGTTGTCCCCCAGAGAACACATGTGGACATGCACGTAGAACGGAGAGTCCACAGAATCTGGAATGTGGGTGCTTAAGAGAAACAACATTTGAGCAGGTATTTTCCACTTGTCAGAACAAATTGGTAATGAATTACAAACTGGTATCATTAGGATCATCCTTTCAGTAGCTTTCAAGGTTGGGTGGTTTCCAGAGCTGAGAGCCTTGGAGAATATTTTAATAGAGGCAGCAGCTGTTCATATGGCCTGGTTGTTCTTTCCCCATTCGTTCTGGCTCACAAGAAGAGCAGATGTAGTGTTCACAAAGGTTAACAAGCTCTATGCTATACTCTTATTAGGTAGGTAGTTAATATTCACATTTTACATATAAGAAAGCTTAAGCAGAAGATCTGTGCTATCACAACACTTTGCTATCCACTGTGTGGGTCAAGGACAGAGAGTGATGTAATGGTGGAGACCGTGATGGAGGAAAATAAGTGGAACCACCCTTCTGACCAAATCCTTCCTACCTCCCAAATATTACAGGCTAGTGGATATGCCCTGTCAGCCTCACATGCTTGGTGCACTTGTCCCTCCTGCACATGGAATAGCTGTGTCCCTGGCATAGGGTATGGTAAACACTCCAAGGGAAAGAGAAAGGATTTTGTTGTTGTTGTTTTTCGGTTGGCTGGATTTTTTGCTATTTTCTTCTGGGTAAGCACAGCCATAGGTAGATTCCTCCAGAGTGTGCATCTGGGAAAAGCTTGAGGAGCTGGCTTCAGTCTGCAGGTTTACAGGCTCATTAATCACCTTACATACCACCTGCCTGGGAATCCCACACATAATTGATGCTGAGAAAGGTTACATACCCGCAGAAGGCTGAGGGAGGACTACTAAAAATCAGATTGGTACTTAAATAGAGAAAGAGATAAAAAGAGTTAGGCTTCAAGTAATGAGATGCAGTGAGGAGTAGAATATTTGTCAGGTAAACAGAAAAAGTAGATAATCACCAATGCCTGCATTTTGAATAAAGAAGGGAGAAAGGTTATGTCTAGGGGCATAGTATGAAGCTTGATTAGTCTATGAAGAAGAAAAATGAATTGAAGGCTTACACATTGTATCTCTGATTTAAGGGACCACTTTCTCCACAGGGAGTCAGTGAGGTGTGAAGATGCTTCGTTTCAGTGAGGCAGGTCTCTCACTAGTGTGGCTTCACTCCACAGCCTTAGTGGGGTTGCTAGCCAGGTCAGGAGTGGTGCATTGGAATATTTGTGTACAACCAGAGGCTCGGCCTTCACATGGCCTTGCCTGGATTGGCATGATTTTATCTTCCTCTGTCCCTAGTGCTGCAGCATGCCAAAGGTAACGTGATCAGTGCTGGCTGTGACGGTAGCTTGTGCAGAGGATGGTCTCTTCTGATGAGTGGCCTGGGCGAATCCGTAATTAATGCACTCTGACCTGGGAGATGCTGTCTTTAATCCATCCTGGCCTGGAGAATTCATGTTTAATGCACTCTGACCTGGGGGATGCGGTCTGTATTCCATCCTGGCCTGGTGGAAGCTGTCTTCAACCTGCAGTGTGAATGTAGCTTCCCCCATTTGGGTTTGGATCCCCTGCGCTGGAGGAGGCTCCAGTGAAGGAGTGGATGCAGGTGTGGGGCTCAGGGATGGTGCTCCACTGCAAGTGGGGTTAAAGCATTGAACTCTATGCAGACTCAGAGGGAGACTCTGTGGATAGGGAGGTGGATAACAAGGAGCTGGCTCAACTTGGAGAAAAGGTGGCACAGGTAAGGCTTGCTGGCAAGTGGAGCTGGGAAGCATGGGGTGAGCAGGAACAGGTGATGGCACAGTGACAGTAAGTGTGTGTCATCAGTGCTGAGTACAGGGGGATGGTCACTGCCCTGGTCCTGCTGGCCACACTATTGCTGATCCAGGCCAGGATGCCATTGGCCCTCTTGGCCACCTGGATACACACTGGATCATGTTCAGCTGCTGCTGACCAGCACCGCCAAGTCCTTCCCAGCCACTCTTTCCCCCGCCTGTGGAACTGCCTGGGGTTGCTGTTACCCAAGTGCAGGATCCGGCAATTGGTCTTGTTGAACCCAAAAGGTCGTCTTCCTTGACCTGTAACAGAACGACAGGCATCTGCTCTCGTTAAATTCCCCCGGAGACCCACGCGGGCAGCGTGGCGGGGCGGTGCCATGACGGCCACCGCGGGGGCGGTGCCGGTGCCGGGTGCCCGCCCCGTCATGGCCGCCTTCTGCAGGTAACGTGCCCGCCGGGCCGGGGCTGTAGCGCCTGGGTGTGCCCGGCTCCAGCTGGGGATCGGGAGCCGCGGGGGCGGCGGGAGCGCAGACGGTCTCTGCCGCTGGCCCCCCTCGCCGCCGTGCCGCCCTGTGCCGGGAGCACAGCCCGCGGCGGCCTGGCTGTGCTCCCGCTCTCTCTCTGTCCCTGTCAGGGCGAGGTGGTGTAACGGGGAGAAGGCCAAGTGAGTCCCTCCGTCTGCCCCACAGCTTTTACAGCCTTCTCCGTGTGTACTCAGGGCAGAGCAGAAGGGACACTGCCGTGTGGGTGGTGAGGCCCTGGAACAGGTTGCCCAGGGAGGTTGTGGATGCCTCAATCCTGGAAGTTGTTCAAAGCCTTGAGGAACCTGGTCTTGTAGGACGCGCCCTGCCCGTGGCACGGGGTTTGGGACTGGTTGATCTTTAAGGTCTACTCAAACCCTTAACATGCTGTGATTCTAAGACGCGCTCCTGTGGTTATTCCTCTTGTTGCTGTTAGTGACGAGTGCTCGGAGCCCGCGGGTTCGCGGGGTGTCGGTGGGAGGTTTGGTGCTGCCTGTCCCTGGCAGAGGTGGGATGGGATAGCCGCGGGGACGTGCTGGTGCCTGGATGTGCTGGTGCCTTCAGGCGCATTTGGCCAATGCTTAAATCTTTTAAATCTCTTAAATCTCGCCTTCGGGCCTTCTGAATGTATTTTTTTCCCCCCAGATGTCTGTGTGTATATAGCTTCCTCTTACGTTAATGATGACGTGTCTGCGGCACACAAACCAAGCCAAAACTGAGTAACAAAGAGCCAAACTTATCCCTGATCGTGGCGCTCCCTCTGCCGACAGCCGCCGCTCAGCTCTGCCCGGCCACCAGGTACTTTCATTTTCAGAAGCAGATTCTATGGCAAATAAGGTTCCTGCATTGCACTGAAGCTTGACCTTAACCTTTGTAGTAACTTCAGGCCAGTTTTGTGACCTGCTGTAACCTGAGCTTGCTTTGCAAGGGGAAACCGTTTCCAGTGTGTATTTTCAGGAGCTACTTTTAAAAAATACTTGTTGTAAAAGTAGGTGGCAACAGTAATAAATACAGCAGTGGATTATGCCTTTTTCTTCTGTAGTCATGTTGGCCTTTCTAAAGGAGGTGTGAGATCCTAGCAAATGAAGTTTTCTACTTCTGTACGGTTCAGTGTGATTCCTTTATTCAGAAATCAGAGCAGACTATTGATTTTTGTGACTGCCAAATTTAGCCTTTGGTAACGATGCAACAGACAAGACAGAGCGTTTAAACCCTGTTCAGACAGAACATTCTGAACATGGGAATGTTCTTCTGTCTCAGCTATGCAGGTAGTACTGCTTGAGATGCCTTCAGGAGCTGGAGTGATGCTGGCAAGCATGACACAGCTTCTAGAGCAGTATGTTGAAGGCTGAGTGTTGTGGGGTGGGTCATCTTGCCAGTTTTAGACTGCTGAATCACACCTCATCTGTCCTTTGTTCTGTTGTTTAGTTCAGGGGTTATGCAAGGATAGAAGGTAGTCTTTCAGTTTCACTTTCTGTGCTAGTTTGACAAATATTGTGGCATGACTTCTTTGCTTTTGCGTGGAGAATGTGGGAGTTTGTCAGGACCTAACTAAAGGCCTGACTAAATTCAGAACTGCTTTCCCCAGAGATCAGATAAAGTCTTCTAGTATGTAGAGGTGTAGGTGTTATGGGAGAGACCTGGCTCTTTCAGTTTGAAGTCCTGTGTTCTGCAGGAGCTACATGACGGTGGTCTGACTGGTATGGGTGGTGTGCATGGTCTCTATGCTTTTCCATCTGAACCCAGTTTGCCTGGTTCCAAAATATTAACCTGACCTGTATTTTTGCTCTCTTTCTGTAAACTCACCAAGTCCAAGATGTGTTGCTCTCCTGTGAAGTAGTTTGAGACTGCCTGACACCCTCCCCAGAGGAACCTGCACATGTGTAGGCTGTAAAGATGTGGGCCTCTGTTCACCTGTGTATGGCAAATAAAGTTGGGCAGGCCAAGCCTTTTGGACCAAATTGTGTAGATGATGATGCTTAGGGACATAGGGTTTAGTGGTGGATTTGGCAGTCCTGGATTAACAACTGAACTTAATCTTACAGGTCTTTTTTAACCTAAATGATTTTGTGAATCTATGAAATCTCTTAATTGGACAGCTTGGTTGTGTTGGGCTTGCTGAAGGAGCCTGCAAATCAGCTGAATCTTGGTAACGATAACCCTTTAGATGCACTTAGGGGAATTTACTTGATGAAAACTTTTTGTTCTTTTCTTCATGAGTGTCGTGGGTTGACCCTGGCTAGGTGCCAGGTACCCACTCAGTCGCTCTGTCCCTTCCTTTCCCACTGGGGCAGGGGAGAGAATAATATGGAGGGAAAAACAACTAGAAGGGTAAGATAAGGCAGTTTATTACAGCAAAGAAGAAGAAGCAAGCAAAAGTCTGCACGNGACACTTCCTGGGAAGCAGGGCCTCAGCACGCGTAATGGTTCTTCTGGGAGGCACACAGTGAAGACTCCATGAATGCCCCCCCTTCCTCCTCTCTTCCTCAGCTTTTATATCTGAGCTGACGTCATATGGTATGGAATATCCCTTTGGCTGATTTGGGTCAGCCGGCCTGCTTGTGTCCCCTCCCAGGATCTCACCCAGCCCTGTCCCCTTTGGTGGGGGAAGGAATGTCAGAGGGACAGCACTGCTTGGCAGTAGCCAAAACACTGATCTGTTATCAACACCAGCTACCAATGCAAAGCACAGCACTGTAAGGGCTGTGAGCTTTACCTCAGTCAGACCCAATACAATCTGACTTTTATTTTTCCCCTCTCAGGTACCTTGGCTTCTAATTATCTTACACGTTTGAGTGTTGGTTTTTTGGTTTTGTCTTTCTGTGTATGTGTGTCTCACTGTGCTTTTTTTTGTGTAAGCAAGTTTGAGATTTCTTGATCATAATTTAACTAATGAAGGTTAAGATGACTGTTGCTCTCTGTGTTTAACACTGTTGATTAAGTGAAGAATCTTATTTTGAACATTTGTCAAAATAAGAATTTGTCTTTAGAAGATGATATTTGTCTTTAGAAGATAAGATATTTGTCTTTAGAAGGAAGCATGTTATTTTCAAAGAATGAGCTGTGGCCTATTTGAAGGTCTGCCATCAGGAAAGGAAAATGATTATTTAAGAAAGCACCAAGAGATTCAGGAAAGGAAAGAAAAAAATCAGAGTATAAAATAGGCAAAAAGCCCTTAATGAGCACTGTTGCTCTGAAGGGAAATGGCAGACAGTTCCTAACAAATCTGTAACAAAAATAATTTTGCAGAGATCAAGATTGATTCTAAAACCCATTGATCTTTTCAGCCTCTACACTTTATTTCTGAAGTAATTTGAAATAATTATTTTAGTAGTCCTTTTTTTCTGAAATTGCCCTATTTCAGTTTTGTTACTTGTGAGATTTTCTTCTCATGCATTTTGTCTCCATTGCATATGAGCATGGTTGTGCTTGAATTCTCTCTAAGAGATCCTAAGAAATGTCAAGAGTCTAATGGTGATGGGATGGATTTTGGTGCTGAGTAATTTATTAAGTGGGGGTTTTTTTGGGTTTTTGTTTGTTTGTTTGTTTTTTGTCAGGCTCAGATATAAATGTGATATTTATGTGGTCAAATATGTGTAAAAACTTGAATAATGCCAGGAAGTCACGGTTCCTGTGATGGCCTTGCATGTGCCACCTCAGACTTGATAGTAGGCATCTGAAACCATGTCAGGATAGAATTGATGGTGTTTACCATGCCAGTAACTTGCTACGTTTGCTTGAAATTGTTGTTGACAAGTGTTTCAATTCATTTAAGACCACTGTAAAATCGTGTTTGAGAATGGAAGAGGAATGGTAGGAGGATGAACCAGTAAGTGGAAAGGAAGGGCAAAAGACTGAGTCTTCTTTGGCAGCATTTATTCTGCTCCTTTTTGGAGGATTAGAATCTTTTATTTCCACAGAATGCTTTTGTCATTCTGATTCTCTCTAAAGATTTTTCTCTTGCAATGCAGTTAAAAGTTGTGCAGGTTGATGATGGTAATGCTGCAGCAATCATAGGAAAGACATACCCACAGCTCCTGTGCAACACTTCAATATTTTATAACAAATTTACTAGCATATTAGTGCTTGTTTAAAACAAAATTTTTGATAAGTCATTCAATAAAAAGTTGCAGCAAATACTGATATGAGGGTTTTTTCACCTTTATCATTTTTTGTGGTACATTGTCATATTCTCATGATTGTGTCTGCAGTTTAGTTATTAGGAAGCAGCTCTGCAGTCATGCAAGCCAGAAGACGTGCAAGTGGATGACTTGGACTGCTGGGGCAGTTGACACAGTTAAATAATTACCTATAGGGGTGATTGACCCAAGTTTTGTTTTGTTTCTTTCCTTAAAAGTAACTGAAACAAAACCATTTTTTGACATGAAGATAAGATGAAAGGATTGTTGTCAGGTTGATGATGATAAAAGAATGGAATAGGACAGACAACTGCAGTTGGGTTGTCCAGCTGTACTGTTAGGAGGGTTTTTGGGAAAGAAGAGAAGATACTCCTGAAATACAGGTAAGGAGTTATGTAATAAGGAGAGATAAAGGCAAAGTCAAGCTACATCAATGTCTGGCAGCTTTGTCATAATCTTATGTGAGGTTTGGACTCTTCCCTTGGATTTGAAGGAAGTAGAAAGAAAGAAAAAGAATGTAAGCTCAGGGAGATGTGGGAAGGTACTGTGTAATCTCAATATATTGTTAGACCAAAAGTGGCAAGAGATGCAGCAAAACCTGGAGAATGCCAGTGACTCTTAAGCACTCACGGGTTGGTAAATGCTGTGTTGCCATGAAATTCAGTAGTTAATATATATATTTATGTACACAGTTTGCTGTTCCTTCTCACGATAGGAATGTGATTTGCGTTAAGTTTGGCCTTGGGAGGTGTGGTAAATGATGTGTGGAGCATCTTAGTTGCTTGCTCTTGGACATTGAAGTATTGCACACATTTTTCTACTCTCAAAAAAGGCAAGTTTGGCCAAATGTCATACTTGGTTGCGATTAGGAAAAAGGAGCCAAACATTTCATCTCCAACTCAAGCATTTGGTGAGGCATGAGAATGAGAAGCTGAGACAATACAAATCTCATGGCAGTTCCACATAATTTTTTTTCTCATGTTCTGCTCTGGAGAGACAGTGGAGAGAAGGAAATTAGCTGAAACTACTGTGTGAAAACAGGAGGGGCAGACAGGTTAAAACCCACAAATGAATGTAGTGATACTGTGAATGTGAATAGAGGAGTTAAGAGGAAGAGAAAAATGGGAAAATGAAATCAAGCATCATAGCAATCTTTTAAAGCTTTATTTTTGGGAGAGATCCTTTTCAAGCAGGACACTCACTATGTGTTGTTAAATCTGCATTCCAGATCACCAGCATGGAAGTTAAAACCAGTGAAGATCATTTGAAGGTCCATAAAATGAAGAAGAAGGTATTGAGGAAGCAGGTCAGAGCTCAGCATACACTGATGAGACATGAGGGCATAGAGTGTGTCTCCCATGCCACACAGGTGACTGGTAGTTGTGATTTTGATGGTAGTGTTAAAATGCTGCTTATCTGTGTTCTGTTCTCACATGTGTCTTGTGTAAAATGCGATTCTTCCAGATGCACTCCCGGGGCTGAGGATTTTCTGTGCTTCTTTGATTTCAAAGCTTTGATTACTTCAGCAGTTCAGTGTCTATGGAGAGACTTTGATGGCCTTTGGATAAGGTTTTCTTAGCCTGAAATAGTAGTTGCTTGGGTGGAGGAGGAGGAGGAGGAAGCACTGGAAATGCTGTTGAAGTAGATAAACTTTTCTGCTCTTTCTCTGTGGTTTCCTTTTTTTCTCAGGCTTTTAACTTTTGTAGATTTCTGTCCTCTGTACTTTTCTGTCAAGTGTAATTTGTCTCATCTAAACTCCCCATTAAAACGCGTCTATATTTTCCATTTTGTTTTCTTCCCCTAAACAAATTAAGGCTGTGGTTCTGTGGGAGTTGAACAGGTTGGCTGACTTGCAGCTGTTGAAATGGGGACAGCTTTCCCCTTCCTTGCAGAAAAGAGACCTAACAGAAAGCTACTCAGGGTTTTGATTTGTAGTATTCTGCTACAGTAGAGTTACAGCAGATCAGAAATGACCTCACAGATAGCGATGTAGCAAAAAGTGACAGGAACTCGCAGACAGACAGGGAAGTTAGTTTCTAATTTCCCTCTGTCATTTATGAAGAAATACAAATGGCTTGAAGCACTGTAGAGCAGTATCATTATCTATGCTTGTTCATCCTGATTCTCCTAATTCTTCCCATTCAAATATAGAAAGATCAGTTAGTTACAAAAATTTATACATTTTTGTAATAAAATTTGGTTTAATTTTCACCACAGGGACAGATGCTAATGACTCAGCAACCTTGTTTATATTGTAAACTTTTAGAACTAAGACTGTGTTTTTTCTAATGTTGCTTGGAAATGGGCCTGTAATTTGGGACTTGTTCCCCTTGGAACTGTCCCAGGTACTAAATTATCCATCTAATCTATTTGAAGAGTTGTTTTGGGGTCCAGCAAGGTTCTTACTGGTGACAGAACATTTGAGTAAGTGATATATAAAACAAAATCATAGTGCTAGTGGTAAACTTGTGTCAGGAATGCAGAAAATGCTTCCAGGCTTCGTGCAAGATTCTGATTATCTCCACATGGCATCATCAGTTGCTTCATGTGCTGCAGCAGTTGTGTAGTGGTGTCTTTGTAGATTAAGTGAAAGGAGCAGTTTGAACCTCTGCATGTCATTCACACACGTGGGCCTCTCCATCAATAACATTCTAGAAAAGAGCAGTAATTAATAAGGAGGTAAACTTTGAAAAATGTGATCAGTAGTGGACAGCCTGATGCATAGCTTAGAATAGATGTTAACAGAGCCATCACAATAGGCATAATCACAGCAGTGCTCACTGTATAATTAATTTTTTTTAATGACTCTCCTCTTTGATTCTAAAACTCATTTTCTGGTTTTTTAGAGAAGTGAAATGCTGTCATTTGAAATAATTGAACACTTTTCCAAGCTGTTTCAGAAACCTCCAAACTTATGTGTGCCATTGCCACTGTTTGCTTGCAGTACACTTGATGCACACATGCCAGTTCAAAGCATGCATTACTGTGTTTTTAATAGAGGTTGCAAGGCTTTCAGCCAGACTGTGCTGGGCAAGCAAAGGTTGCCTTAGCCTTGTATAACAAGCTCATGGAAATGTAAATATCTTGTGCAGAATACATAAAAGACTGCCTGTGGGTGTAATTTTTCTTTATAGTGCTGTTCTCTTGGTAAAAAGTTAGTTTTAAATGAACTAACAATAATCACTAATTCTATTTTTTTTTTAATTCTTTTTCAATTAGAGCCTGGTTATTGCCAATGCTGGCCTTGGTAATGGGATGAGTAGACAGCAATTGCTCAGGATACTAGAAGAATATGGAGCTGTGGAAACGCTCTTAATGCCACCAAATAAACCATATTCATTTGTGAAATATAGGACAACAGAAGAAGCCAAGGAAGCCTTTAATGCCCTTAATGGAAAGGAAGTAACACTGGAAGACTGTGGCCAAAACATTGTTCTCTATATTAATTTTGTGGTAAAAGGTACAGTTTTTCTGCTGTCCCATATATCCAGCTTCCTGCATACTGCTCCCCTTTGCTTTTACTTCCGTGGTTGTAACTGTAGGTAAAAGCACACTAGTTTTTTTAAGTAGACACAGAGAATGAAAGGTAGAATCTGAGATTTAGGACATAAAATATTCTTTGCTCTTTGTATTTCATGTTAGGATACTCTAATTTGAACTGTATTACTTGAAAGCAAAAGGGAAAAAAGATTTGAGTAATTTCCTGACCATTCAATACAGCACATGAAGGTTTTGTGATTAAGGAGCCTGGATAATCTCTGGATAGTTCATTGGATTTCTTGTGTGACCTTAGTCTTGCACTCTCTATCTCAGCTCCAAGAAGAAAAATATGCACAATGAAATTTCTGTATTTTTTTTCCCCTTCTCCCCAAGATATTTTTTTTTTTGGCTAATTATAAGCTCTTTACTACAAGAACTGTTGCTCTTTCTGTGAACTTTCATAGTGTCTAGCAAAAAGGGTTTCTGGTGTTGGTCTGTACATTCTGCCAGCAAATAGCATTTTTTGAGCTCTTAGGATAGCAAACTGAATGTTCCGACTTCACTGATATTTTATGTTTACCTAGGTATTGTTTTGTACTCCATATTTGTACATATTTGATTACAGAATACTCTCTGTCTAGAGAAGCAATCTGCTGATACAGTAAAGCACTAAAATTCTACAAAATTAAAATGAAATTCAGGTAGAACCTTGAAGTGATTGGGAAATTCTTTTTGCCATTATTTTGGCAGGAAAAGCAAGTGGTTTTGTGTTTGAATAGTGTAAAGTCTTGTCTGTTTCATGCAGTAAAATTTTTAGAAAGTGTTTGAATGATGCAAAACTCATGCCTTACCCTATTTTGTCATGACAAAAAGGGATAATTCATTCTCCAAGTAAGACCACAGTGAGGGCTGCATTGTATCATTAAACATTTCTACAGCTGTACTGTATTCTCATACAAAGTAAATATATCCCCATAGGGAACAGCTGGTTTTATTTTCTCTAAACAGTGACAAAATTATCTTTTTTTTATTTACCTCAGTTTCCTTGCAAAATGCTGTTCCTACAAGCTTACCTCCAGGCTTAATGGTAATTGAAAAGATTATTTCTCCAGAGGAAGAAAGGAGGATGTTGGAAAGTATTGACTGGAAAGGAGAAGAAGATACTCAAAATGGTGGGTACAACTATAGAACTCGAGACATTCTATACTTTTTTTTTCCTTCAGGTTGTGGGAAGTTTACATCAAGATTCAGTTTGTGGGAAGTCTACATCTTGGTAAATGTATTGTCAGAAATGATTCTTTATTTGTTCTTAGCATTTTAGAAATTGGGCCTTACACTGCAAGTGATCAGCTCATCGGGGCAAGTGGTCTGAATTGATATTCTAATATGGATTTACTTGAATAACATACTTGCATCCAGAGACAATTAAAGTCTTTTTTTATGTGTCTTATGCCAAGACTGTTTGTAATTTGATGTCCAACTAAAGAGCTGTCTCTTCTTTTAAGTAAAAAATAACTTAGTGAAGCATACATTCTGGATGCTTTCCTGCTTTAACTTGAGCTTTTGGAGTTGAATCCTTCAATAAGTGAATTCTTGGAAATCACTTCAGAGTTCCTGTCTAAATTTTTTCCATGGAACAATGCAAAAGGTTGTGTTGACCTTAGCTAATGTGTAACTTCGTGATTGATGAAGGATCTTGATGTATCTGTAGTGTAATCATCAAGTGTAAGTTCAGAGGGCAAGAAAAAGATGCATTAAGCATGGCTCAAGAAAATTGGTATTCCCTGCTTCTTGCATATACAAAACCAGCATCCCTTTGACTCAAAATAGCAGTGAATGTGATGCTTGATGAAATACAAAAGATAAGGCAAAAGTGTGTGCCATGAAGAACAAGGGTCACATGCACTGTTTTAACTGCTAATTAAAGAATGTTTAAGCTTAACAGGTGGATGGAATAGGGAGACATAGCAAACTGCCTGTAATGTTTTATGTAGTCTAATCTTACTTTAAAGTTACATGTTTTTACAGCCCAGAAGACTTTAAAACATAGAAGAGTGAAGCATTTTGGATATGAGTTTCGCTATGATAACAATAATGTTGATAGAGACAAACCATTACCTGGAGGTGAGAACTTCCCTATTAAACTGTTCTTATTTTGCACTGGTGTTTGAACCATTATGTAAAAAGCATTTAAGCCTTGCTGAGTTATGGCTGTGAAATTCTGGTTAAAGGAGAGCCTTTGCTGTATCTTAAGCACACACCAAACAGTGCTTTTGAATTTTTTAATTAATTCCAAATTATTGTGAGTGCTTTAAGCTTGTTGTCCAGTCACTTGGAGCCAGAGGTTTCTGTCCTTTGTTGAGGTCTGGTCAAAAAAGGCTTTTGGGATTGTAATTGTCATTCCTTTTTAGCTTTTTGTTCCATAAAACAATTACGTGTTACAAATTGCATAATAATTTGTTTGGGGGATGTGACGTATGTTGCTGTATATATTTATCTCAACCAGCTTGAAGCTTGCTGGATGCACACTGAAATAAAATTTCCTTTGCTCTGAAAGCAATTTTGTAAAGGTTTCAATAACTCTTATTTGGAGTTGAAAGCTGTGAGTCAGAGCAAAGCAAGTGAGTCGTCTTATAGACTTAGATTTAAAAATAGTAAAATAGGAGAGTTAAATTCCTGTAAAACTTGAAGGTGTTTAAGGTGATGCAAGTGTGCTGCAGTGGATGTAGCATGCAACAGAAGGATTCTGGTTATGTTAAGATTTTGACTGTGAAGCTATATCATTGTAAGAGGATTGATATGTGAATTGTTTTCTAGTCTCACGGACTATTTTATGTGTGAGAAAAGCATAAACGCTTCTTGGGGGAAAATAATTAAAAGTAAAAATCGGTAGATTCATGGAAGGAGTAGTAGTAACATGTTTGTTGGTGTTACCTTCAGCAGAATTTTTCAATCAAGTCCTCAGGTAAAATAGCAAATCAAAGCTTCATTAGAGGACTATACCTTCCATTCTTGTTTCAAGACCAACTTAACTTCAGCAGATTTTTTTGGTGATATTTAATTTAATTCAGTAAGAGATTTCCAGGGCATAAATTTTTTAGAGAGCTCTCTGCACAACTGACTCTGCATAATTTTACTTCTTTACTGCAACTTTTTTATTGTAATTGGTGAAACTTTGCCTCTGATTTGGTGTGGTTTTATTTATGTGTAGAGATGCTACAGTTTGCATTTGTAAGGAGTAAGCTGCTTCTGAATGCAGAGGCCTTGGAGGAGTGGCCTTTCTAATTTTGAGATCTTAAAAATATATTGGACTTGAAGATTAGGCCCCCAGTTCTGACATGTGTGTTAGCAGCAGAGGCAGAGTAATCATTATTAAAGATGAACTTGCATGTATATGAAGCTAATTCTATGTATTTTTCCAGTTATATTTATTGTAAAAAGCTGTCCTGTCTTGTTTACAGTTCTGTTTCTATAACTAGGTCTTCCTGAAATTTGCAACCCATTCTTGGAGAAGTGCTTAAAGCAGGGATATATCAAACATAGACCTGATCAACTGACTGTAAATCAGTATGAACCTGGACAAGGTAAATTTATTTGTCCCTTTGAGCTCTTTATCTTACATTGTGGTTTAACCCTGGTAGGTAACTAAGCACCATGCAGCTGATTGTCCGCTTGAGGTAGAGGAGAGAATTGGAAGATAAAAGTGAGGATATTCACTTTTGGGTTGACATCAAGACAGTTTAGTAAGTGAAAAAAAAAAAAAAAAAAAAAAAGGAAGTAAAACAAAGGAAAACAAGTGATGCAAAAAAAATTCCTTAGCTACCGGCCAGTCAGTGCTCAGCCAGTCCCTGAGTAATGACATCCCTGGTAAACTTCACCCACAGTGTTATTATTGATCACAGTGTCATATGTTCATATGGAGTATTCCCTTGGTCAGTTGGGGTCAGTTGTCCCACCTGTGTCCCCTCCCAGCTTCTTGTGCAACCCCTGCTTAGTTGCTGACAGGGAAACATGAGAACCAGAAAAAACCTTGATGCTGTGTAAGCACTGCTTAGAAAGAGGTAAAACATCCATGTATTATCTTCACTGTTTTCATCACAAATCCAAAGCACAGCACCATACAGGTAGCTGTGGAGCCAATGAACTACATCCCAGCCAAACCAGTACAACTTCACTAAGAAGCAGGAGGGTGTAGCATCTAACTGTGACATGGTGTAGGACAGGATTAAAGCACCTGCTTAGTGTATTTCCTCTGTGACCAGAGATGCTTGGAATCAAAACTAAAATCTTAATACTGATTTCTGCACATAGAAACTTATGTTCAGAAGTGCAGCTTTTGATACCACTGTTATGGAAGATGATGGTGTTTGAGTCCAAGGCCATAATTTGAAAACTAACTATAAAAAAAATAGGAATAAGGTAGTCATATTTGGTTTTCTATTTAAGTGCATTTTTTACACCAAACTTGTATTGCTTCCTGTAATGCACATACAGTCTCCAAGAAATGGCTCTTGCTGTTAGTACGTATCATATAATGTTAATGCACGTGATATATATGGAGCAGTGTTCCTTTATCTTAGAAATAAGGAATTACTCTATTTTTGTAATTTTTTCCCAAAGTGGAGGCTTCTGAAGAAAAATATGCTTCTATCACACTTCTAGGGAATAAATCACGTGCTGTGCTTTTTTCTAGGCTTAGTCATCAAGGTTAAGTATCTGTCTTGCTTTCCAGAGTGAGTATCTCATTTGTCCTTAGGAAGAAAGAACAATGGCTTTACTCTCAGAATTAATGTCTGACAGCTATTACAGTGTCTGCTGAACAAAGGTCTGAAAAGCTGATCCTATTTGTGTGTCTGACAATCTGTTAAATTGATACAGTTGTGTACTTTTGGCTGGGACATCTGAGATGTTAGAATTGTAGATTTCTATCAAGAATAGAAGCAGGTTTTTTTTAAAAATGAAACAAACAAAAATCCAAGCCCAAAGCAAAATACCCTTTCTTAAGTGCAAATCATTAGGATATGAAGGAGCACAGAGTGCAATCAGATTAATATGGTCTGCATTTTTGTTCTGAGCCATATTTCCACTGGAAATGATACTTGAAATTTTAAAAAGTGAGTTATGGCTATGAGTATCTAAGCTGGAGGGGCCACACATAAGATACATTAAATGAGGTGGGTAGGTCAGTGTGGTCTTGCTCGAATTATCAGTGACAGTGTAGAGAGCTGTCGATGTTCTGCTGCACAGTGAATTGCACAGACTTCACTGTGCCTCTTAAGGCAGAGCATCAGTGCTTTGTACTGAGGCAAAGTTATGAGCCATAACAAATGTCCTATCTGTCTATCTGTCCTTGGTTTTCAAGTCTCACTGATTTTCTGTCAGATTAAATGTTAGTCTCATAAAACATGTGTATTGTTCTCACTGAAACTAATGGAATTCAGAATATTTACGTCTGAATGTAAAACCTGCCATGTAATAAGGTTGCTTTAGAGACCTGGCTGACACTGTTAGAAAAAAATGTTTTAAACTCAGGAATTTTCTACAGAGCCCAAAATGAACTTGGGTAGAATTTTTAATAAATAAAATTGTTTCAGTTTGGACCATATAGGAATTACTCTGTCTGCCTGGGCCTGCAGGGGGTCAGAGGAAGGTGTAGTTGCGGTTCTCCCAAGCTGTCTGCTGTTCTCCCTTGCTCCACTGCTGACTGCCATTCCCCACCATGTGGTGAGATCTTGCTGTGGCATGCACACTGCTGTTTTAGCACCTGGCGTTAAAATGTATGACACAAGATGCAGGGATTGGCAGTTTCTTTCCAATTAGCAGATATGAAAGAAAAACCTAAAAAAAAAAACCCAAAAATGACTGTCCTTTTGGCAGTTCTCAGTTATGTGTGTGTACTCGTACACACACTGACAGATGTATTACCCAGGGGTTAGCCTAGCAATGATGTGTGTTTGCCTAGGAAGTGCAAAGCAGAGACAGGACTTGATCCTAACAGTGCCTGCCTCTGAGGTAGTAGGTCCTAGTGCTGAAGCTGAAACCCTTAATGCAGTCATTTGCTTAGGAAATAGAGGGATTTGAGATTACTTCTGTGTGAAGAGAGTGAGGAAGAAATATATGATCACTAAAGCCCGAAATCGCTGTATGTACCGTAACTGTTAGTGCTAAGGGCTCATCTGTATACAAGGAGAACAAAGTGCTTGAGCTTCTCTCTGCAGCAGGGAGAGCATTTGGAATCATCCAGGGGTGAGTCAGGCCTTAGAGTAACCTGAACTATCTTCTAGGTATTTCTACTTATTATACAAGACACTTAGGTTGATTGTGTCCATCTAATCTGGGTGTGTTAATAAGATAATTGCCCTGAATTCTTATGGAAGGCAATTCCCTTGTTTATGATAAGTTTTGTTTGTTCAACCTTACATCCTAGTTTTCCATATGGACAGCCATAGAAATAGAGCTTGCTAATGGAGGTAGCACTCTATTACTGTTGTTGATATTATTATATTGACTTTTTTGCTGGTTTTATTTTGGTTTTTTTTAAACAGGAATTCCACCTCATACTGATACACATTCTGCTTTTGAGGATGAAATAATCTCTCTCAGTTTGGGAGCTGAGGTAAACTTAACGTTTGCATGTGATCTGATGCTCTACTGAGAAGTTCCATTTCTGTATTGTAATTTGTTAATTTGATTTTCCATGGTGTCTGTCCACCTTCATACAAACTTAATATCCAGTATGAAAGGTAGTGTGATGTGCTAATTAAATAAGAAACTGCAACACGATGTTGTCACTGGAAGATTTGCCAGTGATGTCAATGATTTTTAAATCTTGGCATCCAGATCTCCATTGACCTTCCTTCATCTTTATTTCATGCTTTTATTTCACATATTCTGCCTCAGTCTGCAGCCCTGAGCTTTCTTATCCTTTCCATTTCAATGGCAAGGCTGACTCTGGCACAGATGCTGTGTTACTTCATTGATGTAACACCATAAGCAGTGCATTTCTAGGTTATTGTATTACAGCATACCTTTACGGTGGTCTCAGAGATGGCCAAAAGTACAGTGATTTTAAGCACATGAAAAATACAAATCTTTCTGGGAAGTGGACTACCAGGAGCATTTTGAAGCTGTAAAAGGTTGGAATGTGTACATTTCAACCAGCGAGACAGCCACACTTGGGCTATTTCTAGATGTTTCAGGCATAGGCATTGGATTACAGCCTGTTAGGTAACTCACAAGTTTCAGTGCCTCTTCCAAATGGGCCATAAATACACTTTTCAGGTGCAGGCAGTCAAAGCACAGATGTAGTAAAACAAGCTAGTGGCCCATGAAATACTGCATTGTTTATGGCTTTCTTTCTAGTACTTTTACAACTTTTTATGATTTCTTTGTGATTTTGTGCACTTAGCTCTTCATCTGATTTTAAAATGAAAATACCAGTTGCAGTGATACGTGAGCTAGCTATTTTAGGAGTGAAGCCCCCTTCTCTATTTCCATTAAATCTTACCACGTGCAAAATTTACACACTCTGCTAATATATAATTGGACTTGCACATACAGCATCAAGCTTTGGTGTCTTTCTCTTCTTCTCTTTATGCTTCTCTCTGTAGGACGACTTGTTTTCCTACCTGAATACATTAGGCTGCAATGTGGTGGAAAACATACATAAAGCCATATGTCTTGTTCTTTCTTTGTTCTCCTCAACAATAAATGCACACATTTAAATAAAAAGTGCCATAAAGAAATAACCTTGCAACCCAGCTGGTTCTGTATTCTATTTTGGAAATTGGCTAACCAGACACTTCAGAGGGAAAAAATGAAGCAGAATGCCTCATTATACTGAGTCATGGAAAGAGCATTTCTTTCAATTGCTTATATGCTTGTCCCTCCAGGATCTGAGTTAGGCAGTTTGTGATAATTGATAACTAAAATAAATGCTTTGGCTTATGAAAAAGAAGTCTGGCAGAACAGAGGACTAAACACAACACCCTCCTAGCCTGATCATTTAGTCATCACCAGATTCTCAAACTTCTTATATCGTCTTCACAGGCCCACAGAACTGTTCAGTTTGGAGGGGATCTCTTAAGGTCATGTAGTCCAAGCTCCTGCTTAAGCAGGGTCAGCAAAAGTAGGTTGTCCAAGACTCTGTCTGGTTGTGTTTTGAATGTTTCTGCAGATGAAGACCCTAGAACCTCTGTAGGCAACCTGTTGCAGTATTTTACCTCTGTCACAGTAAAAATTCAAACTGTTTCCTTATGTTCTGATGGAATCATATGGGGTTTAAATTGTGCCCATTGTTTCTTGTCCTGTTGATGGACCTTGTTAGGAAGGATCTGGTTCCCTCTTGTTTATTCCTTCCCACCAGTTATTTATACACATTAACAAGAACCATCTTATCTGACCCTGAGCCATCCCTTCTCCAGGCTGATCAGTCCCAACTTGCTCAGCTACTCTGTATATAAAGATATTCCTTAATAATCTTCATGGCCCTGTCCTGGCCTTGCTCCAATAAGTCCATGGCATTCTTGTAGTGGGAAGCCCAGTCCAGTCCCAATACCGGACAGAGTACAAGAGATCCCTCCTGACTTGGGCTGATTAGTGAGGAAGGATCACCTCCCTTTACCAGCTGACAGTGCTCTTCCTAATGGAACCCAGGACACTGTTGGCCTTTTTTTCTGCAAGACTACGTTGGTGGTTCATGTTCAACTTCTTGTCACCACAACCTCAAGGTCATTTTTGGCAAAGCTGCTTTCTAGCTGATCAGCTGCCAGTGAGTAGAGATACAGGGGATTATATTCCTGACCAGGTACAGGACTTTGCACTTCTGTTTGTAGAACTTCATGAGGTTCCTGTTGGCAGCAGTTGTCCAGCCTGTCCAGATCTGTCTGAATGGTGACACAACCATCTGGTATCAGCCACTCCTCCTCATTTTATTTCATCTGTAGATGTGCTGAATGTCTGCTCTGCCCCATCATCCAGGTCATTAATAGAGTTGTTAAACAGTGTCAGCCCTGGTATCAATCCCAAGGGCAGCCCACTAGGGACATGTCTCCAACTGAGCTTCGTGCCACTGCCATCTTCAGTGGTACCTTGTAACCTGACATTGAGGATCAGTCTTTTCCTTAGTCGGGAATGAGTTTATCCAGTAACAAAACACTCTGTACTATTTTGTTAGAGGAATCATTGTACATTTAATTTGTTTCTGCAAACCTGATTTATGTTGAAAAAGGAATAGTTATTGGCATGTATGTTCATTTTAAACATAAACAAATAATCTTGAGAACAGAATAAAGGCATGATTCCTCACAACAATGCATTTGTCTTTCATCAGATAATCTGCAGCAATTCAAGTTCTTTTGCCTGTACAAAATGAGGTGGAAATGTAGGTGTGAGATCCTCTTTCCTGTCTCAGTCACATGAAAGTCTCAGCTTTATCAAGAGGCACAGAGTGACCAAGTGGTTGCCCTGGTTGTGTTTTGAGGAGTTTACAAGACAGATTAAACTTGTTTTGAAGGAGAAAAATCTCATTATTGCTTTGCACTTCTGCCTAGTTTATAAAAACTACCGAATAGTTTGAGGGCAAAGCAGTGAGAGGTGATTTGTCTTGTCCCATAATACTTCAGGAGAAGTGAAGGTCTCAGGCTAATCATTCCTCTATGTAACCCATTTCTTTGGCATCTCCTGGGAAATTGCAGAACAAAATGAGACTTCTAGAATGTCCCGTGGGCTTGTAATTGCATTTTATAAATCACCACATTCACCCTTTATTTACAGGAGTCAATACACTGAAAATAATAATATCAGTTTCAATGCTGTGTTATTGAGTGCAACTTTCTTTTATTCAGAAATTGTCACAGTAGGAAAGACAAGGCAATGTCATAAATTTAGGTGAGTGATCTTTTATTAAACTTAATGGCAAATCATGTCCATGAATTTGAACAAAATACTGCAAACATAGGGATCAGTCATTTCTTTTGAGAATTTTGGTTTTATTTCAGTTAGGTGTTATTTTCAGTGCCTCCGTTTGGTGTCTCTAAAGATATGCAGTTTTACAGTATTTCATCTTAGAAGCCTGGCCAAGTTTGCAGCTGTCTCAAAAGAATCCTAATTTTAAAGCCTGTGTCGAATTTTAATTTGCAAGTTTGCAGCAGGAGCTTGATCAATATTGAGATTTCTGTTTTTCCACTTTTCCTAATTTGCCAGTTTATATGCTGCCATGTAAGCCTTGGTTCATTAAAACTTTAGAAATACAGAGGTAGCATTTCTGTTATGAGCTAAGTAGTGCTGCAAACATATCCAACCCATAGAATTTCCCCTTCCTGGCTGCAGATCTTGCTCCAAGTTAACAGCTACCAACACCCTGCAGTCTCTCCTCATCAACTCTGCCCCGCTGTGTCTAGGACTGCTGTGGGACTCCCACTGTGCCGTGCCAGAGAGCAGAGCACAATCACAGTTTGCTCAAAGGGGGTGTTGTGTTGGCACAATACTTTGATTTGTGTTGCTCTGTCCCATTTTCCTAAGATCCAGCCCCAGGCTTGTCATTCTCTTCTCCTTAGCTCTGCTTTTCCTTGCCTTACTCTGCTTGCTGTCCCTATGCCTTGGGCTGGCAAAAGGCTGGTACAGACACTGAGAGCTGCTGTGATGCTCTGTCTAGGCCCCAACCTAATGTCGGGGGAAGGAAAGCTCTAGGGATGTCAGCCAGATTTGTGGCTCAGGGTTAAAAAGTGGGGCCATGTATGGATCAACCTTGACCTCTGCCTAACGTCTGTTCATCTGAACACATTCATCATCTCTTAGCCTGCGGATCTTAAGTGCTTTGATCTATAAAGAAAATCTGTGACTCTCTTAAGCCTTGAAAGCAGAGCAATGTTACAAAGAAAAACTTCATGAGACCTTTTGAACAACCTATGAGTGTGGTCATTCTAGAACTGATAGAATGAGCTATGCTGCTTCTACTCATCTCTCAGTCTGATAATTGAGCCTTTTTCTGGCAGTTTTGCTTCTTATCTGTTGATCTGTTTCCAGTCTGTCTTGGTTAACAAACAGAAACCTGTAGCTAGTATAGCAGCAGCTGTTTCTGTAATAGCTGAGAGATTTTATGAGAAGCCTTTAGAAAATCTAGGCTGTACCCAGCCTTTGACAGTTACCAGGTGTTTTGCGTCCTGCATGAGCTTGAACAAGATAGGCAGGCACTGGATATTGCTGTGTGGTCCAGCTCGTGTTCTGCATATCTTGGTTAGTTGCTAATTCAGCTTAATTTGCTGTTTACGTATATATTGCTTTATTTTTCTTGTAAGGGAAGGCAGAAAGCATCTTACCTATTTAAGGAATCACTGTGGCAATGGCTATACCAAATTTTATTTTTCTGTCTATGCTGGCAGGATGATGGTAGTGGGTGAGAGAGTAGTAATAGTCATCACTATTTAAAAAGAGATTGTATTGGCAGAATCAAATTGTCTCTGAATCCAAATGGAAGATACTAATTTTAAACACTGCAACCCAATGCTGAGTTTAGAAGTTTGTTCAGAGGAGGTAGGATTCCTAAAGCTCAACAGTGTGCTTTTCCGATCTGTAAGACAGGTGCAACTCAGGAAACATGTCCTACAGTCACGGATTTAATCAGTTCTTCAAGAATAGCGACTTGCAGTGGTTTTGGCTGGAAATCCAAATGGACTGTACTTATAATTGTATAGCAAGTTTAGTTGGTTTGTTCCATTTAAAGTGGTATTTCATTTTTGAAAACTAATGAGCTGCTCCATGTGAAAAGTATCCTGAGCATCACAAGTTAAATGCATCAGGCTTCATAAATCTGTCTCTCTGGTTTGCATTTGCTCCTTATAAATATGTCCTGCATGTTTTTTTCTGTCCATGTCAGACTATGATGAACTGTCACTGAGCCGGGATGAGATACCAGAAACACCAAAATCAAGGGAGAACTTCCTGTTGATGTAATTGAACATTGAAATATGCCCTCTGAGATAAGCAACAAAGCCTGCAGCCCCTTCATGGGAATAGTTATAACAGTCTTACTGCCTCTTTTGGGAAAGGTGAAACATTCTGTTCTGAGTTTTTATTTCTGTGATGGATGTCTCTTTCCTGTTTGCAAACAGGATTCTGTTCACAGATATCAGCATGTCTTGCTGATATTTCCACCTGACGAGTTATTTTAACCTTTGGAAGGATCCTGAAAGCCTAGCTTTCATGTAAACTGTTTGGAGGGAATCTGTCCTGCAATTAAAAAAAACTCCTTGGTTGTTGATAGTCTTAACTCCTTAGCCAAGAGTAAAAAGAGCAAGACACCCACTGTGTGCAATTAATGCAGACAAACATTTGTTTCCCAAGTGCTGTAGGAATCTGCTAACCAATTTCAATTTGCATTGAGATGGTACAAGAAGAGCATTTGGTCAGAATTGCCTCCAGAACAATTATTTGATAGCATTATTTCTCTAGAAGCTGTATGGCAGTATTTTGTGAAGAAACAAAGCAGCAGTGTGGAGGTCTTGCTTTCTCTGATATCTCTCAGTTACTTGGGAAGAACACAATCGAAGCTAAGCTATGACAAAGCTGTATTTCAAAGTTTTGTATATAAAAATACGCTTTTTTTGCTCCCCTTTCATATTGGTGAGACATAGTTTCCAGCTGCCTCTTTCTCTGAGGTTGGGCATTTATTACCAGGGGGCCAATACCAGGCGAATAGCTCTGCAAAGCCTTTCCATAAAGCTATTCTCCACAATGCAAAGCCTAGTAGCTCCTACTTCAGTGCTGAGGTTTGATTGCTGTGGAATCTCTGATCTGCAGAATGTGCTGTGACTTGCTGAGCTATTTCTGCTGGGTCTGCTGGAGAGGGAAGTTGCCTTACTCCATTCACTGTAGCGGTTTTGTTTCCTGTTCATGGTCCATTATTTTGGCTACTGCGGGGGAAGGCAGAGCTGCAGCTCCTCCTGGTTCATTTCACTTTGCTTTCTTCACAGTCAGTTGGTTGTTCATTTTGGCATCCTGTGTTTTGTTTGAACTGTTTAGTGTTGAGAAGTGATTGTGGGAAGAATGTTCTCTTTGTCTCCTGTGCTCCTCTGGGCAGTGCATCCAAAGTGAATGTGGAAAGAGAGATAAAAGAAACTGCAGTTAGGAGGAATCTGAAGATGAAATCCACTCAATATCACATGGAAAAATACATAGAGATGCTGTAAAAATGTCATATGGTTCCAGTTATTTTTGTGTGATTGTGAGAAGACTCCTACTGTGAGTGAAATACTTTCTAAAATGTTTGCAGTCTGCAGTAGGGCTTATGATTTTCTGATTGGGGTCATAACTGCTAAATAATGAAGGAAAACTTGAGTGTGATTCCTTTACCAACTTGATTCTGTTTTGACAGAACCTGTTGTCTCCAGGCTATTTGCTCTTTCTATGGTGTGCTTATTTTGTATGCTGAGGCAGCATCATTTCATTTTCAATTCTCAGACATCTGGCTGTTAAGGCGCTACTGTGACATACAAATACAGATACTGAATTTTTCAGTGGAAGCAAATGTACTTTCTAAAAAGTGTCTTGCTATTCCATAGCTATTGCTGCATATTTCTAATTGGTTTTCATGTGGTAGGAAAAATGTAGATAGATAAAAATCTTAGAAAAACATTATATTATGGTGTACAGCACTGCTTGTTTTAAACTAAAACCTTTTTTTTTTTTCCTCTTTTGCACTTCACGCCTCCCATGTATCCTTCACTATGATACATGAACCATTCTTCTGTGGTGGTGAGATGAATGAACTGTTTAAATAAGAAGTTTCTATTAATTACTGTGAAAAAATATAGCTATTGTAATAAAAGAAAAGAAGCATCAAATAGGAGACCATCAAAAGCACTGTGGCCAACAGGTTGAGGGAGGGGATTCTCCCCCTCTACTCTGCTCTCGTGAGACACCTCCTGGAGTGCTGCATCCAGCTCTGGGGCTGCCAACATAAGCAGGACAAGGACTTTTTGGAGAGAGTCTAGAGGAGGATCATGAAATTGATAAGAGAGCTGGAGCTTCTGCTGCGAAGACAGGGTGAGAAAGTTGGGATTGTTCAACCTAAAGAAGAGAGGATTCTGGGGAGTTTTCTGGTACTTAAAAGGGGCCTACACAATAATTGGGCAGGGATTCCTTAGCAGCAAGTGCAGTGACAAAATGTGGAGTAATAGTTTGATACTGAAAGAGGGTAGATTTAGATTAGATATTAGGAAGAAATTCTTTACTGGGAGGGTGGTGAGACACTGGAAGTTGTGGATGCCCCATCCCTGGAAGTGTTCAAGGCCATGCTTGGTGCTACTTTGAGCTGGCGTAGTGGAACATGTCCTTGCCCATGGCAGGGCACTTAGAACTAGATACTTTAGAAGGTCACTTCCAAACCATTGTGTGATTCTATGGAAACTAAAAGAGCATTTACATTTACATTTCAATTGGTATTTTTACAGATGAAATAGTTTTGAGTCAGGTTTTGAGTTGTCATTCTTGAAATACAACTCAATTTTTTTACAGAAACCTCTGTGTTATTTTTTAGTAGTTGCAAATTTCTTAATTTTTTAAAAGAATGTTTTACTTTGTCAAGAGGTTCATCAGTGGAAGTTATTTCAATTCCCCTTGTTTTTTTAGAAGGTCAGTTCTTGCTGTGTGAAATAGAATCCTGGTGTCTGCTACCAATTAACAGCGAACAGGCTGAACTGGAGCATTAAAAAGTTGTTATCTTTAGCTGTTGCATTTCAGCTCTACTTCAGTTTTGGAATTCAGTAAGGAAATCTAATTTCATTAGCCAGTGATGTCATCTCTATTGTCATAGGAGCCTATTTTAAGACTGTGGCAGATCTTATATAGAAACGTGAAGTAGTCAGTCAATAATAATAATTACAAGTAGTCTATAAGGAAAGAAATAAGCTTAACTTGTTAAGCTCATGCTGTCGTGTATTGTCTCTCTTGGCTTTGGACAGGACTTTGTAATACCAGTAAGTGTAGGAAATGGGGTTTGAAGTCTGTCTGCATTTATACTATCTTTACAAATCTGAGTGTTTTGCATACTGTAATGTTCTGTTTCTGTTTTTCTTACCAGCTATGTTTTGCGAGGAGTTTCTCCACAGAGCTCTTTTTGCAGTAGAGTTGCATTTTTGCTGAGGAACTGGCAATTTTGAGCGGTTAGAGTGTGCTGGAGCTGTCAGACCTGTGATGCTGATACACTTGACAGAAAGTGTCTGTTAGTGGGAGAGTTGTGCCCTTAGCAGAGAAGCAAGTAGGCAGGCAGCCTGTTGGTGCTGCCCAGGGGCAATGCGGGAAAAGCTCTGGTCTGTTTGCTGGGGCAGCAGAGGAATGATTGGAGGAAACCAAGGCTGATGGTGCAGCAGAAAGCGCTGAAAGCTGGACACTTCACAGTTCCTTGTGAGGTGTTCTTGTTCCTCCTACCCTTCCTGTTACTGCCTGCATCTCTGCAGTGTACATTCATGCAATCCATTGTAAATTCAGGGCCAGATGTTGAGGCCCTGGTTAGAGCCCTTTTGTGTAACTTTTGGCTGCATTATGTGAAGACAGTCATTGTACTAATGAAGCAGATGGAGGGAGTGACAGAAGAAAGAGATGACATTGTTTATGATGAAAATCAGCACTGTTGAAATACTGCATATCCAAATTTCAAAATGTGTTTTCCCTGCTTTAAAGTAATATGTATATATCACGTGTGTCGGACTTTTGTGGAGTGAAACATAGCAATTGAGTAATTGATAAAACAGAATGATTTTAACAAATGTCGTGTTATGCAATGTTTTGAATTATACTTTATGGCCACAGGAGATATGATTGACTAAGAAGATGCCTTTCATTAGTACTTTAGGTTTTGCTTAGTTTTAGCGTTCTTTTTTTTTTGTTTTTTTGAGGGTTATATGCTTTTGATTGCTAAAGAATGCGGTTTCTTGATGTACTTAAGCAATTGCTGTAAATTCATGCCCAGATCTTTGTTCCTCACTAGGTTTCCCTTTTAGATGTGAAGATGTAGAGGATTAAGAAACAAGCCATATGGTAGTTTCTATAGCAATAGATTAAAAACCATGTCTTGTCAGCCCTTATGAGATATGATGCAAGAATTAGTTTGGGAAGGCACAGTTTGTATGTCTTGTATCCAGGCAGTCCTCTTCTGTTGTAATGATCTCTGGGACAGCTGTTAGATGCTGTGTGAGAGGGACTAGGTGACCTTTGTTTCATACTCTGAGTGCATAAATTCATTATTTCATCCCTTTGCATTACAGGTACTTAGAACCACACTGTTTCCATACTACTTTCTCAATGTAGGGGCCAAGATTTTAGTGATGATAATAGTGCAGGAAGAGCTTTTAATTAAGGCAGAACTGTTGTAAACAGAGTTGAAGCGTCTGCTGAATCCATACTTGGGTGCCATATTTAATACTTTGTTGTCAATGACATTCAATCCAGGATTAAGACACTGAAATTTTAGTGTTTACGAGTAGGTGTGTACCTGTGCACTGCATGCCTGAGCTCCTCTGTAATCAATGGGGATTCAGTCAGTCCAGCCTATGGAGTAATTCAGCATGAGCTGAATTACACATCTGTTGTTTCATTTCATAAGTTTCAGTTCCCTAACAGGTTGTTTTAAAATCTAAGGCCACATGTAGATCTTAATCTTGAACTGATTTGCCTATTTCCAGCCTAAGTTTAAAGTTAGCCTGAATTCCTGTACTACAGCACTGCAAGCAGAAAGCTGAGACCTGCAGAGGAGAGTAAGGTTTAATGAACAATCCTAATATTTCTAGAGAGTGAGGGAAGACAGTTTTCCACAATGTAGGATAATGAACATGCAGCATGTTTTACCCATGCCTTGAAATATACTGAACCTGTAATGACTTGGGTTCTTTTACAACAGCTGGTGGGTCTGTGCCACACTAGTACTTGGTATGAGTCTACACTTCAATGTAAATATTTTGGGTCCTCTTTCCTGCCAATTACACTTTCCTATTTTGTTCCATGTTTGGCAATATTACTCAGCCAAAGCCTGGTTTTTGTTGTATCAATTATTGTTTACATTGCATGGAGGCTTTATTTACAGTTCCTTACTTTGCTTGTTTGTAGAAAACTGCAATTAAAGGCTATAATGGTTGATGACAGGATGATAAATGTACAGGTAGCATGGAGTGGACGTAAAATTACAGTTGAAGGGAGTCCTGCTTACGTGTGTTTGCAACCTCAGTAACATGAGAATTGTGTGTATTTCCACAGATATTTGTAAATAATCAATGGTTTAGAAAGGTGAGATGTGCTTTTTGAATATTGAAGTATTTCCCTTTCTACTTAGATATTGAAAATCTCTTGAGAACTTTTCTAAATGTGTAGAAGAATTACAGATATGCTGCTACCAGGATCCTCTAAATATCATACTTGCATATAAATTTCTACTCATTACAGAACGGCTGTGTCTGTGATGTAAGGACTTGTTCAGTGGTTTCTTGGTAGTTTTGGTACAGTATTAAACATGTAAATAAGGATTATTTGCTTTCAGGACATAGAGTAATACATTAAGTGCAATTCTGAGGAGATGTAATTGAGGACACAGAACTTCTTTCTTATGATATCTGGGCATTACGTCTTGAACAGATTGAGCCCTCTGGAGGCCATCAGGGTCAGGATGTGTAGGAGTCCTCTTGTGCTCTTCCCCTGAACTGTACTCCATGAGAAAGCAAGTGACGTGAAACCTTAGAAATGTCCTTTCCTTTGGAAAGGATTTGGTGCATTTTGGGCACGTTCTGCCCTGGTATAGTTGGATGCAATTCCCTGTATGTCAGTGTAGTAGCACCCATGGATGTGAGGGAAGATGTATGACTGAAAGAATGGAAAATACTGCAGAGGAGGCTAAGTCAGTAAAAGAAATTAAATGAAGACTAACAGCATTAGCCTGTTGCTTTCTGTATACTAAAAGAGTTTAAGCTAAGATCTAGGGAGGCAATTTATTAAAGCATGAAAATGAAATGTTAGTGAGAATGAATAAATTGATTCTTGTTGAGAACTTGACAGAGTCTTTGTCTCTGGATTCACAAAAGGACATTGAGGTTTTATGCTTGTGTTAGATAGCACTTTCCAGAAAGGAGACATCTATACCTCTTGGGGGAGAGAGAGAGGGAAGCAGTGGTAATGCAACTATTGCCTTTTACTGTAGGGATTGAAAGTCGTTTATGTCAGAGTCTAATATTCAACATTGAGCTTAAACACAGGTAATGATCTGGGAAGGTGCAAAGGCCACAGGTCCTGACATACAAAGAAACTTGATACTTTTAGAGGCAGTAGGAACTGACATATTTGATGGGTAACCTTTAATGGATTAGGCTTGTTGTGTTCTTTTAGTCTGGCTGTTCAATTACCGAGATTAAACAGTAACCCTGGATTTACAGAAAGGCTTTTGAAACAAGGAGTCAGCTTGGGAGGACATGAGTGAAGCACAAGACTTTGTAGCAGCTGTGAGTGATCTTGGAGTGGGAACAGTAGCAGTCAGAAGTTGGTGGGACGGTGCCAGAAGTACCACCAGCATCCCAACCTCTTCCAAGGCTAGCTAGAGCAGCCACCTTGCTGGACATCACAAGGAGCTGCTATCCAGCTAGTGAGGTGACTGGTAATTTTTAATAACTTGGAGTTGGTGAATCTGCAGAGATGAATCCCTGTGGACAAAGGAGAATGGTGTATATCCCTGCTAGCTGTGACAGGGCCTGCAGAGGATTAGAAGCTCCTCCATCCAACAGAGGTTAGCTTGAAAATTACAATCGTTTTTCTCTTCTTGTGCACTACCTGAATCTTTTAAACAGAGGCCAGGCAATAAGGGAATTTGTATCATGGAGTCATTGGCATACAGAATAACTAGGAGAGGTACTGGTGTCCTGTTCAGTGGATGCACTCAACTCCATGGGCTTGTCGAGAAAATCATAACAAAGTGTGACCTCAGATATAAAAGAAGGAAGTGCTGTCCATATATTGAAATGTTGTGTAAACACTTACATGCTAGACTTTGATTAAGAGGAAGAAATGCATAGATACTTAAAATGACACAGAAAATTCAGGAACATAGTAACAGTATCCAATATTACATGGATGGAAAATTGAATATAATTTTTGAAGAAAGAAAGCCTAGTAATTATATTAAGCATCTGAGTAACATCACCATAGTGCCTAAGTGGATAAACAGGCTTAGCAAGAGATGGTATGCTTTGGTATAAATCTGATATGGGGGAGGCCTGCACATGTGTTGAGAGATTTTTGAGAAAGGCAGTACTGAAATAGTTCATCGTCACAATTGTCAATGCTGCACTCGTTTTCTGAAGTATGGCCAGAGAACATGTTACAGGATGTAAATATCAGCATATATTGCACAAGGTAAATTTGCTATGATGTGGATTATTCAGGAAAGATAATTCTATTTGCTTTCCTGCTAAAATTCAGCATTTTCTGAATCCCAGATTTTGAAAATTAGCATGATTTTTGCAGTGAAAGGTGCTGTGTTACCAATTGATTGCCTTGGTCCTGTGTAAGCCAGCAGGCTCTTGTCTCTGCATAGAGCCCCACTGTGTTGTTCAAGCTCCGTGTGTGGGCTTTAAACCTCTCAGCTGTCTTTGAAGTAGACGTTCTTTTTCATCTGTTTTACATGTGGGAAACTGTTATGTAGGCTGATAATCTGTCTTTGCTCTCTGAAAATTCAGTAAATAATGTCAGACTTACGAAGCATTTCACATTGTACTTTTTTTAGCTTTAGAGTGTGTTTTGTCTAAGATGGTCTATTAACATCAAATACAAATTGCATCAGAGACAAAGCTTAGAAAAATAATTGTCATCTCCCACTGTGGTTGTGAAATTCTTATTGACGTTGTCCTTATAGCTCTGTTGCATTATTTCTGTTTTGCCTTTGAATCTTTACTTATTTGACAGACCAGTCATTCACTTTCATCCTCCTACTCTTTCATGAAGTACAGTACCACTGCACTGAAAGGTGCTGCAGACTTCTCCACCCTGAGGTGTTAAGAAACAGATGCTTTATTCTCTTCTTATGTTGGATTATTTTCTGATTTTTGCACTTTGCCGTATTTTATGCCACAGGAACAATGTTCGTGATGGTGTCTCTTTGCTTTGATATTTAGCCATCCTTGAAAGCTTTTTACTGCTTCATGTGCTCCCTTGTCATGAACACTCTCTCTTAACTTGGCACCATGACAAGTTATTTAAAACCACAAGTAGGTTTTAGCTGTTTGTTTCTTTTAAGGTTTTTTTTTGCTCTATTTAGAGACACACTTTTTCCATAGTAGAAGGAAAATGGTAAAACTTATATAGCATCCACTGTTTTTACTTTTCGATTGTATTCCTTGGATGCTGCACCATGAGCTGGCTGGAAATTTGATCTTTATTGACTCTGCCATCTAAGAGAAAAAAGAAAATAGGTAAAAACAAAAATAGTAATTGGAAATAGTTCCTGTGAAGCAAAGCTGTCATGAAGCAGATTGATTCAGCAGTGGCAAAGTTGCTTTATTGATTGTAAGTCCTTAGTAAATGCATTAATATTCCGTGTGCGTGTGTGTTTGACAGTGACAATTGAGAACGCTCTGTCAGGATAAAGACACACAGAGGAGTGTGGGAATGTTATCGACGTCAGTATCAGGCTTGCCAGAGATAAGAACAGAGTTCTTCAAAAATCCTTCTGGGTTAAGTGCTCTTTACTATACTGTAAACAAAGGCTACAAGAAGTACTCTTGCTTGGGTTTTTAAGCATTCAGGTGCAGTTAATCTAGGTAAAGGAGTGAAGCATAGGAATTATGCTAATTTTCTTCAGATGTTCCTTAAATTTTATTCTTTGTCTCAATTGCAATGTAAAATTTGTTGTTAATAGATAAGTGCAAAACTTTAATATATTCTAGCTGAGGACTTCAGCCTGCTTCATAAGCAAAAGTCAGTTTTGGATTCGGATTTTTAACTCTTTTAATTACTGATAATTACTTGATGTCATTACCCATTTGCAAGTAAATTAATCCTTTATTTATATTTTCCTTCTCAGATCATCACAGCTTCTCTTAAGGATGAAATTCAGTTAGATGGGGAGCAGCCACACAAAGTGAGATTATAGTACAGAAGCTTTCCCTTCCCAGAAAAGTAGGGAGCAGGAACAGAGCTGGGATTCTGTTGTGGTGAGGACTAGATTTTACCAAGATAAGTTCCTGCTTTTCAGCCTGAAATTCTGCACCGTCAGAAATTTTGTTTCATGTATTTCTTGTTGGGTTAGTGTAGTTGAAATTCAGCCAAGAGAACATGCTCATCTCTTCTCTGCTTTCCTGCCATTGCTGCCTGAAAATCCAGCTGCCAGGGATAGTTTTGTGGCCTCTCATTCCCAATGTGTAACCTGCCACAGAGCACTCTAAGCCTCTGTTGTTTTGGATGCACAGTTGTTTACAGGACAGGGTTTGAGGAGCATCTTCTGTGAAGAGGCGCTAGGGCCACACAGATGGTGGGGGAAAAGCAATTGGAGATGCATGAGGTAAAACAGCAGAGAAGGCAGGGAGCTGGAGGTACTGTTTTTTCCCACTACTTCATATGGAGTTGCCAGCCTGGCATGCAGAAGTGAGGGGAACAAGGTCCTCTTTTGGGCCTTGGAGGGAGATGGGAACTGGAAGAGCAGGGTACCCGGTAGAGGTCTCCTCACTGATTCATGGATAAAGTGCAGTTCTTTAATATCGTCTGCAAGAACAGAGCTTTGTAGTTACTGCTGACTCAGAAAGAGTACCAGTGGGGTAACGGGATTCCTTCCAGGAAGGAATCTGGACATTCTTGTGTTCAGTTTATTCTGCTATACTGCTGAAGAACCCAGTCTCTGTCTTGTCCACTCACACCTGTCCCCAGCAGCAGTGAGCCAGAGAGGCAAAAGACAGACTGAGGCATCATTTCACCCATTTCATCCTACCACTTCACTCCCCATTTCTTTTCTTTTCATGCTTTTTCTTTCCTTACATGCTGGTCCTGATTAGTTATCTTCTGGTTTATTTGCCTTTCCAGATAGCTGCATCTTTTTACAGAGACTTGTTGCTACTTGTGCTTTACAGGACAGCATCCCCATCAGATTTGTAAAGCCCACTGGATTTTCTCCTTCTTCACCCTATGCTTCTTTGAGGTTTCCTAGAAGAAATTACAAAGTGCATGGGAAGGAGTACAGTAGCAAGTGGCTGACATTCATTTATTTGTGTAGCTATTGAAACATTTCATGATCATTAATCAGAGCTTACAGTTATGCTTTATTGCTCTTCCCCGATATCTCTCTGCCCCTTTCAACCCCACTGTTTGTCACCCTTGTCACTTGTGTTACATTTAGATAGCCCAAGAGGAGAAGCTGTGTCACTCTATGTGAGTGGTAGTACAGCATAAATAATTTTTTCCTGAAAATGTAAATGCCATTGTGCTTTGCTTCAGTGTGCACAACTTTAAATAGTGATTGTTGTTAGTGGCAATTTGTAGTGTTTAAGAGTCTTGCTTATTCAGTCTCTGTCTTGCTGGGTTTTTGTGCTGAATGACTGATTGTTGCACCACTGGTTTCTCTTTGTTAAAAAGCATCTGTACTCAAAAGCAGAACTGCCTAATTTGTGTCAATCTGGCATACTGGAGTAAATCTGCTTTTAAATTGCATACTTAGTAGGTTACAAATCAGATGGCAGCATTTTCATACTGCTAATTCTCCAGTGTACCAGGAACTGCTGACTTCAATAGTTTTTGACCACTTTTCTTTTTCAGTAAGTCTTCTGTAACTCATTTGGCTTGCTTAAATGACCTGCTCCTTATTTTTCACAGCAAGAGTTTCTCTCATTTGGGAAATGTAAAAGGATAACATTCCTAGCCCAAGCAGAAGCAAAACGTACCACTGCCATCTGGGCTGTGAAATTCAAATAAAGCTGAAAGCGTTACCTCAGTATATTGCCATGGCTGAAAGCCAGATGGCAGATAATAAAAGGATGGTCTGGTAGTTGGCATGTTAGTCAGGATCTTCAGATGTGCTTGTTGTGCTTCAAACCTCCAGGAATGTGGGAAGGTTGAAAATCATTTCTCTCACCTAATACTGCTTATCTGAAGGTTATGTATCCACTGAGTTAATTGTCTCAGCTCATCTGCTGCGAATGGATAGGCATTTCCAGAGGGCATAGGGTCATTCCACATCACTTAGCTCTACATTTTACACTAGAATGAATAACCCTGTGGAGAAACTTGTCTCTTGGCATAGAGATCACAGAAAGACAGTAGCTGACAGCCTTAGTCCAGGTACATAACTTTCAGATGCTTGAGATACAGCAAATGGGCCCTCTCTTCCTCTTATGCAGCTGCCTTGAGTTGAGGGACGGCAGTCCTTTCCTGCCTCACAGGTGCACACGGAGATTGAACAGTGCTACTGTTCTCACAAAGTTTTTATTGTGAAAAGAAATTGATATATAATTCTAATTATCTCTATATACATATATTTGTGACTGCCTGAGATTTGAACATAGTGCTGAAAGGGAGAGCACTTTAGGACAGGAGACCTGGGGACTTTTGCATCCCTAGGAAATATGTAGCTGTTTCACAGTCATATTTGGTTGAACACATTAGAGAGACAAAGCTAGGACTTGAGAATATGTAGCTTGTATAAGAAGCTCTGTAAATCATGCTCATTCATGATGACTGGTTTTGTGGTTTTCTTTAGATTGTGATGGATTTCAAACACCCTGATGGCCATACAGTGGCAATTATGTTGCCCCGATGGAGTTTATTGGTGATGACTGGAGAATCCAGATACCTGTGGACACATGGGTATGTGTAAGAGTCCCTGCATTGCTGACAATAGAGGAATAACAAACTTTGTTTTCTTGCTTTATTAATGACATTCTGTATTTCTAATTGCTCTGAAAGAAACCAAGTCAAGTTTTATAATTAATATACAAATTCACTCTGCTGCCCAGATGCTGCTTAGGTTGAATTGAAAAATTTGGGGATTTAGGAAGCTAATTGCCAGTCCCTGAGGTGCAGCTTCCTGCTGCTGTCACAAGTGAAGTTTCAGTCAGAAGTCGCTCTCACGTCTGCAGTGTGAAAGTTATCAATGACTCTGAGCTGGCAAAGAATTGATTGTAGTGCAATTAGTGTCACCATGCCCTTTCTCTCTTTTCAGCTCACAACTTTTCCCATTGGATCACATATGCAAAAGGCTTGAGTGAGGGGCTAGTTTAAGAGAGTGACTTTCCCTGCACTGAGAGCATGAGGCTGACAGAGGGGAGTCTTCCTGAGCTGTTCTCAGCTGCTTTAGGGACACTTTAGCTGCTGGTAAGGCTGCATTGAGCAGTTTTGGGATGCTGGAAAGAGATTTCTTGAAATATGTCTTGGGGCTTTGCTTATAGTAGAATTTAAATGCTTGCTTTTTAAATCATGCACCACTGGGAGATACTTACAGTTGGAGTGCTGAAATTGTCAAAAAGGCTAAAACCTTGGTGAGCTCTGAGTGTGACAGTAATGCACTTCAGGAGAAGATGGCAACCTTGTACTGGACAGATATACCCATAAGTAAGCATTTCTTCCTTTGTTTGACCCAAGCAGTCACTAGTTCTGCAGTCAATTGGAGACACTAATTATATTCTGTGTAAATTAAACACCCAATCCTTTTATTGGCAGAAAATTTTCTGCCTTAATTTTGCTGGTTAATATGTATTATGAAAAGGGGTGAACTCCCTGATAACCTTTATATTGTTAATTTTTATAGAGCTCTTAGAGTACTTGTATATTCCTTCATTAAATTAAACAGTTGTGAAAAGCACTTGATACTTATGATGTGCATTATTATAGAAGCCCAGGGTAGTGAACTCCCCTTGTTTGATACACAGGACTGAACACGGCTACCAGCATTGTAAACAACTTATGCTGTCCTGTCAAATACTGTCAGTTGTCTTTGGGAAAGGTTATGTACAGCTCTGAGAACACAGTGCAGTTTCCATGTCAGTGACATTGCTGGCCATGGAAACCGGCGGGCACTCCCCAGCCCAGGGATCAGGCAGCTCCATGGGCTGGGCTGAAGCCACCTTGGAACACTAGCCTGGGGTCAAGGCAGTGACTGTGCACAGACAGAGCTGGGGATGCATCTGTGGCTGTAACTGGAGCAAGGCCCAGTGGGGCAACCTCATTTAAACACAGCTCCCAGGGGAAGGAGGGCTTGCCTTTGCTGAGGCCTCAGCTTTCTCCAGGGCTACCAGCTCTGCGCCTTCCAAGCTGACCCTGGGCAGCCACACTCCCAGGAGGTGGAAGGATGCATGCTTGCACTTGCAGTACTGGCCAGCAGCCATTCAAGTTAGAATAGTGTACCTATTAAAACCTGCAATGAGATTATTACTTAACTCCCTTGTACCTTCAAGTGATGGTTGTCTTTTGAGAACCAATGACATAAACTACATTGAAAATGAAGATCCCAGATCCTTCTACTCAGGTACAAGTGATTGCCGTCCTGGTTCTTGTCCACTTTTCCTAAGTATAGTTTTTCTATATTTTTAAAAGCAGTAGTGGGTCAAGATACTCAACTGGAGTAAGTTTTCCATCATACTGCTGAAATGTCATATTGTAATCAAAATTAATAATCCAGAGAGAAGTTGTAGTTTGCATAGGTAATGTCAAAATGTATTTAATAACATTTGTGATGCCTTTTATCTACAGCTCAGAAGTCAAATTATAAGAGCAAAACAGTCACGTTTGAAATAATTCTGGACATATTTTCAGTGTGTATGTTTGGATGCCAAGGAATTAGAGACTTCGTTTTGACCCCATTAACAAAGTGCACAAGAAAAGCATTTTTGTTCAGTTCTCTCTGAAAGAGAAAACACATGGTTTAGAAATAAGCTATGCAGTGTCAACAAGGAGGAGAGAAGATGTATTCCGTTTTTGACTCATAGGTGAAAGTAATATTCTGACTTTTCTGATGAAGTTCATTAGTGATGGCTTTCATATTTGGTTGGGTAGCCTGGCAAAACTTGGCACTGCAATAGTAAAACTGCTCTGTGCCAAGTGAGAGGGTGTGCAGCATTTTATTTTTAACATTGGGAAGTCCTAGTAATAGTAATGAAAGGAAGTGAGAGAGAGGGACCAAACCCCAGAGAGACAAGCCATGCACAGTGCAGTTGTTCACCACCCGCTGACAGATGCTCAGCCCGTCCCTCAGCAGCGATCGGTGCCTCCCGGCCAACTCCCCCCAGTTCATACTCTGAGCATGATGCTCTGTGCTGTGGAATATCGCTCTGGCCACTTTGGGGCAGCGGTGCTGGTGTGGGGGTCCATGCTCCCTGCCAGCTTCTCGTGCCCCTCCTCATTGACATAGTATGGGAAACTGAAAAGTCCTCACTTAGAGAAAGCACTACTGAGAAACCACTGCAACTTCAGTGTGTTGCCAACATTATTCTCCCACTAAATCCAAAACACAGCACTGCTGCTGTTAGCACAGATGATTAAAAGAAAATTAACTCTATCCTAGCCAAAACCAGGACAAAAATAAATATATTTTAAAAATTAAGTAAGTACTAGACAAATAAACAATCAAACTTTATGGAAGAAGATGGAGGGAGGGAAGGGAAATGTAATTATATGCAATTAAACAACACTTTAATTCATGTCATTAGTTTATGTTCTCTCTTTTCTCTGTGAAATTGAATAAGTTGAAAACTGAGAAGCAGAAGTATGTTAAATAGGATGTTGTAATCACATTTCTCTCAGAGTGTAAGAATTATCTTCGTACAAAGACAGACTGGGTTTTTTTTCTGATGCAGATTGAATTATTCCTTTATTTTGTGTTGCTTTATTTTAGGATCACACCCAGAAAATATGACATTATTCAAGCATCAGAGCTTGGGCAAAAAGTTAGAACAATCACTGCTGATGTTGGGGATTTAACATTAAATCGAAGGGAAACAAGGACGTCATTTACATTCAGGAAAGTGAGGAGAAGCCCTTGCAATTGCAGTAAGTGTCTCAAGGCAACCTTCAAGTTAAAATTGTTATTTATTACCAATAGGTAGCTTTTTTTGATTTGAGCAAATAATTTAATTCCTTTGGGTAGTTTTGGCAGTCCTCCTAGCTATTCCTGGATGGTTCATAGCATACTATATGGCTTCAATTGGTTGCATTCATGTGGTTGCTGGAGTTTCTCTATACAGGAAGGCATTTGGCTTGCTCCAGAGGCAGGCAAATAATCTGAAGTCTTGTGTTTTATTGGCATTTCAAGTGCTTAATAATGTAACACAATAAAAATAACTACCATTCTTCAAGTTTTCCTCAGTTTTGATAATTTTTTATTTGAGGGGGCCTGTAATTTTGAGAAAATAAGTACGTTAGAGAAAGAGAATGTACTTATGCAGTGACAGAGGCATGTAAAGTGCCTTAGGTCAGTAGAGATAATAATAGACAGGTGGCTCAATGATTACATGGAACGAAGTCCATTTATGCCCTTAGAAGAGAATTTCAGAGGCTGAATTGCAATGATGTCATGGTCTTTGGCATTGGGGCATTATCTGAGTTTTGAGAACTCAAACATCATTAATGTAGCAGATTAATGATCACTGCAACCTCTGGTACATGTGGGCAGGTTACTTGTTTTCAGGTCATCAAACACTTCTGCAGTTTGACCTGCATTTCAGTTTTTAAAAGATAAAAGAGGAATTAAGCATTTTTTGCATTTTAATATTTCACTTTTAGTTTAACTTTGCTAAATATGCGTAATCAACGAGGAATTGCTTAAAAAAATTAATATATTGTATCCATTGCTATATCTAGTTTACCCATCTGTCTGTGACAGCCAGAAAGGACAGCAGACACTGGTGCAACCTTCATTTCCCCAGAATGAGATGGAGGCCTCAAAGCTGGAGCAAGAATATGTACACAAGGTGTATGAAGAGATTGCCACACACTTCAGCAGTACCAGGCATAGCCCATGGCCCCGAATTGTCGAGTTTCTCAGGTCCCTGCCAGCAGGGTCAATAGTGGCTGATATTGGTTGTGGTAATGGGAAGTACTTGGGCATCAACGAGAATTTGTACATGGTAAGTAGTAACTACTGTCATTTGTTTTCAATGGTCCTGGTGTTTATTCTCTCATGCACTTGTAGCTTGCTGGAGGTTCAGGTTGGCATTGGAAGGTTCAGATTGGAGAATAGAAAGCTATTTCCTGATCCAAGATCAATTACCAGTTGTCTTAAGTTTCCACAGGTATTCATTATGTGCATTGCCTTTTCCTTTTTTCCAAAGCCACTTCTGCTTTGTAATTCAAAATATGTTAAGAAAAATAGTAATGTGTGTAGTGGATTGAAAAATTGTAATGGACTGTTTAGCCTCTTTTGTTATTGTTGTTGAATAAACTTATTAAATGATTGGACAATTGGAATGCTTCCAACAAGATTTTCACTTGGTTGATGGCTGGGTGAAATCTCCATGGGCAACACAATTTTTCATATATCCTCTTCAGTTCCCTGTGGCCTGGTGACATGTCTCATTTGTGAATGATGTCATGTTTGGCTGTTCCACCTCTGGCTCTGTGAACAGGCCCAGTAAATATGCCAACATAAAATTCATAGGGAAGTCTCAACTTTGATGCAGATTTTTGGCATTCCTCTCATTCCCTTTTCTTCACTTTTAGACAGTCCTGACATCATTCTTGCTCATGTTCTCTTTTTTGTTGTCTCACAGTCTATACTTAGTCCGGTTTTGCTTTTCTCCCTTCCTATCAGGGAGAGATGAAGTATGTACAAATACGAACCAAGAGGTAGTTTCATTGCAAGTATTTAAAAGACCTTTCTGGGAGGAAAAAAAAAAAAAAAGAGCCAAACTTGCTATTGTTTTAACACAGAAGAAATCTCAGAGAAGTGTGTGTTATGGTATCTGCTCTCTCCTGTTCCAGGATTGTCCGATTCTTTCACATGTTTGTCCTGTGAAACACTCTGAAATCTGTCAGGCTTGAAAGCTTCTGTGTAGGACAAAGCATTCATTATTGATAATAAAACTTGGACTTGTTTGTCTGTTTCAGGAGTTTCTATTTATAATTCAGCTAAAAAAGATAAGTTGTTATTTACAACTCTGCTTGTATTAGTAAATTATCTCCCTTACTGTTCTTATGGGCTAGAACAACATCAACCAATTAATGAGTAGGCATCTTTATGCCTGATTGCTGTAACCTGAGTATAATTATTATTTTCAGTACGTTTCAGTCTTGCAGTCCTGACTCCTGTACGAAAAATCAGCAACCCTAACTAGAGCGGAGAAACCTTTATCAGGGTATCATGAAGGTTAACTGGTCCTAGAATGGACCAGTTTTGAAGGTCTGTGGTAGACTTTTAAAGTGAAATTAATTCAAGATGCTGTGTTCAGAAACTGCCAGCACCAGTCTGTTTTGTGGAGCCCACAGTTAACCAGCTAAGGAAACGAAAGATCCAAGGAAGGCCAGCTCCTTTTCTCTGTTACTTTAGGAATTACCTCATTTCATATGTGTCTGCAGGAGAAATAAAAAACATGAAAAGTAAGAGTGAAAGGGAAGAAACTATTAAAGAAGAAGTTGAAACAGCTGAAAAATAGAATCTGGGAATTGCTTCATTCAGTTGGCCTCCCTCGACATTTTATTTTTCACTGGTGACAACTAGTTGTTCTTAGATGGAGATAGACTCTAGACTTTGCATTGCTTTCATCTACAAGTCAGCAAAGAGCCTCAGGAGGCTGGATGTGACTTCTTTCTACTAGATTTATTTTTCTGTGGCAGCCAAAGTGTGGTTAAAGAAAACCCTGTGTATATTGTGTTTACAGATGTTTTTAAACTTTTGACAAGGTGTCTCAAGTGGTGTTAATTTCATCTACCATGGTTTAGGCATGGATCTGAGGCTGAGGGATTACAGGATGTTTTTTATATCAGGTGCATTGTTGGGAGAAAGGGAGTGCTCTCTAGATGCAGGACATCAGTTTTTTCCCTCATTTACTCCTCTTTAGTTGGAAGCATAAAATCAAGGCATAAACTTAGTCATTTCTATGTCTCTTTTTTGTGCACAGCATACTGGAGCTCTTAGCCCAGGTCCGGTTGGGAAAGAAGCAATAAAGCAGTGCTGTAAAATTAGGAGTTGTTTAGGAATTGGGTAGAGCACTGTTGGCACAGCTCTGTAGCTTGGTGTGTTTTGACTTAGAAGTACTGAAAACCTGAGGCAAGCATTTCCTGAAGGCAAGTGATATGCTTTATAGGTTACTGTGCACTTTTATGCTTTAAGTAGCAGTGCTGATGGTAGATCAAAGCTAAGGTAGCTCTCTTGATAGTTTTAATCTTCGGGTACTGTCTGAAAATGTCTCCACTGTGGCCTGTGCTATTGTACTTGCTTCAGTTTCTCTGAATCATTACATGCAGCCTTATCTACTTGAGTATCCTGAAATGCACGAGTCCATCTATGCTCAGCGAAAGTAACAGTGCTGTAATGGCTGCATTATTCTGACACAGTGAGAGAGCAGCAATTTCATGACAAACAAATTCAGATTAAGAATATTTTAGCTGGAGATGGAATCCATGTCTGACATAGCTAGCACAAAGGCTGAAGAAAGGTTGAATTTAATAGAGTTTCAGATTACTTTTTCTGTCTTGCCCACCTCTTTATTGTTTAAATGAACGCAAAAAAGAGTTTCTAGGGTTGTTTTCCCACAATTCTCTGCCCACCCAACCTCATTTGAGAGAATTATTTTAACAGATTTTATTTAGGTGCTTTCAAGTTTAATATTGATATCTGTAAGTTGAGCTTTTATTTTTATGGAACACTGTGTTTCAGCCTTAGCCATTCCCCCAAATACCACAAGGGTTTCATTGATGTTATTGCAATGATCTCATCAATTTCTATGTGCTTTAGCTTTGTTTCCTCTTTTCCAGTGTTCAGGTAGGTGTGGTGATGTGTAAGTCTCTGCAGGAATGTTCAGCATCCTCACAGGGCTAGGGTGTGAATGAAAAGTCATTGAAGTCTTTCAAATTTGTGGTTTACATTTTTAATTGAACTGATAAACTGGTGGGAAATTCAGTGGCAAACAACTGAAAATGTCATAGGGTAGACATTTTTTCTTTTTATATAAAGAAATTACTGTACTTGACAGAGTACTGATGATAGGAAAAAAATTATGGCAATAGAAGAGCCACAATGATTTGCATTAATACAGACATTCCTATTTCTGTCATGTGTGTCATTCAGAGGTAATTAGTAATATAGTTTATATTTCACAAGACGTTGTAAGACCCCCTTTTGCTGTGAGATGTGCACCTCTGTTTTCTGCATTAATATCTCAAACTGCGATCTACTGGAACTATCTAAAAATTTTATTTTTCCAGGGTGTGGGGAAGAAGGAGAGTGAGTATTTACTGTGGTATGGTTGCATAATATTGGGTGGGTTTTAGTTGCCCTGGGTTTGTACAGATTGGGAATAAATTCCTATCCCATGGACATTTTAGTAGTGGGTAAACGCAGGAGGGACAAAACCAATTAGTAAAGGTATACCTGGAGTAAGTTCACCATATCTTAGCAACTGAAGGCTGAAACAGATGAACCTTTCCTGCCCTTTTCTCTCAATGAATAACAGTCATTAAATGGATGAGGGATCTGGGAAGAGAGCTCAGAAGGAACTGGACAAGAGCAGCACAAAACTAGAATGAATGCTGAATTGCTCAACTTGGTTCTGTTGCTTTGTCACTGAGAAATTAACTCCGACTCTTAGGCAGAGCACTTTGCTTTCAGAGGTACTCTGAATATACGCAAGAGAAAACCAAAACACTACATGAAAGGAATGCTGAAAGCCTGACTCAGACTAATTGTTTGCTGGAATGTAATTTGGTTTCTTGAGCTTCTCGTGCTATTAGTTATAGCTGAGGCATTTCTCTGGAGAGCCACGTAATTCCATTCGGTGGCTGGATTTCAGAATTTGATGTCGTTTTGTTTATTGCTTTGTAATGTGCTGAATAAATCAGGTTCCCAGATACTTAAATGAACTAAGTCTACCAGGCTGTGTTAGTTATAATGAGATAATGTAGAAAGAAAACACATAGTGGTAGGTAGCCTCAACCTGTCTTTACCTATCTTTATTTCAGCATGCAAGAGGATTTATCTTTTGCAGATTTGCAGCATCATTACAAAGAAAGCTATTTATTAGTGTATTTTGCCCCCTAATGATCTATACAAACCACTGCATTAGGCAGATTTTATAAAATCAACTTTAGCTACTCCGCACTGAAAAGGTGGAGATGAAGGTGTTTGGAAACATGAAGGAGCAGGATAGCATAACTACCTATGTTATCCATTTCCAGGAAGCCAGTACAGAGCTGCTGCAAACTCAGACAAGTCACATTTGTTTCTCCCTCCCTTCTCCTCTTTTATCTTGTTCTTTTTCTTTTGATATTTTGATTATCTAAAGATTTGCATTATCCAGTGTGCCTAGAGACGGAGTGGTATGCCAGAATGATGACATACCTTTGCCCCTTTCCTAAGTTTTGTGTTTGCTGGGATTCTAGTTACAGAGTTACAGGCCTCCATACTAATACAGATTTCCTGTCTTAAAAGAAGAATTGGATGCAGTTAGTATTTATCCTTATACACTGAAAATCAGTGCCTGATACCAGGTGGATTTCAGTACCTGTCAGTGGCCACTCTGGAGCTCCTGTGAGCCATGGTTTTCATCACAAAAAGTGGTGTAGAGGGGTGGAGGTACTTCTCAAAAAGGCAGGAATGTGGGAATAAATGTCTGGAGCAGATTTGAGAAACCTGAGAAGCCAGCCTCCTTTATGGGAGTACTGAAAGGTGTGGAGCAACTTGCTGAGAGGTGGACTTGCTGCAGTAGAGTCAGCTGAATAATCAGCCATGCTACTTGAGATAGATATGAGAAATTGTGGAGTTTGAGCAAGGAATTTGAATTGGAAAGCTGAGAAAACAGGTATAAAAAAATGATTGAGAAGAATCATAGATAATAAGAAATAGAAAACCATAAAAATGTATATATACAGCTTGGCTCACCAAGAGATGTACTAGTTTCGTTGGGTTTGGACACTGGAGTAATAGTAATTCACCTGGCTTTCTCCACTCTTCTAGAAGAGATGTCAGCAAACACAATAAATATCCTGTTCTGAGCATCAAAATTAGAGATATGAACTGGCAAAAATTAAAGCTTTCCAGCTATATTTTGAGATTAGTTTTAAATGGTTTGATTCTGTATTTAATTAGCGAGAGAGAAACCTGTTCTCAATTAAAACAGTCCTTTGAACTCTTCTGTAAATCAAGTTTCATCACATCAAAGCTTTTGCATGCTTTAGAGGTAAAAATCAGTTAGTAACAGAATTGGGAAAAGTTGAGTTGGGGATCTCTGCTCCTTGCTGTAACTCTTTTCTGTACTCATAAAAACCACAGATAGGCTAATCTTCCAGCTGTAAGCTGACATTACACCACTAAATTTACCTGATTTTTGCTACTTTATTGTTTTCTAAGTGACTGAAACTAATGTATTTTGCTTTTTAATGAATGCATGTCTCCTGTAAGTTAGAAAATGCAGGAATGTGGTGATTATAATTATTTAGAAATATGGTGTAGAGAGAATTGTAGTAAGGGTGCTAAAGTAGCCTAGCTTCAGCACCAGGCATCTGTGGTGACTCTGTGTGTTCACCATTTATGCATATATGCATAGCACCTATTGTCATGTTTACATTTAAAACCACGTAAAGTTATGGCCTAATATAGCTATTTTAGAGCAGCTGTGTGTTCACAGTGTTCTGTTTCAAAGTCTCCATTTTCATTGCGAAACAGCATCTTTTTGCTTTGGATTTGTACATTTGCTTTAGAAAGTATGTCAATACAAGTAAACCTGACTTCATAATATTTGATATAATTTAGATGCAAATGAGGACTTTGAATTCTGGCAGTCCTGTCTTTGTTCTCATTCTCAGTTCATTGGATTTCATCAACATACATTGTAGTCCTTTTCAAGGTCATTTTGGGAACGGGAGATTGTGTTCCATTATCCAGCCCATTTTTGCTCTAGATGTGGAGGGCCAAAGCAATTCTTTCTGGGAAAGCTTGCTGACAGTGGAAACTGCAAGTATTCTTCTTCCTCCTTCTGCCAGCAGTGAATCTGGTTCTTTGAGTTTTATTATTAAGTACTGCAGGCTAGTGTCTTAATTGCAGAAGTAGTTAAAGGTACCGGTAATGAGGTGTGCAATCACTAATATGCAGGTTGTCAGAGTAATTTGAAGACACTTCAGTTGGCTGCCAGTGTAAAATGATAGGGATTAGTTTACTTTCAAGTAAACAAGAGTTTCCTTTTTTTTATTCATAAGCAACACAGTTCACTCAGTGCTTTAGTAAATGCGAGAGACCAAGGAATGAACGTGAAGAAAGCAATGTTAGGATTGATCTTTTCAGGTCTGTGTATTGCTAATTGGCAGGCTAATATGTACATATTCATAGTTTTTGTGGAGGATTATCTTGTATTGTCAGGTTGGCATTTTCACAACTGTTTCATTTACTTTGGATCAAAAGTCAGGGACCTTGAGTAGAAGGCAGCTCACTGGCAAGCTTTCAGGACATAAGATTGGAACAGAATTCTGGTTTTCTTCAAAACTGTGATGGTAGGCTGAAAAATAAAACGATTTGAATGGATAAAATGAAAAATTATGATGGAAAATAAATGTATTTTCATTAATTATTGCAAATGGGTTTTTAATTTTAGTGGTACTGTTGTCTCTTCTGGGTTGATTAAGCAGAGCAAGTTGTTTGCTATTGTTCTTGCATCAAAGATGGTTTAGTGTTCTTTTGGTGTCAAATCAAATAAACACTGTCAACAGTAATTATTTACAATTCTGAACCTGTTCTCTGCTATCTACTTGTTGCTGGTCATTGAAAACAAATAAATTTATTATTCTCCTACAAGCTAAGTTTGATATACAACCTGGTAGCAGGGCTTTGGTTTGAGTATTCAGTGTGCATGGCAGATGTGAAAACAAGGGTGGCACATGCCTCACTCTATTTCTTTCAGAAGGCGTCTTGATCAACTTAGATATTCTTTTTATGCAAGCATATAAAAAAATGCTTCTAGATGCTGATTTTTCAAAGATGGTAAATTTTGTCTTACTGCCTTTGATGTGGACAGGGTTTAAAAGGGGAAAAAAATTAACGTTTTATGAGGCGTTCTGAAATGGTCCTAGGCATCACTTCACTGGACTATACAGAACCTTGGAAAATTATGCTGTGCATAAATTTTTTGTGCATCATGACAATGAGGGGTAAGCGGTAGATACCTGAGCACTTCCTTACTTATACTGAAATGACAAAACCTGGGTGATGAGTGAAGCTATATGCCATACTTTAGTGATGCCAGCAAAGTCACTGGATAGTTGATTACACTTGTAGATCAGCTTTTGTGAGTTCAGTACTTGGCTGTTTCAAATGTTGTCAAGTTATAAATAGCAGTTGAAATGAAAATACTGAGGTTAGGTCACCTCTCATTTTGCTCATTTCAAGACACCTTGAATAGGTTTTGAAGAAAAGTTAGGTTGAAACCTGGTCCATCTTAAGCTGGTTCAAAATCAGGTTGCTACAATGAGCTGTCTAATATCCAGTCTTTCATCTTTGTTTTAAGTAAGCATCAGGGTTGTTTTCTTTTTGTCTCTACCTGAGAACTATATATTCCTCTTAAGGCTGTTTTCTCAAACTTGCTCTTGTTTTGATTTTAAACTGTGTTCCCTCAGCAGGAGAGTGTGATAATTCTGTTATTGTAAGCATCAACTGAAAATCATATTCCAGTCTTGTAATTATCCTCTTATGAAAAGCTTAATGAAACATTTTCTGATGTAGGTTGGCTGTGATCGCAGCAAAAACCTGGTAGATATTTGTGGAGAAAAACATTTCCAGGCTTTTGTGTGTGATGCCCTGTCAGTGCCAATCCGCAGCGGTTCCTGTGATGCCTGCATCTCTATTGCTGTCATACACCACTTCTCAACAGCAGTAAGTCACTCCTCTCTCTGCTCCTCTCTGCTGTTGTATTGCTGTGCAGAGCTGCTAACACTACAATACAAGCAAAGGCAAGAACAAAATGGGAAGAAGTCAAAGGTTTGCATTTGGTGTAAGCAGTGTAACCATGTCAGAGCAGAGTTAAGATGTTGTGCTACTGCTGCTCCTTAGACTTTCAGTTCACATTCTCCCTCTGCTTGTCAGAGGCTGTTGCTCCCCCTGAAGCTTTGATCCTCATATTTGGGTGCTTGCCATTAATGGCTCTGGAGAAGGGGGCTCTACTTTGGGAGTCAAGAGATAGACTGTTTCCAGGATCAGATCTTGGGCAGATCTTGTGATTTTGGATATTTTAATCTGTGCATTCATTGTCCATCTCCAAACAAAAGGGAGACTACTCACCAGTGTGCTGTATTCCTGGGCTGGGTAAGGTTCTCCTGGCAAGAACTGTGCAATGGTAACAAACTTCTAAACCATCTTAGAGGGGCCGCACAGATCTTTCCATACCAGAAATGCAGTGAATGTTTCCAAATCCAGTACAAAAAGGTAGAAGGAACTCTGTTTTGGAGAAGGCTGACATATCTTTCTATGTGTGGTCAGAGGACCTGTGTTTAAGCTGTAAATCTGATCCCTTCTCTGCAAAGCAAGCCTGTGCATCATCAGGTATGGTAGACTTGAATCTGGGATTTTAAATACTGAATCACCTTCTTGACAAGGTGTCTATCTTTTCCAGATGGGCTGATGTCCAAGAAATCCTGCTCAGCACAGAACTACTTTTAAATGGAAAGAGAATAGTAGAATCACTGAGGCCGGAAAAGACCTTTAAGATCAAGCCCAGGTGTTAACCCAGCACCAAGTTCACCACTAAACCATGTCCCTGAGTGCCACATCTGCACATCTTTTAAATATTTCCAGGGATGGTGAATCCACCACTGCCCTGAACAGCCTGCTCTAATGCTTGACATGAATGATGTCTAGATGAAGAAATTGTCTTTAGGAAAATGTCTTGACTTGCACACAGTGATGGGCTATATTATGAATGAAAATAAATAGCGGGAAAAAACACCTTCCTTTCAAGTTTTATTGTATCTTGGGTAAGGAGGAATTGCTGCCATTCCATTCTCCTGACTTTTTGTTTATATACTAGCTTCACACTTCTGCTTTTCCTTTTCAGGAGCGGAGACTGGCTACTATCTGTGAACTAGCTCGGCTTCTAAGACCTGGTGGAACAGCACTCATTTATGTCTGGGCAATGGAACAAGAATACAAAAACCAGAAGTCTAAATACCTTAAGGAAAAGAATGGCAGTAAAAACAAAGAGAAGGAAATGAATACTGGCACAGTCCAGAGACAACTTAGTGACCAAGGGCCTGCTAACAGCAGCCAAGACTCAGCATTGTCTGACCAACTCCTTAATGACTTGAAGGATGAAAGGTGTTGTGCCAAGCCAGCAGCAGACTTCAGACTTCCTGTTCACACTAACAGAACCTCCTTTCACTCTCAAGATTTGCTGGTTCCATGGCATTTGAAAAGTGGTACTAAAAAGAAAGAGGAAAGTGTTGATACAGTGATGGTTCCAGGTGGCTCCAAAGAATCACAAGAACTCAGCCCTGTTTTCCACCGCTATTACCATGTGTTCTGTGAAGGGGAACTGGAAGCAGTGTGCAGATCCCTGCATTGTGTGAGGGTTCAAAAGAGTTACTATGATCAGGGAAACTGGTGTGTGATTCTAGAAAAGTTGTAGCCTGTGGTGTTTCCTATCTGTAGAGTTTTCTTTGTTTTTTACAGTGAAAGGTATTTTGTGAAAGGTATTTTTAATGCAGGCTGCAGCTATTGCCTCTTTTAAAATAACAGAATAAAGATTGTGTATTAAGTTAATAACAGTGGCTAGCACTGTGTGCATATGTTAACTAAATAATGGCCAAACCCAGCTACTACCTCTGCAGAGTGTTTGCTTTACTTCTCTGAATTACAGTGAAGAGGATGAAGTGGGAAAATACTGCACCTGCAAATCACTAAGGCCAGTGTTGAGCTTTTAAAGACAAAGGGCCTGGTTCTGCCTTACCTTACACCAGTTTATGTGGATGTAGCTGCAGTGCTTTCCCTGCAGTCCACAGCTAATTGGAATGGAGCTCTGGACAGGAAAGGCAGAGCTGTTTGCTGTGTAAAATTGTGGATCAGGGAGGAGGGGGTGAATGGCATATGAAGCAGTTAAGCTGAAGAGTCAAACTGTTGCCTCAAGTTTGGTCCTGCCTGTTTTGGTGTCCATGAGGGGTGACAGATTTCTTTCAGATTGGAATTCACTCTCTTGGTTGTGGTAATAATGATTTCCTCAAAGGGTACTGGAAAGTCAGTGGGGATGCCACAGACATTTTTCTCTTCCTTGACTCTCAAATACCCACAATTCATGCTGTCCATCCCCAGATTTTTGTAGCTCTTTATTGTAGTGTTGTTTGAAAGCTCCTCTGAGGTGTGAGTTCCAGCCCAGCTGAAACAACCAGACCAGCGCTGCTACACACCTGAATTCCTATGAGTGCATGTCTCTGTGCCTGTAGCAGCAGGACTTGTGGGGTGGGGTGACCCTGAGATCCCTGGGCTGTGGGGGAAAGGAAAAATATTAAAGTGAAGGCAATATTGGTGCAAGTTTTCTGCTGGGTAGTTTCAACCCCTAAATGTTGGCAGTGGAGCAAGTTTTATTTACTGCACTTCAGAGAGCAAAGGTCTGGAGTAGAGGGAAAGTGATGCTGGGCTGGCTGACTCAGAGCAGCCCTTAAGGCTGTGGCCTACAAGGACTAGTGCAATTTATTTAATACAACTCTTGTGTTACCAAAGGAGCATGACCCCTGGAATGCATTTCTGGAACTAAAATAATGGGCTGACTTTTGTAGGGTGAGTGGCTATTGGTGCCTCTGGAAACCAGTGCTGCTAAGCTATGCCCTCATTGCCTGTTACATTGATTTATTGCCTGTAGTTGTAGCAAGGTCTATGGTATTGGCAGGTCATGCTGCTGTAAATAATGGCATTTAAACCGAGGTGCCCGTCCTAAATCATGTGGGGACTTTGAGGACAGCTGTGTGCCCTTGGCCTACTCCTGCCTGCCTTCCATGTGCAGGTTAAAGGCTGCTGTGCTGGCAGCCTGCTCGTAGTCACCATTTCTCCTAGGCTCCCATCTTATAATGGAGAAAATCCAAGGGGAACAATAGCAGTAAGAGGAGCTTGCTGCCGCTACAATTCACCTGGCCTGTGCTTTGCTTCCTGTCTGCTTCCAAAGAGCCCTTGGGAAAGAAGGTCTCATTCCTCAGCTGCACATGCTGTCCATGTAGCAGCAGCCTCGTCCTAACTGATTTCTTTCCTTTGGACCACAAGGGAAGCATGTCTATAGTGATGAGCCCTCTTGGGTGTGTTCAGCGGCTGATTTACACACATTCAGTGAATATCACATAGCTGGAAGCATGTCTTGCATCAAGACCTGAGTTGGCTTCAGTACTGGGACACAGCATTTGGGTGCAGGAACTCACCCCTTTCCTGGCTGGACTGTGGGACCAGAGCTAGCCTGGACAGCTCCAGGATGCAGTGCTACATGATGTTGGTGTATCTGTGGTGAGAAAGGGCAGGGACAGCCTCTGCTGGGTGTCTGTGCAGTGACTAACTCACTAGACTGGGCTCCCTGTTATTTCTGCTTATGTGGATTGCATTCATGTAGAATAAAATGGGAGGAGACATTTCTGAAGTTCTGTGTCTGCAAGGCTCTGTGTTTGCTGGTGCCTGGACTCCTGCTGAGCACACAGCAACTGCTGTTGCATTTGTACAGTGCCTGTAGCTGCATTTTCTGTAAGACTATACAGCGTTCTGGCAAGGAACAACTACTGCTTGAAAGTCCTTCCGAAGTGCTGCCGTATCTTGACCTTGTGTGACAAATTAGGAATCAGGTCTGCAGTTGTGCTTGATTACTCAGTGTACTCTTGTTCTGACTGGGGGATAGCTCAGAGGTGCTGCTGACTCTGACTGGACTCGGGGTTAAGCACTCTTCTAACCTGGGGCTTAAATGCATCAAGTAGACAAAGCCTGAATAATTGAACGTGGACTTTATGTAACACTGATCTATTTTTTGCAGGACCTGTGGCTCCTGTAGAGCTTTCCTGCTTTCCCTCTGTTTCCCTGGCAGAGGCAGCATTAGGCAGTGTGTGGTGTCACGTTCAGCAGTTCTTGCCTTCCAGGCTGATTAACATCATTTACTGACCACCACATGTATGAATAGGTCAGATTCCCTCTCACCAGGTCTGCAGTCAATCACCTGGGATGTCTGAGAGGCAAGTCAGATTTTGCTGTCAGCCTTTTGGATGCCATCAGTCTTCCTGCAAGGTATTCCTTTTAGCTGAGTCACAGCAGCTTTTCTGATCCCTTTCACGCTGGCTTGGAGCAGAAAGTGTCACCCTCCCTGTCCTAGGCAGCCCAGTGGTGGTGAGTCCTGGTTCTGGAAGGAGATTCTGGCATGGAGAACACCAGCTTGGGCAGCACTGCTTGGACAGGCACACTGGGTTGAACATGCAATACATAATTCCTTACCAAAGATGGTTTTCCTGGCATTTCTGAGGGCTGTGAGCAAGAGGATGGTCCCAGTGGCACGTCACCTCTTCAAAGACAGTAGAAGAGTTAAAAGTACTCTCACATCCTCTGAGGCCTGGAAATGTTATGAAATATTCCTTTGGTTAAAGTCAGGCAGTCTCTTCAGATGCTCAAAGAGGAATCAAGTAGTGAAGGAGAAAATGACAAGGGAGGAGGGCAGGTAGATGTTAACAAAATGTATTGCAGAGATTTACAACACAGAATTATGTGCCACTTCAGCTGCCCTCTGCAGCATTCACTTGCCCCGTTTTACCTCCTGGAAGTGTAATGACATGAAACTCCTTAAGGTCAACAGTTGGATTTAAATGCTACAGATTTTGTGGTGCACTGGTTTTCATAGTAATTATGTTCCATTTTTGGCCTTATTTAAATAACAAATGATTATTCATTTGCAGTCTAGAAGATAAAGAGAAAGCAAAGCTCCATGTGAATTTGACCTGTGCTGTGAATGCCAATGCCACTTGTATGGCAGTCCTCCCTGATGTCCCAGTTCTCATCAAAGCACCTCGGTGCACCCACTCTCCCTCAGAGTAGGGAGGTGGGAATTTATGCTCTGGCCCAAATATGACCCTTGGTTTTAGCTCTGGGCACATGCAGGCAAATGTCTGGTGGTGTGACCAGAGGTGGCTGTTTTGGGGATCACTGTCCCTGTTGCTCCCAGTCTCCTGTTCCAGACACCACCAGGCCACCCCGGGTCAGGTGCCCTGACCCTGCACTGGGCAGACCTGTACCATGTGTTGCACTGTCGTGCCCTGACAAAACAAGGGCTTCAGAGCATCTGTGGGCTTAAAGCTAAGGACACCACGAGGTGATTTCTTGTCCTGAGGCAGGCAAAAAATGAAACTTGCAAAACATGGAGGACTTCTTTTAACTTCATAGAGGTTCTTCAGACTGATGTCCTGGTGCAGCCAAGCCAGCAAAGAGAACTCCTCCAAACCTTGGAGAGGCTGGATTTCCCTGGAAGTGCTCAACTTAAGCTTAGCAGGGAGAGTTGTAGGACAGCAGATGGCAAGGGACAACATGCTGATTGCATTACTTTGCTGAATGAGAGCCACAAAAAGCTGAATGGGGACCACAGCTTCTCTTAAGAGAGCTTGGAAGGCTGGCCTTGGCCCAGTGAGCAGAAGATGAACTCTTGTAGTCCCTAGTGCCCGCCAAAGTCACTCAATCATGCCCTTCGTCAGCTGGACAGGGGAGAGAAAATAAAGGCTCATGGATTGGGATAACATGAGGGAGAGATCCATCATGGGTGAAAAAGAGTAGAAAAAGGAGACGTAAAACTAAATCTTAAAAACACCATCCCCCCACCCCTCCACCCTTCCCTTCTTCCCTATTTTAACTTTATTTCTGATCCTCTAACGCCTCCCTGCAGTGACACAGAGGGATGGGGAACAGGGATTGCAGTCAGTTAACCACGTTTCTGCAGCTTCTTCCTCCTCAGGGGAGGACTCCTCACAGTCTTTCCTTGTTCCAAATATGGGGTCCCTCCTACATGAGACAGTCCCCCCACAAGCTTCTCCCAATGTGAATCCTTCCCACAAGCTTCATGCCTGCTCCAGTGTGGGTCCCCTGCAGGATCACAAGTCCTGCCAGAAAACCTGCTCCAGGGTGGGCTTCCCATGGGGTAACTTCCTCCTTTGGACATCTGCCTGCTCCAGCATGGGGTCCTCCAGAGACTATAGGTGGATCTCTGCTTCACTGTGGATCTCCATGGGCTGCAGGGGCACGGCTGCCTAACCATGGTCTGCACCTGGGGCTGTAGGGGAATCCCTGCTCTGGCACCTGGAACATCTCCTGCCCCTCCTGCACTGACCTGGGCATCTGCAGAGCTGTTTCTCTCATGTTTTCTCAATCCTCTCTTCTCTGCTGCAATTTGCTTCTGTGCAGTAACTTTCTTTTCCTTCTTAAGTGTGTTGTTCCAGAGGTGCTGCCACCATCTCTGATGGGCCTAGCCTTGGTCAGAAGAGGGTCCTTCTTGGAGCTGTCTGGCATTGGCTCTGTTGAACATGGGGGAAGCTTCTGGCAGCTTCTCACAGAAGTCATTCCTGTAGACCCCTGCTACCAAAACCAGGCCCTGCAAAACCGATACAGACAGAAAAGGCAGGACTGGTAGAATTCCCTATAAAGCAAGGAGTTTGTAGATGGGGGCTCCCAGCACAGTCTGTTAGCTCAGTGGTCTGAGACAGAAGGACTTGCTTACAGAATTGCATCTTTGATTTTCCTGGAACATTTTCCTGTTCTGTGGCAGGACATGTTTGCAAGGTTTTCTCTCTGTAGAGACATGGATGTAACTGTGCAGACAGAACCAGCCTGCTGTGCTCTAACCACTTCTGACATGCACACAAACATGCTCTGAAAGCTCAATTTTACCTTAGTCTGGAAAACAGTCTGTATTAGACCTGGTAAATACTGAGTTCTTTGTTGTCTCCTTATTTATTCTGGTAATAGCAGGAAAGGTCGGGGGAACAACATGACACCATATGGATTCCAAGCTCTTTGACCTCTTTGCCAAGTTGGTTGCACTGTCCTGGTGATACTACTCTTTGTGCAGATAGAACCACTGTATCTGTTTAAAGGAGGTGGTAACTAATGGCCATTGGCTGGCACATGGAGCCAGACCCAGGCAACTGGGATAAAAGGGAAAAAAAATTTTTTTTCATCTTTCTAGCAGTGGGACAGGAACACTAGAGTTGCCTCAGCAGCAAAGCAAAGAATCAAGTCTTAATGGGAAAAATGGTAACCATAGAAATGTTTGGGTTGGAAGGGATCTTCAGAGACCATCTAGTCCAACCCCCTCCCATGGGCAGTGACATCTTTCACTAGATCAGGTTGTTCCAAGTCCCTTCCGACTTGACATTGAACACAATTCAGTCTCAGATCAGAAACCATGTTTGATGTACTTTCCCAAACTCAAACCTAGAAGATTTGTGTACTCTTAATATAGAAGTGTTCACCTCACCTACATGGCTATGGACCTTGTACACTCACATACAATTGAGTACTGAGTTTTTCTTTGGAGCAAAGAACTGTGAAGAACAGCAGTAACTTTTATGCCCCAAATCTTATTTGAGACTTGCTTTGGTCTTCACTGAAATAATCTCCTTCCCTTTCCTTACTGCACTTTTACCTTTTTGATTTTCCTGACTTTTAATATTTTTTCCTCAGTCTTCATGCTTAGGGAAATGGTGGTGTCCTGTTCTCATACAGGATTAGGCATCTTCCTCTCACAGAAGCATTATGAATAGGAAACTTCTAATCTATGTAAGTACAAATACAGATCTGCTTCATAAGTAAGATTAAAGTGTCCATCTTGCTACTACTGGCTTTTTGAGAGTGTTGATTTCCATCACACTCATGTTGATACTGGATATAAGGTAAGTAGCTCATATTTCAGTCTCTAAGAGTTATAAGGCAGTGTAGGAAGTCAGGAAATTGCTCTAATGTACTAAGAGATGGAAAAGCAGAGAGATTGTAAACCAAGTTATGGGGAAAAGCATAGTGAATAGAAACTACAATATTAATATCAATAGAGCGTGACAGCAGAGAGTAGAGACTAATGGTGATCAGTTAAATGCCATGATCTCAGTGGGAGCAATTAAGTATCTATCAGAGATATTTAATATAGGCCAGAAAAACACTGATCAATCTGAGTGATAGCAAGCTGCTGCTGTGCATACAGGATGAAGAGGATTGCTGAAAATGACATGGAAACTCAACTGTGTCCGTAAGTCTCTCCCAAGCAGAATTCAGACATTCTCTGCATAAAGTGAACATCAGTGAGCATGTTTGGGGAACAGTGTGCTGGAAATAAATGTCACGCAGCTGTCACTGCATACAGCAAATGTTCTGAGTTTTGCAAATTATTCCCCTGACAGTACTAGGTGGATGGGGAGCCTTCCCAAACACTTAAATTATGAGAAATTTAGAGTGATAACATTTTCCATACATTACAAAATTTTCGTGTTTACCAGAATCTAAAAAACCTTTTCGTTTCAGAATTCCAGTTCTGTTATACCTGTAAATATCACAAAAACAGTTTCCACTTGCAAAGTGAAAATGATAAAGATTTGCCTAGGGATACTAAAGAAGATTAATAGCTACTGTCTCCACTGTGCTTTGTTTTGTGTATTCTTCTTGCTGCTACAACTAAGGATTTCTTTTCATTATCACTTTGTGTGTCACTATGGTTTTCTATAATTTATTGGAGAGAAAAGAGGGAAAGACATTTCATTTATTATTACAAATCTCTTTTAGGTGTGTTAATGTGCTTTATATGAAGTTTTTATACTGACAAAATCAGCATTTGGACCCTAGTTTGTTATGCAAATAACTTGCTCTGCCTTAACTAGTATATATCATCTTGGGGCAGAATCAGAATTGCCTTGCTTTGTCCAAACTTTCTGAAAGACCATGCCTGACATCTCAAGTGGCCACAAATGAAACGTTTTCCATCTCTTACCTGCCTCCTTAACAGATACTTGCTACAGAGATGCTTGTTGAATGCAGACAACTTGTTCCTGTGCCTGATGGTGCTCTCATCCACAAGCTAAATACAAATTTCTTGGCCAAGCCACCTCACTGAACTGTAAAAGACATCTATGTTGAAGCCTACAACTTACATCAACATCAAGACCCTGGATTGTTTTTATCTGGCTGACATAATCTTGTTCAGTATTCCTGTCATACTTCTGCACTTGCAGTAAGCCACCACCGATGTGCAAATACTGTAAAATTCTCAGAAATTTTGCAAGTATTTTAAGCTATTTTAAAGGTGTCCCTGTTTAAATTGTTCTAACCTGTGACTTTGTCATAATATCAAATATCTGATATTGTGAGTTGACACTTAAAACCGGACATTTTACCTGTCAACCATAGCTGTGGCTTTGAACCATAACACAAGGAGGAAGCTAGAGACAATCCAGGGAGTTTCCTTGTCCTTTCTGTTTCTTCTTCCCTTCATTTCCAGTAAATAAGGTGGTCTAATAATTTTATTTTAAGACTTTCTCTAAAGCGTCCTGGGAATCGATGGAGAAGTTGCCCCTGTGCCTCCTGTGAGCTCTGGATCAGGCTCTGAGGTAGGTGGCTTAGGCAGCAGGCTGGGAACACCAGGTCTGATGTAGCACGACGAGGGGTGGTGGTGCTTGTAGGTCTGAGGGCATCGGGACCTCCCCGTAGGCAGCTCCTCCATGTAGGCAGCTCTGTGGAGGCACATCAGGGCATTGACTGCATCAGGGACACAGAGAGAGTGCTCTGACATGAAACTCTTCTCTGCTCCTTAAGCACGCTATGCCTATGCTTTACCATTACAAACAACAACTCCAATGACAGCAGTACCTTTTCCTTTGATTTTACGAAAGCAGCGGCAGAAAATTTCCAATTCGCAAGCAAATAAGGTGGAGAGATATGTCATTGCAATATCAGTAATTCATTTTCTCCTTGCAATGCAGAAATGTTTGGTATTATTACTTTAACATTATGACAAGCTTACTTTTGTAAAAAACTAATGCCCTTTATCTAAAAAAAAAAATTAAACCCCAATCTTCTATCACAACAATCAACTATATAGATGTATTTATTCTTAGCTATGTCTTTGTCTTATATTCCCACTGAAATTTAATTAAAAGGAAAACTATTGAACCAAAGCACAAGACAGTAGAATAAATTAATGTGAAATATATGTTTTTATAAATGATTTTGTCCTTCTTCATATTATGTTTTATTCAGACTCTAGATCAAAACTGAAACTGTGATTCCAAGGCCTAGAGAGAGTTTAGAAATTACTAACAATAAAAGTAGCTCATAGTCTGTTGCTGAGCCATCCTGTCTCCTCAGACAGTTCATCTTCGATGCCTTGTGCAGAGCAGAAGATGAAGCAGCATGTTTCTCATCACATTCGACTGCTGAAACACCCATCAGTCCTTAATGTTAGACTTCTCATACACTTGGATGAGTTCAAACTATGAACTTGCAACCAGGGAACTGCTAAAGCACCCATCTCAGGGAGGCAGAATCCTTTATAGTATGCTGCAGCTCTCTGGCAATAATTCAAGTTACAATCTGGCAATATCTGAAGCTCTATTAGAACAATTACAGTGAATCCCACATTCGTGCTATTAGAAGGCAAATCCTGCCTTCAGTTCCAATTTCACAGCTCCCCAGCTTTTCGCACTGCTTTATTCTTCTAGTTAAAGATGGTAAGGGTAAAAAACAGGGAAAAGTTTGTTCATTCTGTTTTTTCCCAGCTTGCCTCTTGCTTAGTTTCCAAAAGTGATTTGCACAGTACATAGTCTTATACACTCTCCTGTTCTCTCTAAATCTAGCAACACAAATCTGCTGGTTTGTTCCCCCTCTTCCTTCCTTTGCAAATCAATTTTTTGTGAACAACATCCCTTTCTGAGGACTTGCTTGTATGTGTCATCCATCTTTACACCTTTATTTATATATGTTTTACCTCTCTGGTCTCATGGCCTCTGAATTCTCACCCACATTAGATTTCCTAATATACCAATACAGAAATAACCCCTTGACTCACAAGTAATGCCATGCTTGAGTCCTTGAAAATCCTAACACTTTACATTTCCCATTCAAATCCTCTCCTCAGATTATTTACCTCTGGACCTCTTACAGGCATCGCAGGCTGGGAAATTTTGACATAAAGCCCTTTAGTAAGTAGTCCATCTAGTAACTAGCCTGATGCTGCTTTTAATTTATCATAAGAACCAGTTCCTAGCAGTTTCTACATGACCCTTTTGTTGAGGGGTTATGCCCTTCAAGAGAGCTTGGTTTCTTTGAGGAATGCTTCCTATTTTTTTTATTGCCACTGTAATGATTTCTGCTGCATGTACTCACTTCACATCTCACTTTCCTCACTCTTCATCCCATATTCCGAGGAAGGTTCAGAGCGTGTTTTATTTAGAATTCAATGCCTCTCATCAAGCTACCAGAATAAGAGGATATATTTCCTCTGGCTCAACTGTTGAGTATTAAGAATACACTAAAAAAAAAAAAAAAAAAGAGTTTATTGATCATACATTCTTCTTGGGTCCCAGGCTTTCTTGGGTCTCAGGCTGTATGTGACAAGTATGTAAATTAGAAGGTGTTCTGGAGTAAAAAACATTTGCACCAATTACTTTTAATGAAGAAATGCTGATTATGGAGATGTAGCTTATCTGTATGCTTTAAGTTAGAGGAATCACTGAAATTAATGTTTCTTTCTGTTGATATCCCGCAGATGAATTCTGCAATCTCTGGCACTGTTCCTGTTCTCTCTCATTTCTCTTACAAAACCAGAAAGACATGGAACCAACTTGCAGGCCGCAGTTAGATTTATCACTCCAAGTTCTCTGGTAGGAGGTTTGTTAGGATGGCCAGAGCTCTTGCCTCATCTTTGTTCTGTCCAAATAATCCTCTCAGTTGAGTCAATCCACTTGTTCAGACTGACATGCCAAGTAGTCTCCTGGGAGAACAGGCACGAGGAAACATAGGGTCACAAATAATTTCTTGCCCATCTTCCCTGTATAAAAAATGCTTGGCTTTATAAGGCATAAAGACTTTACAATAAGGCATTATTCCTGTGTGACCAATCCCTTTCTGAATCCACCATCTTGGCAGGACACCCTGCAGGGATGTGTTTATATCTCGCCTGTGTTAGCAGCTCCCTAAGAAGCTTCTGACAGGCAGGGTGAGGGCTTGAAACCGCATCGTGGGGAAATATTAAATGGAACTTGACTATGGGAGATACTATGGTCACTCCCATTCTGAAACTTCTAGGACAGAAGAGCCCAAAAAACATAACAAAAGAAATCCAGTGTCCTCCCACTTATGGTCTATTTTCCAGCTTAGTGGTATCCAGCACAGTGGCATATGCTTGGAGATATGTTTGCTTGGTGTAACCTGTGTGTGAGCATTAACAGGGGCCTGGAGGGGCCTTTGTGCTTCAAAATGAGGTGAGTGGCAAGACAAGCTGGTAGTGTCACACTTGTCAGAGGGTCTGCTGTCAAGAACAGTGACAAAGACAGTGACTTGGAATGTCATGCATATTACTCAGTATTTACAGCTATTTCTGGGTCAAGGGCTAAGACAAGAATTGGATATGAAATTGCCCTTCCCTCTAAACACAGTAGTATAAGACAATGAAAAATGAAAAGCAATTTCAGGAACTGTGGGGTGAAAATTGGAGAGGAGTAAATTGTTCAAATTGCTGCTGAAAGAGACAATTACGAACACTTTCCGTGGCAGTCAAATTCCCTGTACAATTATTGTCACAGTACTGTAGTGCCTTGGAGCCTTTTCCATGGAGCAAGACCTCACTGGTCTCAATTTTTTCCCATGAGCGTTCACCTTTTCACTGGAGAAAGACATGCTCCCAACTGCATGTGGGTTTTTTTGATTCTCTGTATTTCAGTGAAAGGAGCAGACTCTCCAGCAATACTCCACATGTACAGTCCAGCTGGGAGGGTTACTGCAGCTCCCTTCAGTTTCCTGTGTGCTACCCATGTGAGCATGCTTTGGACTGAGCTACAGCACTGCAGGAGAAAAGGACAAAGACAGCCCCAAGGTCTCAGGAGCAGCCAAAGGCTGTGGTTACTCTGTACAGGGCCTCCAATATCAGTTTAAGGTATTGCTGCTCTTGCAACAAATGGACTGATACAACTATTTGTGGGACTATGCTACAACCTGGTTTTTGGAGCTGGTCTACCTTTAAGAACCAAAAATACAGTTTAATCTCACAACTAAAACCAATCCATTGCACTGCATTGAAACTCTGTCTAAGTGTATTTTAGTTACTATTGCACTGGTCTGATGGATAGGGACTGATAAACAAAAGCCCCAGGGCTTTAATCTCTTCTCTAGCCAGGTGATCTTGAGTCAGTATTTGTGTCTCACTTTCAAAGCAGCTGATCTGAAGCTCCCTGACATGTGCAGCTCTGGACCTCTCCAAGATGAGCAGGCACCAGAAGAAGATGTAGTCATTTCTCCCAAAAGGTGTGTTATCAATCTCAGTAAATCATGGACAGGATGAGTGTTACCCCTGCTGTGAGCTTCCTGTCTGATAAAAATGTTTTCAATTTCTCAAAGGAAAAACAACCCAAACAAACAAAGCATGTAAAAGCTCCTCAAGAAATGAACCGAATGAGTTCCTTCACAAGTGTGACAGCTACCTCACAAAACATTTATTAGTAGAATAATAGAATCATTTAGGTAGGAAAAGACCTCTAATCTAAGATCATCAAGTCCAACCACTAACCCACAACTGCCAAGTTGTCACTAGAGAATTTCCCAGATGAAGGATTCACTTTATTACAGTCATGAGACTTGGATGGGGAGAGGGAAAATGGACGTTTCTAAACCCCATCCCCCTGGTCTGCTGAACTACAGCTGAAATTATCATCTCTTTTCAAAGAAGCTGAAGAAATTAACAAAATAACTGTTGCTCAGGGGCAGACAACTCGTAATTTGCTATTGAATATGGAACAATAGGTGAATCATTCTTCGATCCACCATAGCTTCCTCATTTGTTTTCATTGCAAGCTGAGCTCTCCTTTCCAAGTGAGGCTGTCAGGAGCCTCAATGTCACTAGGGCTCTTTTGTTGCTGCCAGGAGCACTCTTGTTGATGGACAGTAGAAAATCATCTGGTTTTTCAATTCAGGTGCTCACTGCACAATTCAGGCAAGAGCAAGTAATAACCTGGGCATTGCTGCTGCATTGATTTTTGGGTGAGGTGCTCTATCATTTTATGGCACTGAATTTAGACACAGTTGCTTTAATTTTCTCCTGAGTAAACATAATGAAATTTCTATGAAAGAAATATGCTTTTCCACATAATTGCATCATCCTTTGTTTGTTTGCGTTTTTTTCCCCCTGCAATTTCTCCAAGGACTGACATTTTTATTTCTGAGACAAGACAATAAAAATTCCCATCTGAGTCTAAGTAATCCCTCAGAACTGAATGTAAAGGACTGCTCAACAGTACCAATGGCAACTGAAAACTAGGTAGTTTTTAAAATGAACAGAATAAGAATTAACTGAAACTAAGTACATTTTGACTGGGGTGTGTCCCCTCTCTTTCATCTTACCAGGATCTTACTGGATATTCTTTTTCTTTAGTATGAGGACTTTACAATGTGTTGTTATAACTGGGGTAAGAAATTCTCTCCAGCATTACTGTGGAAAAACATTTTGTATTCTCAGAGTAAAATAACTCCTTTTCCCTTAATGAAACATTGCCTCTTGTTTAAAGAAAACTGCACAGGATCACACTGAGTGGAGAGGATTTTTTAAAAAATCTTTTTAAAATAAAAATAAAACATCAAGCTGAGAGTTGAAGGCAAGCAGTGAAAGCTAGAAGCATGGAGGTTTATAACACAGGTCAGTTGGAGAGTCACCAGCTTCTTTCAGAGAAAGTGTAAAATGTGCCATTAAATGGAAAATAATACTTCACTAGGCAAGGTCAGTTCCTCCCTGAAGGAGTTAATCAAAAATCAGTATCTCCAAGGCATTATTGTTTTATTAGCCTGTTTAATTTTGGCACTGAGAATGAGATGACTGAACAGAGATGCCCAGCTGACCATTAAAAGCGGTATACCAAGAACTAGTTCTCTAGGCTCACTGAAGATTTCTGAGCATGTTAGAAGCTCTCAGACATATTAATATCCTGTAAGAAATAAGGCTAAACTGTAATTTTTACCTGCTTCTTTTGAGCAAATGCTTTTCTTGAACAAGGAGAGGAAATGAAACTAAATTATGTCACCATTTCCCTAACTGTTCAAAATTAAAGGCAGCTCTCAGAAATAACTTTCTAGGTTTTACTGTTCTTCAGTTTTTGAGATTCTAGAGTGTATTTGCATCATAGTTTCTTTCCTAAAAACAGGAGTATTAGAAAATGCTTTTAAATTAAAATTTACAGTACCACCCTATTAATGACAAGGAGGGTTACAGGTATCACGAACAGTATCTAATACTGCAAAAGCTCACCCCGTGCTTTGAATCCTCTTCTTTGTCTGTAACTTTCTACTGTAGAAAACACATTCCCTGTTCACACTCCCAAATTGTCCACATCTGTCACTATTCACGCTATGCCATAGTTTCCAGACTTTCCGTTCTCATTTTCAAATACTTCCTAAACTGATTCAGTCACAAGTAGTTGGCTCAGCTCATGGACTATCAATTTTCAGTTTAGATTTAATACAAATCTATTAAGCCCATATGCCTGGCTGTGTGCTGAGCGAGTTAGAGAGCATCCACTTGAGATACTCTGCTGGCTGCCTGGAACAAGTAGTAGCACCGGGATGGAAAGAAACCAATTTGTTGGTGAGAAGAGCACATCACAATTAGAGAAGAGACTTTCCTTAATGGGCCAAACATGCTCTTTTCTTGCTTCTCCTCTCTCAAGCAGTGTACTTTGCCGCATATAGCTAAGGACTGAAAGTAGCATTAGTCAATCCTGCTGGAATATCTTCTGTATCCATCTGTTTGCTCTGTAAATGGCTCCCTGAAGAGGGTTCACATGCTGCTTTTCCAAATGGTGCCTATGAAAATCTATCAGTTTTCATTCTACACCTAGTGGTGATCTACAACAGATTTTTCTTGAGATGTTGTTAACTGTTGTTAACTGTCAGCATAAATTGAACAAATATGCAAATTCAATTTACACATTTAATACCACAATGGAGATGATGATTAAATTACTTTGAAAACATGTTATCACTTTGAAAACATTCTGTCCCATGCAAATAGCTAACAAATTACCCAAGCTCTCCACTCAGACCTTTGCCTAAAGAATGTTATTTCTTGGCAACTGTGGACACATTTGGTGTCAGACACATTAATAATGCTCTGATCTCATCCCAAAGAAATTATGTCCCAGATAAACATTTGCTTCACCAGAGGTATAGAAACCCTGTCAAATACTGTTGGCCAACTGCAACTTTTAAGTGTTTGAACATGCCTATTTTTGATTTTCCCTCTACTCACCCAGGCACATTCCAAGCAGCTGGCACCCTGACATTACAGAGGTCACAGTCTAGCATGGATACACTGAACCAGATGCAAATGGGCAGGAAAGTATCAGGAAGATCACCTGGAGGTGTTCACAGCAATGGGGAGCACTGGGCACTGCATGGCACTGGCACCTGTGAGCATCCTTTGGGCCACATTTTCTTGTTTGCTCTCATTAATGCTGGTTTGGACAAGCAGGCCAGGGTCTGAGTGAGGGAACTTCAACCGAGCAGAAGGGATGAGTCTGGATGCCAGTATCCTCATTGTTGAGGAATACATTTAGTGCTTGGTGTGCAGCTGCAGGCTGAGCTCTGGGGAGAAGCCTGAGCCTGAGGCAAGAGACTGTGAAACTGCCAAAGAGCACAGGGAACTGTGGTGCCAGCCATGTGCCTGGACACTCAGGGACATAGCAGGAGCCAAGGACTCCAGACTTTACTGTGTTTGGACTGTGAGGTGTAAGGGCCCCGAGGTTTCTTCATTTGGGGTACTTCCTTGAAGGCAGTCAGCTCAAATTGTTATTTATTTGTGGTATCACAATTAAACTATTTTAAGGATTGAGATGTCAGAGACTTTGCTATGGGAGACCTGGGGTCGACTCGGTAAGGAAACCTTGCCTGACTGTGGGGTGTGGAGCTGCCAGGGCCAGCTCAGGTGGTATGAGTGTGACTGATGGAGTGGCTTCTGGATGGTCAGGCAGGAAAGTTTCCTTAATGCCCATCGCAGGACTATGTGACCCTGTTGGTCAAGCAGTACAGGATTCCAGTAAGCTGCTGTGCCATGACGTGGTGTTTGCCGTGACCTTCACCAGCAAGGTCAGTGAGCTCTGAGCACGGTGTGGGGAACCTACCTGGGTGTGTGTGATGGAACAACCCTGGATGTACAGACAGTCTNGGGTGTGGAGCTGCCAGGGCCAGCTCAGGTGGTATGAGTGTGACTGATGGAGTGGCTTCTGGATGGTCAGGCAGGAAAGTTTCCTTAATGCCCATCGCAGGACTATGTGACCCTGTTGGTCAAGCAGTACAGGATTCCAGTAAGCTGCTGTGCCATGACGTGGTGTTTGCCGTGACCTTCACCAGCAAGGTCAGTGAGCTCTGAGCACGGTGTGGGGAACCTACCTGGGTGTGTGTGATGGAACAACCCTGGATGTACAGACAGTCTAGGGAATGAGATGCTGGACAGCAGTGACACAGAAAGGGACCTGGGGATCCTGGTCAGTGGCAAGTTGAACATGAGCCAGCAGTGCCCTGGCAGCCAGGAGGGCCAAGTGTGTCCTGGGGGGCATCAGGCACAGCATCGGCAGCCCGGCAAGGGAGGGGATTGTCCCGCTCTGCTCTGCATTGGGGTGGCCTCACCTCGAGTGCTGGGGGCAGTTTGGGATGACACAATATAAGAAAGACATGAAACTATCAGAGTGTCCAAAGGAGGACAACAAAGATGGCAGAAGGCCTGGAGGAGAACCTGTATGAGGAGTGGCTGAGGTCACTTGGTCTGTTCAGCCTGGGGGAGACTGAGGGGAGACCTCATTGCAGTAGAAGGCCTGGAGGAGAACCTGTATGAGGAGTGGCTGAGGTCACTTGGTCTGTTCAGCCTGGGGGAGACTGAGGGGAGACCTCATTGCAGTCTGCAACTTCCTTGTGAGGGGAAGTGGAGGGGCAGGCACTGATCTCTTCTCTCTGGTGACCAGTGACAGGACCCAAAGCAATTAGCGTGCAGCTGAGTCAGGGAAGGTTTAGGTTGGATATTAGCAAAACATTCTTCACCCAGAGGGTGGCTGGGCACTGGAACAGGCTCCCCAAGGAAGTGGTCACAGCACCAGCCTGATAGAGTTCAAGAAGCACTTGGACAATGCTCTCAGGCACATGCTGTGATTCTTAGGGATGGTCCTGTGCAGGGGTTGGACTCCATGATCCTTGTGGGTCCCTTCCAACTGAGGATATTTAATGATTCTACAACCCTGGCATGAGCTGAGCGCGTCGTGCCAGACGCTGGCGAGAGCTGAGAGGCCCAGCACCAGAGCTCTGCACCGGGGAGGCCCCGCCGGGCGGGGCAGGCGTTGTCCCCACCCTGCCCAGCTGTCCCCACCGTCCCCGCCATGCCCCCTGTGCCCGGCTGTCCCCGTTGTCCCGCCGCAGCCTCCCCGCCACGCCCTTGCCCGAGCCGCTGTTCACGACAGTGTCGCGGCGGGGCTGCCGTACGAGCGCTACGCGGCTCGCGGCATGCTGTGCCAATGGCGTCCGGGCTGGAGGGCGAGCCGAGCCGGGAGCAGCGGGAGCGGCAGCAGGAGCGCGAGGCGCTGCTGGCGCAGGTGGGGTGACCGGCGCGGCCCAGCCTTGCCCCGGAGCCGCTCAGCGCTCCCCCGTTCCCCCGGCTAGGCGCTGGATGCCGCGCGGGGTCGATGCGCTGCTGGAGGCTGCCGTGGCCGTGGGGACGCCGCGGGGAGGGAGAGCTCCTTGTGTGCCGAGGGGAGCTGGGCTGCGGCACCGGGAGTGGCAGGACGCAGTCTGGACTTTCTGAGTGAAAAAAATCCATCTGATTTCGTGCGTTTTGCCACTTGTGGTATTGATTCTCTTGGTGTTTCGCTTATTATGTATTTCTGTGCTTACACCTTTGTGAAGAGCCAGAGTCGGTCATCTTTACATTCTCTCTTCAGATTTTTTGTATACATTGATAAGATGGCAGCACCCTCACTCCCCGGCCTTCTCTAGGCTAAACAGGCCCAGCTCTCAGCCTTTCCTTAAATGAGACATAAAAGGCAACTCCTCCTTGTCTTGCGGTCTGTCTTTCCTAAAGTGTCAGTATCCCTCCATTGCAACACTCTGGTCGTGGAGTGGTAATTTGAAGTTGTGTGTGTGTGTTAAAAAGTGGGAGCCTGATTTCATAGGGTGACTTACTTGCCTGGTGATATGTTGCTGCAGTGTAAGACAAGAATTAGGAGGCTCCCACTCACCAGTGGTTTGGTAGTGTTACTATGACTTGGAGACCCGTGCTAATCCTGATTTTAGTTGGGGTACTGTCTTAGATTCTCAGTTCTGAGAATGTCAGAGCACTGGGAAATCCAATACAGGGAAACAGAATGGAGTATAATTTGTGAAATACTAGCCACTACAATTCTTCAAGTCCATGTTTTGTGGAGTGGAGGAATGGATCTGGAGACAATGACGTTATTTTCTACAGAATTTAACCACTAGAGATGCTTGGTCCCTATATGGCCAATGAGAAACTTCCCTGGTGTGACTTTTCAGCTTCTTACTGAAAGTCACTTTATAGAGTCTGTGTTATATTTCCACAGTGTTATGTTTTCACTTCCGAGCAACCTAAAGCTAAGTCAGATTCTCTGATTTTCAAATATTCTCTTGGGTGCATTGGGTAATACTGAAACATACATAAATGATCAGTTGGTTTTCTTTGCTGTTGCTTGTGGAATTGATGTGTTCATCATCTTATGAATGTCCTTGAACTATTTATTTTCCTTGTAGATAGAACAAAAAGTAAGGAGAGGACATATTGAAGGTTGAGAACTTCCCCCCCTGCCCCCTTTTCTGTACTAGAGTTTTAGAATGTGTTAGCAAAAGTGTATCATAAACATTTTATCCTGTGCAAGTCCATGTGGGCCAAAGGAGGCTCTAGAGATTCCTTTATGATTAATTTGGCTGATAGAGAAATTTAGGAGTGAAACTTTTTTTTTTAAAACTCATTGCATGTTTCCTCTTCCCATTTATGCACCCAATAACCTAATATTAAGCAATGTAAAAGGGCAACATTTTAAGACTTCTCCTGTAGCTACTCTGTTTATTTCTGTGAAAAGTCAATTTAGCATTTTATAATGTGAAAGCGTGAGGATGTTGTAGTTACCACGTCAATACTCTGCTATCTGCTTTTCAGAAATGGACTTGTTGCTGCCTGTGTGAGAACAGATTAATGTCCTAAGTGTATTGACTTTCTCTGCTTTAATTATGGTTGGACTGCCTGCTGCAGTGGAACAGCCAGGCAGTTGAAGGAGAGGATTGCCCCGCTCTGCTCTGCACTGGGTGGCCTCACCTCGAGTGCTGTGAGCAGTTTTGGGTGCCACAATAAAACAAAGACATTAAACTATTAGAAAGTGTCCGGAGGGGGGCCACAAATATGATGAAGGGGGTAGAGGTTGCAGCTGTATGAGGAGGGTCCGAGGTCACTTGGCTGGTTCAGTGTAGAAAAGAGGAGACTGAGGACAGGCCTCATTGCAGTCTGCAGCTTCCTTGTGAGGGGAAGAGAAGGGGCAGGCACTGATCTCTTCTCTGTGGTGATCAGTGACAGGACCTGAGGGAATGGTCTGGCTCTCTGTCAAGGGGGGTTTAGGTTGGATATTGGGGAAAGGTTCTTCACCCGGAGGGTGGTTAGGCACTGGAACAGGCTCCCCAGGGAAGTGATCACAGCACCAGCCTGACAGAGTTCAAGAAGTGTTTGAACAACACTTCCAAACACATGGTGTGATTCTTGGGACTGTCCTGTTCAGAGCCAGAAGTTGGACTTTGATGATCCTTGTGGGTCCCTTCCAACTGAGGATATTTAATGATTCTATGAACAGAACTGGGAGAAAACTATTGCAAGACTTTTTCTCATTGTGTTTTGATTGTCTTGCTTAGGAAGGCAGCAAGAGATTTGCAGGAACTATAACAGCTGGCTGACATAGTCAGGACAGTTATTTGGTGATTGTAGTCCTGGAAACCTTTTACTTCAGGAAGGACAGTTGGAAAGCTGTGCAGTCTTTGCTTCTGGTAATCTGAGAAGTTTGCAGAAATAACTGTACTTTAGCAGTTCTGTTTCTGGAAAGATGAAACATTCAACCAACTCACCTTAAGGAGGTTTTTGTTGGGAAATATTGAACTTGCACTTTTTTTGAAGAACCCAAATGCCACACAATTCATTGATCAAGATCTCTCTTTTAAGTTTTGGAAGTGTATTCTTTTATTTGTGTAGTCTGTCTTCCAAACTGCACTGATAAAACCCATCAGCTGATAATAATATGATAATAATCAGTAATCAAATAATTAATTGTTGACATGCAAATCGTTATTAAGCTTCAAAAATAGCATCTTGTTTTGATGAGCATGATAGTTCATGACACTGCTATTTTAGTATTCAAGTTTACAGCAAGAAAATAATCTGATGGGTGTTTTGGTAAGTGCAGGGATGTGTATTTTTCCTAGACATGAACACTTCTTTTCATGATAAAAACTATCAAGACTTCACATTCTGGATTATTCTTGCATCTGTGGTATCATGTGGTATTTTTGTATTTTAGGATTACTCTTCTGTTACTTGGGGTTTTTTCCATGGACTTTGAGTCTTTCACTCCTTGGCCTCTGAGCATGATGTGATTTGACCATTTCTTGTGCAGAAAATCCTACCTTTTAATTTTTAAGGATTATTGACAGATTGGAAATTGAGTGTCAATAAATAAGACCTCAGTCAAATAAGGTATGTTATTGAAACAATGTAAGTAAAATAATACCATAAACCAGGTTCATTACACAAACAAGAAATTACATGTTTACTGTTACTTATTTATATTTCTGAAAAAATTGAGATTTTTTCATTCAGACATTATTTTTGGAAACATCTTGTTTGATGCTTTTGGTTAGACTCCCCCCTTCCATTTTGGTTTACGTTCTTTGTTTCATTTTCTTTGAAAATACTTATCTCTGTTAGGGGTTATAGTTGCTTTTGTGCTGTAATACTAAGCACCTCCTTTTTGTTCTTTCCCTTTTAAATCCTTCATAAAGTGTTACATCCCTGACTCTATCTGTTGGAGGAAATAAGCACTTCAGCACTTCAATCTGTGATATTAGAAGAGAAATGGTACTAAGAAATGAACTACTGCCTTTTCACAAAAGATTTTCAGATTTTTGTCAAAGCACCTCTGTATGCATTTTTGCAAGCAACGCCTTTGAACAGACAGGTCATTTCTGAAGGTTAGTGATGAAGACAGATGTCTTTATTGTTATATTCTGTAAGGCCTTGCTCTGGAACCTACTTTAACTCAGCAGTGGAGAGGTGCTACATTAACATGAAATACCTGTTTACAGTCTCCTAGCAGTATTAGCTTCTGTTTATCTGTTGTGTCTGCACATGTATCAGCAGAACAGCTGCTGCCTCCCAGATGTTTCTGACTGAAGGCTGACACATCTCCTGCAGCCTACCTTTCAAATCATATCTGACTTTTGATTATTGATCACAAGAAGCTTAAATGATTGAAGTGATAGTCGCTTCAGTGACCTTTCTTCTGTGCATTTGGCACGTGAAAATGACAAGAGTGGTGACATTTCCAGTTGGCAAAGCTGTGTCTGGAGGAGGTAGTGGTGCAGGCAGCTCTCTGACTCAGTTACAAGTTGCCAAGTTGGCATGAAAGCTAAGCTCTTTCTTGTGTTTCCACTGCTGTCCTCCTTTGGAAGTCTTTGTGGATGTAGCAATAATTGGAATATTGAGACTAGAAGAATAATCTAAGCATTCACAAAAATAAGTGTGTTATTCAGACAGAATTGGTATAAAAGCATCAGAACTGCATAGAAGATTATGTTCAAGTTCCCTGGAGTTAAGCACTCATGTAAGCAGGGCTCTCTGCCCCTGAGCTTTGGAGTGATGGAAACAGGAAGGGTAATACATCACACAGCAACCTCTCTGATAGCCGATTATCAAAATAGCTAAAACAGTGGAGTGGTTTGTATGACAGGATGGGAGATGATCCTGAAATTAGAAAGAAAAGCTTATTGTAGATATTTTGAATGCCTTATGTTGATGTCTGAAGGACTGGGCTAGGTGTTAGGTTTTTTTGAACTTTCCTAACAGAAAGCTGTTGCTGAAAGGAAGGTTTTTCCACGCTTCTTTTCCCCAAAGTGCACTTTTTTCTCTTGTTCCTTGTGCTTAAACTGGTAGCCTCGATGACTTTGCTAGAGTGGCAGCTTGTAAGCTTGGTCTGCAGGAAGCTGCACCCGGCTTTTGGTGGGATTCATTTTATGTCAGGGTGGTCCTTGAAGTACCTTTGCCTGAGACTGGAGTGCAGGAACAGGCCTGGGTGGGTAAGGTGGTGGGAACACGTGAGGGGCAGTGCAGAGAGGAGGGATGTGGGAATGGAGCCCTGCCCTTCAGTGGCAGGTAGCCAGGACAGCAGCTTAGCTGGTGCTCTCTCCTTTAAATGTTTCTGTCATACTGTATTGATCTGATATGCTGTAGATTTTCTTCTGATTGCTTGTGGAGGAAAAGGGAGTTTTTCTTCTTTTGGATGAAGAAGTTGAGTATTGAATCATGGTGATTATCATTTGAAGAACTAGAGGTTGACCACAGTTATAGGTGGAAAATTGCAAGGTCTTTGTAGGGGTGTGGAAAACTTTCCCTGGCCTTGGTGAGAGCTGAAATAGTAAATAGAGTTGAGGTCACGAAAGAGTGTTGATGAGGGTTTCTGTGAGCTGGGGAGGGAATTTTTAGCCCTAGGTGACATCCTTCCCTCTCTTCTGGACATCCTTGAGGGACTGCTGTGTAACAAGCTTCATTTATTGTGTGACCTATAACTTAGCTTTGTGTCTTAGATCTTTTCTGCTTCTTCCTGGTGTGGCATGGTGTAATTTTTATAGCTTTTGGGTTTTGCATCTGCAGTGTATTACAGGCTGCTTTGGAGCAAATTTTATTCTTCATTTAGTAGATAGTGTTGTCAGCTACTGGCCGGGCTGGCCTTAATGACCTGCTTGATGAAAACCAGAAAGCATTTTCCTTGAACTTGGTTTCCTCTAGCATTCAGATGGATCTGTGAAATTCAAAACCCTTTCACCTACTTGTGGTAAAGACTGCAAAATTTGTCTCTCTTCAACCATGGCAAACATTGCTGACACAGTGCTTGCTGTAGGATAATTATTGTTTTTATAGCACCTTATCAACAGACCCTTCAGAGTGCCTTGCCAGCCTTAGACTTCACCTTGTTTTTGTTGCAAAGGAGCCCATGAGGAGTTTTATTAGGGTGTCACAGAAGTGTGTGGTGTAACATGATGCTTGCCCTTCTTGGCAGGTTGTTGCTCATAATGTGTTTCTGCGTACATGCACAGGCAGTTGCATAATTAGTGCATTACTTTTGAAATATAGGTATTTCACAAATCTATCATCCAGTATTTATGGAGAAAAAACTTTAAAATATTGCTGTGGTGACCTAAAACGTACCTTGTTTGTGAAGGGGAAAGTATAAATTATTGGATATTCCTGTGGTAAGTATTAGTGAACCTTAATGCGAATTAAATGCTTGAACTCCTGTGGGCTGACAGATGTGAAACTATTAGAGCTGGTCCTCATAGATAGAATGGTAAGTCTGACAGGGGAATTAATTAGTTTTTCTTTCTTTTTTATATTTTATGACATGCTAGTCAGCCCTGCAGCTTTTGAAAAGAAAAGTAGAATATAAAGGTAAGTTTTGAAGCTAATAAAGTAGTGTAGGCAGATTTTCCGCCTCACTTCCACTTGAAATAATTGTGTGTGTGTGAGGGGAAAGCATCACCAACAATAAAAAATGAATATTCTAATTTGAGGGAGCTAGATTTTGGAGATAGAAAGATTCAGAGGGTATTGCTGCTAACTTTCTAGTCTTTTGTTAAAATGATAATTTAGGTGAAATTATAACTTCTTTCATATTTTTAGATCTCTAGGCAGTCTTCTTATTTCTTGTCTTCTTTTTTCTTTCTTTTTTTCTTTTTTGTTTGTTTTGCTTTTGCATAGATACTTTGTTAAGAATCTGCTATATTTTGTGTCTTTGTCTAGGAGACACAAACTTTCACCTGATGCTTTTGTTTCTGTCTTTCTCTTTTTAACAGCCTAGTGGTCAGTCTGCCACTACACATTCATGTTGCCCAATTTCATTCAGTACTCAGGAGGCAGCACTCTGTAGTCTGATGATGATTTCTAGTCAATCTGTGTTCTGAATGAGTATTTGTGTATTTCAGCCAACATGAAGATCTACCTCTTTCATTAGGATCATGTGTCTCAATTACTTAAATACTTGCCTTCATTTTTTCTGTTTATTTTTAGATCTAATAAAAAGTATAAAAGCTCCTTTTGTACTTTATTTATAACATTAACCTCATTCTATGCAATGTTGATTTGTAACTTCAGTAACATGAAGAAAATAGTAATGTTATTTAAAATATACTTGTTCTTATAGGAAATTATAAGAGGCTAAATCTTCCATGACAGGCAGACAGCATACACAATGAAGACATGTTGACTAGCTGATCTTGAGTGGCTTTTATTTGTGGCATTTACAGAGTTATGTGCCTAAGAACTGCAAAACAGGTGGAAGGGAGCTGTTGGCTCCAGCTGCAGTTCTTTCTCAACCAAAAGTGAAATGGAATATGCAGAAAGCCTTTTTCAGTCTACATTCTTACAACTTGTTTTGTGTTTGCTTGTGGAGCAAACGAGCTTGGAGTCTAAGTGTTCTTTAAAATGTTTTTCCTCATCTAGACCTATATTCAGGTTCAGTTTATCTCCACTGTTTCATCTCTGTCCAGTTAAAAGCTTAAGTTTGGAATCTGTGGCTTGTAGACATTTCATGAGTTGCATAGCTAAGGTTATTATCCTTCTCTTGTCCAAAAATGTGACATGTTTAGTTACTTTTCAGTCAGATGAACATATTTCTAAGACAAAAAGCCCATCATTGTCTGTATGGACTAGAAGAGAATATATCGATCAGTGATCTGTGCATGAATTTTCAAGGGTGTTGTCCCAGATGTCTTAGGGTGGCCAGGGTTACCTCTCTGGATCGTGGAGGGGTTGCAGGAAACACACCTGCATTTTTTGGAGTCCTGGGTGGGTCTGGTGATGTTATGTTGTGCTTAACAGCTATTTCACTCTAACTGAATTGTGGTCCTGCTCATTCTTTTGTTACTTTGTTTACTTATAAACTAGAAAATGTTTTGATGTTGGAACAGATGTCTGAATGTGTTCTTAACTAATTATTTCTTCATATTTGCCTTTTAAATTTTAAGAGGTAGCATTCACCTTTGTAGACTGTCAGCTTTATTCTAGAGATGGAAGTCTCAGTCTTGGCCTCTTTATTCAAGCTGATTTATACTATTTTTTGTTTGTTTTACAATATTCCTTTGTTTAAAATCAGGAAGTCTGGATAGCAGCCTTGCTTTGCTTGCATTTAAGTGCATTAGAAAGTTTATCAACTGGTGCTTCTAAGAAAGTAGACAATGAAGGTTTAAAAGGGTATTTTGTTTGGGGACAGATATGTAGTGGTCTTTGGGGGTTTTTTGTTTTGTTTTGTTTTGTTTTTGTGTGTGTTTGGGGGTGTTTTTGGGTTTTTTTGGGGTTTCTTTGAGTTCACTGCGTTGTGCCACTTTCAGTATACTAATGCCAATGTTCAAAAACACAACAGCAGTCCTATCTTGTGAGTTAGCACTATTAAAAAAACCCCTTTTTAAAGTTATTTTTTAAAAATGTCTTTCTGTTCTTTGAACCCTTATAGTGTATTGGTCATCTTCCTGCAAGCATTGTTTTTTGTCAGGACAAAAGCTGGAGATTTTCTTCTTGGCTATATCAAAAAAGAGAAACTGGCCTGTGGTGGGGAGGTTACTGTCTGGTGCAGTGCACAGGCTTGAATCTGGAGAACTAATAGCTGACCAGGAGAAAGACCTCATCTGTTGTCTAATGTCCTGAGACTTTTTTATTTGTTTGTTTTAAATATTGGTCTTTTAAAAACTTGTATGTGTTCTCTTGGCTTATGTTTGACAACACTTTCAGGTAAGTGTTGGTGTTTAAGGATAAAAATTCCAAACTCTACCTTTAGTTTTTGTTTTGATTTTAGTTATTTTAAAAGAAACTCCTCCAATAAACAAAAAAACAAAAGCACGTTAAAATTTGCAAGACCTATCTAACACAAAATTAGGGTTGTAATAATAGAAAATAACTTTCCTCCTGTTTAATCAGAGTATGGTGATATATGGCATATGATATATGGGATAACGAATTTCCTCAAGACAAGTTATATTCAAGTAAATTTGCTTCTGAAAGTCATGTTTATGCTGAACATAATAGAGTGAACTTCACAGGGTGAAAAAATATTTTATTGATGTGGCTTATAAAAGTCCTTTTTAGGAATTGAAACTGTTTGCAGTGATGGTCATTTTTTCAGAAGAAGTAGTAAGAGTATTTCTAGTTTTATCTCCATAACCAGAAAGGGAGGAACATTCTGAAGCCTGAAATGCAGTTCTCAGCATTGTGTATGGGTGTTCCAGTGTGGCTTGCAGAGGTGTGTGTGTAAGGAAATGCTACTGAGCTCCATCTGGTTATTTTTCTTCTCTGTTCCTCTTAGGCCAAAATTAATTACGAAGAGAAGAGTTGCAAGCTGCTAAAGGATCGACGAGATGGAGATACATGGATGCCTGCTGATGTGAGTGAAGATATGGAACAACTGGAAAAGGTGATAGAATTGTAAATCATTGAATTGGATTGTTGCCTTTACAGCATGTTTGTGTGGACAGAAGACTTTGAGGGCTTTAAGATGCTCTTTAAAAGCCTCTCAATTTCTGATTTCTTTATGGTTTGAAATTAGCTTTTTTTTTAAGGTGGTAATAATCTTCTACTCATCAAGAGGAAAAAATTCTGTCATTCAATTCCAGCTTTAATTTCTACCAAATGCAGACAAGCAAGTGATATCAGACTATAGTAGTCCCATGGGAAGAAATCCAGAGGATTCAAGGCTTCATAGCAGTCTCGTTTGTAGTAATTCACAGGAGAAATCTTAATGGAGCCTTTAGTGTGCAGATGTTTCAATAAGGGAAAGATGTGTATTGATAATGTAGTGATACCTGAAGAAATAGGTTTGACCAAAAGAGATTTAGTGTAGTAAATATTATCTGTTTAGTTGTAGTACCTTAGTTCCAATGAAAAAGATATGGAGAGGGGGAAGAAAAATTGGATTATGGATGTGAGGTATGCCATCCCTGCCTCTACCACCCCAACCCAACCCACCTCTCCTCCCATAGCAGAGAGAGAGGGTAGTAAAAATATAGTTAGGTGTGTTTTACCTTTTTTTCAGTGCGGTTTGGCAAGAAGTTTTGATTTTTTTTTTTGTATATGGGTGATTTGGTTTACTGGATCTCATTTGCAAACATTTACTTGTAGGAACATTCTGTACAGAAAAAAAAGAAAAAGGATAAACATTCCAAAAAAGCTAAGAAAGAAAAGAAGAAAAGTAAGAAACAAAAATCTGAAAAGAAGGATGACTTACTTGATAGTTCTTCAGTAAGTAAGAAATTTTAAAATAATTCAAATTACAATCTTAAAACTTGAACCATTTTAGTCCCTGTGGGTACACATGGTTAGTAAAGTTAAGGCTCATTCTTATAATTTTCTGTTGGAAAAAATGGTGGCAAAATTTGTCAGTTTTAATATACCGAGTATTTAATCAATTTAAAACAGGCTGTTATGTGAGTGCTTGTGAATTTTATAATATTGAATTCACTCATTAGGAACTAAGGGATTTATAGTTTTTCAGCAGAGAGAAAATGAAAAACAAAATCCTCATTCTGGTATAGAGAGGAAAATTTCATAGGTACCCTGTAGTCTGTGGTATGTGATAGAAAGATGTGTCTAAAATTGCAAATACTTGACTTTGATTTTAAGCCTGAATTACTTCTGCCTTTTTCCCCAGATGTTGAACTGTGGACACTCCCAACAGCATGGGAGTTGTACATGGGTCTGAAGGACTTGTACATTTTAATCTGTACGCATGTGCCTTCACATGGAGGGGCACTCTGACAAAAGAGTGCAGAGACTGCATTTGAAATCTGGGTGCTGCCTTCTGGCCACATGGTGTAAAATATCCTCCCAGCATTTTTGGTGAGAGTAAGGTGGCACTGTTATTTTTAATTTTCAGAGAGTCTCTTTGATGGAGTCAATGAATGAATGTGCCTTATGATGAGATTTATTTTTCAGGTGTTGATATCAAAGATGAACTATAATACCAGTGTGGAAAGGAACCAAAGGCACAAATGTCTCACCTTCTCCATGGGAGTCACCAAAACCCTTCAGATCACAACAGGGACCCCTAGGATACAATACAATCCTGGCTGTAACTTCCATCCAAAGTCTGTTGCTCCTAAGACAGGTTCATGTAAATAGCAAAGAAACTCTGTTCAGTGCAGTCCTGTTGGCTTTGAGTGAAAAATTTCAGTACACTATTTGCAAGTGCAAGTGTAGGAAGCTGGATATAAAAGCAGCAGGCAATAGCATGCTGTATATTGTGCTATGTAACTGATCCAACTTTTTAAATGTGAAACATACTTAGTAATGAATTTAGATTTTTTTAAATTCTCTTTTGGTTATGTCATAAACCTAATTGGTTTTGATTTTGTTTTAATTCTGACTGTTTTAACTTTAGCAGAGTTATGCAGATAAACTGCCAGTATGAGCTAGTGTTGCGTATTGTGATGTACTCGTGAAGTGTGGTGGAATGTTTTGATCATGAAGGAACAATCTTATATGGGAATATCAATATTTTGGTTTTATTATCACTATTTCAAAATATTAAACAGTATTATATTAGTAATGCTAATCAGCATTAATTTTGATTATCAATATAATTGGTAAATATTGCACGTTATCAAGTAGTGTGTTAAGGTATTATTTTATTCTTTACATTAAACTCTCTTTTTAGGATTCTTCAGTTGAATGGGTTGAGTCAAATGTGTCACAGTCAGATGATACAGAAAAGGCTTGGAAGGTCAACAAGCAACCAGATGCTGCAAAAGAACCTTCCTTGCAGGTGAGCAGATTCACAGCTTCTCCAGAGAGAAATTCAGCTCGTGAAACATGCTTAGGTTGCTTGGGAGCTCTTTTGCAGTGTGTTGAGCAAAACCTGTTTTACAGACCAATGTCTTTGTTTAGCTGGGCAAATGCTACTTTTCATTGATTGGAAGACTTCTCTACTTAATAGTTCTTAGTGCTTAACAAGGCACTTACTCTTAATGTTGCCCAGCACAAATTCCTTGTATCAGGTTTTGAGGCTCTAACAAGTTAGCTTGATTTGTATCAACTCAAAGGTCTTGACTAGACATGTTAACTTTTCTCTTCAGAATTTTGGTGGCTGTTCTACAATTGAATGAATTTTTGCCTCTATGATGCTTAAACAGATAAAGAGAGGTGTAGAACTTTTCAGCAACGGTATTTATGGCATCAAGGCCTCTTTTGATCTTCCTAGGTGAATTCTTTGCTCAGTGAGCAGGATTTATTCTGGAAAATGGAGTTGTACTGAAATGAACTGTGGTGATTTTAGAAACAAATGTAGTCATACACCACAATAGCCTTAGTCATGTGAAAATGATTTTTAATTTAGTGTCTAAATTTTTTTCTCCTGAAAAAAGTTCCTGTTTTTTATTCTGAATTTGTGCATCTTATTAGGAGAAATAAAAAGGGTGTCTGAATTCTATCTTGGAAAAGTATAAAGTATAAAGTAATGTCTTGATAATTTATACCGCAAAACCATTTTTTTCCCAAGCGTTGTTTTTGTATAATGTGTTTCCTAGGCTTGTATGGTTTTGGATAAAGAATGTGCTTTTGACAGGAATTTCAAGGTCATACCTACATTATATTTTTTATCTCACATGATGACGAAGTCTTGGTGTACATAAATCCATATCCTGTTGGATTAAACTAAATTAGAAGAAGTGTTTTCAAAGTGCACTTAAGGTGCTCCAAGTGACCAATCTTGGACTAGTCCAGAGTGCTTACTTTAAAAAAAAAAAGGAAAAACAGAAACAAAAATAAAAGTCTCCAAACCATAGATGTGAAGCCTGAATAGAAGACAGAGTCAGACTTTTTTCAGTGGTGCCCAGAGACAGGACCAGAGGAGTTACAGGACATTCCTTCTGAACATGAGGAAACATTGTTTTACTGCAAGGATGATCACGCACTGGCACAGGTTATGTGGAGAGGCTGTGGAATCTCCATCCCTGCATATATTTACAAGCCATCTGGACATGATCCTGGACAACTGGCCCTAGGTGACCCTGCTTGAATGGGGGTTTGGACCAGATGACCTCCAGAGGTCCCATGCAGATCCACATTTGTTGATGCACATTGCTTGCTAATGTGGACATAGATTTTATTGAATCACTTGAAGATAGATTATTTTTCAGTTCCTTCTCTTTCTTAGAGGAGATCTGAGAAATGGAATGTTGTGTTTCACCTCTGAAATTCTCTGACATGTTGCCTAACATAATTTTTAAATAAAAGAGACAAAGTGACATATAGCATCTGTTTCGACTGAAAACTCAGACTTGAACTCTGTTGAAAATAGGAAGATTTTCTGCAAGGACATGTTTCAAAATAGATGTAATCTTGTCATTTTGGTTGCTATACTAGAATTATAGAATTACTCCAAATACTTGCCTTTATAGAGTAATTACTTACAACGTGTATGTCACTGCTTGCTTATGAGGCTGCAGGTTTTACCTGTATAAAAGTAGTAGATATATCTAGGATTTTAATATGGTGCTTTTCTTTAGACTAGTCCTCATTTTAAAAATCTCCTTAGTTTATCTTCAGTTTTGTAAATGCAATTTTCTAGGTGTTATTGTGGGTACAGTTCACAGAATTTAGGTGTATAATTGTTGAGTTTGAGGGTACAGTTGGTGCCTGGATATCTGAGGTATGAACTGTGCTCAGATACTGATAGCAGATTTTGTATACACGAGAAGAGATGTAAGAGATCGTGAGATTAGAATTATCAAAATGGGATGTACAGTATTTGTTTATGCTAATAATTAGCAGTCTGTACAATCTGCATGTTTACTAATGTCTTAAATACCATTGTAAATATGTCTCATATTACAGAGAGACATGAAATCTGTTTCACTATTAAAAAATTGGAAGATTAGGGTTCTTAAAATCATATTTGCTTTTCATTGAAGTATTTCATATGTGTTTGTAGAACCTATACTGTTTATTGTCAGCAATATTTGTCAGTAGTTGCACTAGTTTGGTTGGGTACATAAGCCATGGTTTTTTTGGAATTATGAACACCGATTCTTTGTGTTTATTTTGAAGAGAGAAGAATGGATGAATTTGAACTTCATGTCATTGAAAACAACATCAGTAGCAGCTGTCAAAGATGAAAGACACAAAGAAAAAGTATTGGAAAGACAGAAAGCTCAAGAACTTGAGCAGGTAGGAGGAATTAATATCTTAATTTGTTTTCAAAATTTTATGAAATTTTGTGTGATGAATAAACTAATGAATTGGTTCAAATATGTATGTCTTTATTGTTATTAAAACTAATGCCTGATGTGATAATGATTTTAATTAAATTGGTCTGTTTGGATGGAAGGCTTCATACATCAGGCTTATCTTGTGGAGGAAAGCCTTTTAACTACCTTCTAGGTAAGGAAAAAGCTACTTTTGTTAGCACTAAGTTCTGTTAGTAGCAATGACAGACTGTTGGTGTGACCTTCTTCTCCATGGTGTGTGAAAGGAGCACCATTGTTTCATGTGATAAAAGCTTACTTAAGTCACTGTGTTAAAGTGTAGGGTGCTGAGGCTTGCTTTCTCCTAAAGAAAGAACTCAGAGCAGTTGTGCCTTTCATGTCTCAGTTGCTGGTGAACACATGTGTGACTCAGGGTCTGGCTGGAGAAAGGGGTGCTGTCATTAAATTAACTCTTTACATATAGTTGATGGCTCCTTCATTTGTTCATTCACCTCCTTAAATGCAATGTAGTCTGATCTGAAAACATAATTACTGATCACTAGCTAGTATTTCCTTGTCCTCACATTTCACAGTAGGCTCTTTGTTGCTATTAGGTTTTCCAGTTAGCTGTGTTGTGCCTGGGAACCAGATTGACCTGGATCACTGTTCTTGTGTAGTATGCAGTGCCTTGGTTATTGTCTTTTGATAATGGATTAATCTTTAAAATTTTTTTCTCTACATGATTTTTTTTCCTGAACATTATTTCAGAGCTGTTGGAGGACCATTTAATGTGGACATCTTAAATCACCAGAATGTCAGCATGTATTATAAGGTTAATAACAATTTATATGTATTCTTAACAGAAATAGAAAAGTACAATTTTCATAGACTCTCCCACCCAACTACTTGCTATCCATGCTGGTTTATACTCTTATGTTTTCTACATCAGAGTGTCTGCTTTTTCTTTGGTACCCAAAACCATGTGTACAGCAGAAGCTTGGACCATGAAAGGAGTGGTGATGAATTGACAATATAACAGACTTTACACGCAAGTCTCTCAAAATTTATCAGATATTCTATAAAATACAAACCATATGCTATGCACACATTAAAATTATTTCTGTTTTAGGCCATGCTGTCTGAGAGAGAACTCAATCCATATTGGAAAGATGGTGGTACAGGTTTGCCACCAGAGAAGGATGAGGAAGCTTCAGTTAAGAAAGGTAAACAGCAACATTTAGTAATAATCTTAAATTTCTGTCTCCAGTTTCTGGTCTCTGTGTTGCTAACAAATTACTCCTAATGTTGTTGTAACTGGATTATAAATAATTTATGTATTATTAATAACATATGTAATAAATTAAAATTTGGATAAAAATTCCATACTGAATATTGGGTTGGCATCATAGTATGTTGTTTTGCAGAATTTCTCTTCACTGGTTTTTATCTTGAGTGGTTTAACCTTCAATATCCTTACAGAAATTCTCCATTTTGAACTAATTAAAGGAGAGCATGATTTAACTAAGACAAGATAAATTGTTGTCAACTCATTTGGTTCCTTTCATTCCATTGCACAAATTATAGTTTTAAAGTATTCACCCACAGAAGTCTAAGTCACATCAAAATGAAGTACATTACAGATGCAGTTTGTGAAAAATATTATTTCTATAGCCTTTTCACTTTTTTTCCTTAGCCTAGGGTTATCCTGCCCGTTTTCAGCAGACACAGTAATAAAAATCTTTTTCATACTGTCATGAAACATTATTATGTGATAAGAAGGGTCCTTGTATTCTGTCAACAGGGAAGAGGGGTCTGTGGCTTTTTGAGAGTTTTTCTCTGTGGATAGTCTGTCCCAGAAACCATTAGCCTCATACCCACTTCTGGGAGTCACAGAGATCAGCTGTCTGTAAGAGGTGACAGGCATCAGTGAGTGTGTGTTCAGAATGTGAAGACTCCTGCTAGTTTCTCATATGGGAAGCAGTGGGTTATTCATTCAATTTCTGAGAAAGGGAATTCACTTGTTTGTGTGTAAGGGGTATGCCCAAGAACGTCCACAGAATGTGGAAACAACAGAAGGTTCTTTAATGTCATAAAGAAACTCCACAACTTCTCATATGCCACTCCTGTCTTGGAAACTGCTTGGAAACATGATAAACTAGAGAAGCTTAAATTAAATCAGTGGTATTGCTGAGGTATAGACAGCATTAATTTATGAAAATACGTAATTGTATTTGTATATTAATTCTGTTTCTCTTTTGCACTCCTTCAATTTTGACAATAAGTTTAGGTGAAGCTTTAATGTCACATACAGAGTAAGGTTAAATAGGAATAATTACTTGAGATGTAAAACTACGACCTCTCATTGTCTTCTACTTTAGTTACAGTGGTAGAAGATGCTGGATTAAGTTGGCTGCGAAAATCATACCAAAGGATGAAGGAGCAGGCTGAGAGAGAGAAACGAAATTTTGAGGAAGTTGTAGCTGAGAGATATGGGGTAAGGATCTTCAGTTAAATTATCTTCATACTAATAGACGCTTGGAAAAAGTAGCTTTCATATAAAGGCACAAGTGCTTAATGTGTAGTGTAAGATATATGAAAAGAAGCAGGAAAACACAGCCTGTGAAGCTTCTCTCAAGTGATGAAGGGTTTAAAGCTACCCAGCCTTTATATATTTCTTGTTAAATGTTTTTAATATATGGGATCCTATAGCAAATTTAAATTACTTACACAATACCCCATGGCCTTAAAAGTAGCATGACTTTTTTATTCTTTCTTTTAGTCAGTGGAAGTATTTCAGTCACAATTAGAAGAAGCTGAAAAAGCTGCATCCAAAAAGAAAAATTATCATAGAAGTGGAAGATGGAAGAAGACTGACTATTCAGAAAGTGAGAAAGAGAAGAAAGAGAGGAAAGAACAGCATATTGAAAAGGTGACACGAGATGAAGATGATAGAAACAGGAACACGTTTGGGGGCTATTCCAGGGAGAAGTATGGCAAGGGGTGGGCACAGGAAGACAAGGGTTACAAAAGAGATGTGTCAAGAGCAGACCAGGAATGTGGACCCAGTAGCATGGACTCAGTATTAAGGGGCTACAGCTCCAAAGCAGAAAAATACTCCAGTGAAAAACGAAATCAGGAAAAGAGTTCATCGTTAAGCAACATGAAACACAAATTTTTGAAACCCTCTGAAGATGATTTACCATCTTACAGTGCACCCAGAGACTCCAAGTCACAGCAGTCCTCTTCCAAACTGCCAGCTCATAGCTCTTTGAGCAACCGTTTCCAGAAACCCGGTGAGGATACTGCACTGTGGACCAAAACACACACAGAAGATAGCAATGAGAAACTAATATCTGATCAAAAGTCATCAGGTACTAGGGAACAAATTGATGGCAAAAGTTGGAAAAGAACTCCAAGTGATGAAAAAGAGAAGTCGCGACAGGACCACGCAAGCGATACCCCTGAGAAGAAACAGATTTTATCCGACAGTAAAACACCATCCTCTAGGTATTTTATAAGCATCTTTACTTGTTCTTTATTTGCCTTTTTTTCATGGCAAAATATAAGAGAAACTCTATCTCCTTTTTGGCAGTATAAGCACTGATCATATCAAATCACTTTAGTTTGGAGGAGGAGTCTTAGCCTCCAGCTAAGGACAGCTAGGAGAAAGAAGTTGTTAAGCAGAAGTAGTGAACATCCCCTACCTGACCTGTCTCCTCAGCACATTTGAGAATTGCTAATGATAAGTTATTTTCTGCTTCTTTCTAATGTTAGTTCACACTGCAGTAAAATTGGTCTCTTAGGCAAAAAAACCTGCAAAATATCTTAACAGTCATCGAATTTAGAAAATACAGACTTGAAATGTTAGAAAATGCTGACTAAAAACTGAAATAATTAATACAGCAGGGATAGGTTTGCCACTTGTGAGATGAGCTCATATGCTAAAGTAGTAGCACATGAAAAATAGTAGAAGGTATTGATTAGAAAGTGCATTTTCTGTGGTGAAGAGGAAGGGTTAATAGGAGTGGGAAGGGAAACACAAACTTAATAGGCATCAGGAGTTTAATTTTCTGTGACTTGCTTTAGTGAGAGCCAACGGACAGTAGTAAGGAGAGATGGTCCGACAAGTATGTTGTAGAGAACTGACCTTTTGCTCTGCTCAAGACCTCCTGTTCTGCAGTGTTAGCAGCTCGCTGGTTCTTCCAGTGATTTGATTAGTGTGGTTATTACTATGAATCCTTTTTTCAGTTCATTCCAATAATTTGTAGGCATGTGCAAAAGTATTTTAAAGTCAGGGTGATTTTATTTAATTGCTTGGGAAAGCTGAACAAGTAAATATTCTTGGTTGGAGTATGTAAGAAGAATTATATGATTTGGCTGAAAAAAGCATTTGATGAAATATGATCAAATATAATTCCTTCTTTCTTATATGCTTATTTTCAGAAAAAAACCTCGTATAGTGGGGTTATGAAGTATTCATTTACAATAGTTCTTATATGTAGTACTTATATACCTCACTGTGTATTTCCAAAGAAAAAATGTACATTTAATGACTACTGCATGACTAACGAGAAACAGGCATCTTAGTCTACACAGTTCTTTATATTTTGTATGCTGGGTATTTTTTCCAGATTTTACTGGCTATACTGATAGAAGCCAGTGAAATTTAAATTTTCATTGATAGCAAGAATATAAATTATTTGCATGATGTTCACTTAATCTATTTCTTTTTTTAAAGCATGAGCTTGAATGTAAGTCATGGCAGGAGTTCCAAATTCTGACATGACTGGTTTGTACACACTATGGAAAGCCCAATTCATAAGTGTTTGTCATGTCTTTTTTTTTTTTACTATTTATATTATTGTTTGCCTAGGTTCCATTTTGCTGGAAAATGAGAAGTGTGTTTTTATAGTTGTTTTAGTTACTCTGAAAAAATGATCTGGTAGCATTAAACATTAGACATTCAAATTTAGTGATCCTTTTTCTTCTCCTGCCTACTGCCCCAATAGTTATTGTACTGAAGTTCCTGGGGTCTACCACTTAAATGCACTTTGTAAACTTCTGGTTAGAATGATCCATGGTGTGTCTGAAGCGAAGCATGTAAGACTTCCTCACCTCCTGAGTCCTGATTTGTTCATGACTTTGTTCAGGTACAAGGTCTGCACAATCCACAGGCCTGCCTTTGAGGAGTGGGGATGGGGGTGGGGCAGAAGGTGTTGGAGCTGGTTGTTGCTTTGTGTGTGGTGTGTTGACCCCAGCAAGCAACTAAGCACGTCCTAGCTGCTTGCTCATTGTCACTCCTGCAGAGGGAAACCAGAAGAGCAAAAGGGAGAAAAACTCATTATTGGATAAAGGCAATTTAATGGGTGAAGGAAAGGGACAACAACATGTGATGCAAAGGCAGTCAGTCACTCACTACCTCTCACAAGCAGACTGATGCCCAACCAGTCTTTGAGCAGTGGCTACTTTGGAAAGGCTGCTCTCTCCAGGTTTTTTTTGCTGGGCGTGATGTTATGTAGCATGGAATAGACCTTTGGTCAATTTGGCTGTTCTGGCTGTGACTTCTCGCAAAGCTTCTGCTCGCTCCAGCCTGCTTGCGGGAGATGCACAACGAGAACGAGAGAAAGCCTTGAGGCTGTGTAAGCGCTGTTCAGCAACAGCCAGAACACTGGCGTGTTAACACCGCTGTCTCCAGAGCACAGCACCATAGGTGCTGCTGGTCACTAATGAGTGGTTTGGGGTTGCTCAAAGAGTCACCATCTGAGGAATTACCAAAAATAGTTGTAATATAAATCTGTAAAGGTCATAAAAGTGAGACTTAATAAAGTTTGTTGGTAAGATTCACTGGATTATTTACTACATGAATGAAACATATAGAGGAAAACTGAGTTAAAATTGATTTCCAATGTTTTACATAGACTCTGAAGACGTAAAAGGGTAAGGGGGACCCTTGCATGGAGTCAGAAGGTTCTAAGCAGTCCCTTGCTTTCTAAACTCCTGATGGAGCTTAGGTCCAATCTTTGTCTCAGACTTGGTCAACAGTTTACTTCTCAAAGATTACATCTGTAATTGATTAGGATCACCTGAAGAACCACTGTCCAAGATATCATCAAGAGGTGATCTTAGTATGATGTTGTAAAAGTGTCAGTTCACCACAGGTGGAATTTTTACATGGCTTCTGATATAGCAGCAGTCTGAACATATTTACCATTTTAAGATGAATCACAATATTTTAGCAGTACTTAATTATTGACTAATTTAACATTTACACTCAGAGCGCGATGCTGGTCTAGGAGAGCTCAGCGGGCCTCATGTAGCATCACTGTTTGTGGGGTCACAGCATGCTGGGCTTCAGTCCTCAGTAAATTTCCATCCTGGCCACAGTCCAGCTCAGTCACTGGAATTTTGAAAATTCCAGTAGCAATGGTGCTGTTCCACTCAGGCTGTGATTCATGTGAGTGATGTTCAGAGGCTGCCAGGGGATGACTGATTGTTTCTGTGTTTGTTCCCCATCGTGGCAGGCACCAGGAATTCTAGGTGTGAACAATGCGCTCCCACCTTAGCCTGACATGAGTTCCTGCTACAGTCAAGGGATGCTTCACTGCCCAACTCGTTGGCCCACAAAGGCCAAACCATAACAGGAATTCCTGGGATTGCAGAGTGGCCTGGAAAGGGGAGGGCTAGGCACAGTGTGGAGGAAAATGCACCACCACATTGATGTGGAGAAAATAAATTCCATCCCATCCAGCCAGACCTAGTAGAACATGTAATTATTGAGTAAAAATTAGTGATACCACTGCCTCAGTATTGTTTTCTTCAAATAAGCAGTTGCTCTTTTTCTGTCTATTTTTTTTTTTT
>VZTJ01003576.1:229407-335538 GCA_013397795.1 Orthonyx spaldingii
GTTTTTTTTTTTTTTTTTTTTTTTTTGTGAAATAATGGTGATTCACTTTTTTTAATTGCAGGTACAAAAACTGTACCTTTTTTTAAACTGCCACATTTACTAAGTGCAATGCTAATTGTGACTGGACAAAGCTGCAAATTTTGGGAAATGAGATTGTGTGCGGAAGTGATCTGCTTATTCAAGTTCAAAGAATTCAATTATTATGATAGAAAAGATAATTCACTTCCTCACAGAAGAAAACTAGACATAGAAACTGTTCAGTGGATGTTTTCTTTTGCATGTGTTTTCTGTTCTGTTCTGGGCTGTTAAACCCAATTGCTCATTTTCTTTGATAGTTTAATTATATTTCTTAGCCAATGCAATTACTAAGCTGACTTATTAGTAAAGTGAGGATTATTTAGGCCTGCAAAACCATATAGCCTCTGCTTATTGACATAACTTATTTCCAAGTTCTTCTAAGATGACTCTTAACTCCTGAGATTCTGTGTGTTTGAAACAGTGAATGGCCTGTCTTTCTGTTCCCTTCAGTCAGAAGTCTTATTTTTTTTTTTTTTTTGTAGAATTTTGTAGAAAATTCTGGGGTTTGGAATATTTCAAGTTTAGATATGTACTGTAGTCATCTATTGAGAGTACTTTATAAGCTGCTGCTTTCTTTTTCTTCCGAAAGTTTCAAGACTTGTAATACATGTACTCTTTCAGCAGTGTTGTCAGTCACAACAAGTAAATCTTCTTTGAGGTGAAGGCTTGAATTAATAGGTGTTGCTGGTTCAGTTGCTCATCTCTCATGCTGAAAGTATAGCTTTTAAATTTTGTCTTTTCCAAAGCACAGAGGAAGTTTCTTCAGCCTATAAATCAAAGTGTTTTGGACAGTTATGACAGCGGTTAATTAAAAGTGCTGATTGGATGTCCAAGGGATCTCCCCAGAGGAAAAGTCCATCAGCTAGTGTTTGCTGGAAGTCACACTTAATAATGTGACTGCTTCAGAGTTTGAGACAAGATAAAAAACAAATCAGAACAATGTCTCGAGTCTCAAAAAGTTCAGACAATGGTTCAAGCACTAGCACCACTTAAAAAAAGCGTATATGAATTAATAAACACCTTTTGTTCCCTTTACTGAAATAGTCTGCCTTGCTTTGAAAGATATAGCTTAAGAAAAAGTGAGAACTTAATCTTTGAATGTTCTGTTTCTGGTGAAATTAAAGTAAATTCTGCTGAATTTTGGGGGTTTGGATTGGGCCTCTTGAAAACAAACAAAAGCAACTTCAGTAATTTTCTGAGGACTGGGGAGATCTGATGGGTAAAGAAGACACCATCTTCAAAGATCTACCATTCTTCAAATCCTACAGGGTTTAACTATATCAATTAGTGAGTGAATTCTCTCTCTAACAGCAGCAACCAATATCATAACTGTACTCTTATGTCTTTTTTGTATTAGATATTTTACTTTCAGAGTTAGTTGGTTTTTGTCTTTCCTGGGGTAGAGAACAAGAGCCAAACTTATTTGATGCCTCTTTGCAATATTGCTTGGAGTCCTTATTTAATAAATATCATAAGAACTTACTTGCTTAGTTTTAAATACTAAAATTAAGATACAATACTTTTTATTACTAACTGTGGCTTCTCTAGGGGGACTTCATATTTTTAAAATAGTACCACTTAATTTTCCATGGAAACTCTACTGTATCAGCCATAACATATTCAGGTGCAAAGGTCGTATTGTGAGTGGATAAGTAAGGGAAAATAAGTAATTCTCAAGAGGTGGAAGGCCATTTGACAAACAGAGTAACTCAGAAATGGGGGATTTTGCAGGAGCTGAGAAGTAAAAGCATCACCAAAGCCAGAAAGAAGAATTACAGTGGGTTGAAATAACTTTCTGTTTCTCTTTCCCTTGTTTTTTTTCGTACTTATACCTGCTACTGACTCTTGACTGTTTTTTAGTGCTGAGAAAATGTTCATAGACAGTGCTTTTCATTTGAATTGATCTCAAAAGTAAAAGGAAACAAACCTCATACAAATTTTATTCAAGCTCTTTGCTTTCAGAGTCCCTGGCTATTTCCAACTGCATATATTTTTACAGTATGTCGTTTTCAATTATTTTGCCAATAGGAGCATATGTACCAGTATGGTAGGCTTATCATACTTAATTACACAGGTAAATACTGCACTGTTTTTCTATGGCTTTAGTGCAGCTGGTGTTTTACAGATCATCAAAGGATGAGCCGCCTCGGGTCCTTAGTGAGGAGGAGATGAACAGACTGGGAGCGAGGATTGTGAAAGCAGAACTCATGGGAGACACGGTAATGTCTGTGAAAAACTGTCATGATTTACTGCAATTTTTCTTTAAACCTCACAGTGATTTAATTTTTTTTTTTTTTAAAGGGTATTGATTCAAGCAAATAAAGACCTACATAATTTGGTAGGATTTGAAGATACTGCTTTTACAGTAACTTCTGTTTTGAATGGAATGGTTCATAGACTAGAGTAGAGGATTCAGGTCCCCCGGCTTTGTAGGATAAGCAGCATATCCAAAACCAGTTGTTCTCTGTCCTTTTTATAGTATTTATTGTCTTTTTATTACAAAGGGAGCAGATGAAAACTACGAAGTTCCCTGTCTATGTTACAAGGTAAACAGTGTCTGGACCTTTACTTATTTCATCAGCTTTGTCACAAGTAGGTGCTTGTGGTCCATAGCTCTGCTGTATAAGCAAGCTTATTAATTATGATATGGAAATTATAAAACAGAAAGGAACTGCCTATGCCATTGCAGCCAGCTCTGCATTGAGAACAGCTGAGGAATTCTTTGTTGTCCTGCCCTGATCAAGGTTGGTCTGTGGAGCTGGGAGCAACAGCTGCACATTTAACCTGTCTTGTTTCAGTCAGCAACCTGAAGGAACAAGAATTTCACTCTTGTGGAACACTAAATTCTGGAAGTATATGTATTTTATTTATTACATTAAACATGGCTATAATGAGTTAATTCCCTTTAGCAGGACTGTCTGGAAGTTTCAGTTATAACAAGGTCAGAGTGTGTTAGTTTTTAAGCTGTGTTTTACAGGTTCTTGGCTCTGAATAGCTGCTCTTAAGGAACTATTTTCATATTTTTTGGAAGCCAATGCTATCACTGTGGGCCTCTGTATTTATTTTTTAAGATTAATTTTTACTGCACCTGTTTAGTTTGCCCCTTGTGACATAATACTTGCACCAAAATATGCATCTTTAAGAAATAATAAATATTTGTTTATAGTAATATATAAAACATATTATGTCTTCAAGTGGTAAATTAGTATTTCTCAAGAACTTGATTTTTTGATTTGTGGAAAGTTTAAATATGTTTTGTCATGATTGCTGGACTAGGACATGGTGTTGGTATTATGTAGCAGAAACCAGTATTACAATTTTGCTGTTATTTTTATATATCCAGTTTTCTATATATGCACTCTGAATTAGCCTAGTTTAAAAAAAACCCAAAACCAAACAACAAGAGATTAAATAATAAAATAGCTAATCCTTGCCTTGTGGCATTTAAAATATTTTTCATGGTCTTTCTCTAATCAAATTGAAAATGCAGCTTGTTTAAACAAGTTCATCCCCACACACCAGAACAGATGGTTATGTAACAGCATGTCCTGGTTGCTGGAGCTCAAGGTTGGCCATGTGGGCCAAATGAATTCTGAATCTATTTTTGTAACTGATTTACTGCCTGGTGTTGATCAAGTGACTTAATTTTGGGGCAGCAAGTATGGGCACGATGGTTGGAGTCCAGTCAGTGAAACTGGCAGTGGGGTCAGAGTATAAATGGTTCTATTCCTTACAGATTGATAGGTTGACACTTGGCAATTCTTAGCAATCCAAGATATTCTGAAATATTTGTATTTATTTAATAGGCAGATGGATAAGGGAGCAGGAGCATCAAAACCAATTTGCACAAGACTGTAAACAGTTATTTTCTGCCTCTGGTACATTTTAATTCTCAAAATAAGGTCTTAAGTTCAGAAGGTGGACATGGAGTGTAGATGGATGTGAAACTGCATAGCAAAAATTTCTGAGAGCTATTTCCATAGACCCATAGAGTGGATGTGTGTGTGTAAAGGTTTGTGTGTGTACAAAAAAAAAAAAAAAGGATATGATGTATTCAAGCTTCCTTTTTTAGCTTCCTATACATAAAGTAGTATCTATGCTTAGCTATACAAAGCATTTATTAGTATAACTTAATAATGTTTAAGAATACCTTTTCTGGTCTTTTTATGGCAATACTTGTTCCTATACTTCAGATGCCTCTATTCTGAACATTTTTTTTCATGTTATAACCTATAAAGAGTTGTGTAATTATAATGACATGTTTTCTCTAGTCTTTTGTGTCACTAGAATTTAAAATGTTATATCAAAACACAAAAAACAAATAGTTAATTTTGATATACTTGTCTCTTAAAAGTTCAAGATAGTTAAACTAATGGAGTACTATCACTTTCTTTGAAGGATTTAGCTTCAGAGCTTCAAGCAGAACTTGACAATGCTCGCAAATTGAGAGAAACTCAAGGACAGATTCCAGCAAAGGCTGATAGAGAGGTAAGTGGGAAATTATTCTTCTTTTCTTTGCACTAACACAATGGTGTGATACAGGTAGCAGCTGAATTAGAGAACATCGAATGTACTTAGCAAAATTAGAAAGTGTGACTTCAGGTGAGTAACTGTCCAAATTGAATTGTACTTTTTGTTGGTAAACAGAACTTTCTCCATTGTACTTTAGCAAATTCAATGGGAAGTTTTTTTACTCATAACATTTTGTTAGCAAGGATATATATCTTCCATTAAAAATGAAACTGATATGTGCTGGCTGTTACATAATTTTGCTGTCACTGAAGAAGCTGGCACTTCAAATGTTATCCCTTTTGAAGGGTGGTATTTAAGAAATGTAAGAAATCTTCTTTCATACCAACACTGATATAAGGAAACAGGGTTAGTATCTTAAGTTATGAGATCTGTCCTCATGATGGAGGGAAAACTTTTAGGTAAAAACGAATATTCTTGTTCAATTTGACCCCAATTCCACAGTGAAAATTCAGCTGCTGGGGAGTTGAGTTTGAAAAGCCACTAATTTTTTTTTTTCCAAAAAGGCTTTATGTCAGGTCATACACTGACTAGTATTGCCCCAGTCTTTAAAATATAAACTGAACTGAAAGATAATGTGTGGCCTCTTGCTGACTACCTTGTGACAATAGTGTTAAAGTCTCGCACCTTCAATTCACAAGAATTTAAAATTACAAAAGCTCTGTGTAGGTAGACTGCTTCATTGCACTGCAGTTCTTTGGCATGTTTTTTGTATATGTAAAAAACCCCCTGAATAAAGCAGATTGGAGTTGTGTTAATTACACAGGAAAAATCCATTCAGATTTTAAAATTGGGAAGTAAAAAGCGTGTTGTAGGTGTTGCTCCGAAATGTTGGTGGACACTTATTCCTTAGAGGCCGAGTTATGAATAACAATTTTGGTCAGCCTTGGTCTTAACCATAGTCTGATTTTTGTATTAATTGTTAGTTAAAGCATTTTTACAACTGACAGCATGTAGTCATTGCAAAAATTCCAAATGCAAATGTATGAATATGCCTTGCCTGTGCCTCTTTCCTGGCTTCTTCCAGCCTGTATTACGTGGTGTTTGAGTGTGAGCAGTCCAGCAGAGCTGACAGTTGCTCTGTCCTAAGCCCTGTCTTTGTGATGCTGGGGTATCTTACTGGTTTTACAGCTTCAGATTGGTTTTGGACTACTGGGACACAAGCAGGATGTGTTTGGTACTCCTGTGCACCAAGGGCCTGCTATGTCACACTGTATGTGTGAACAGCCCAGATGTTCAGATACCATCTCATAACACAAAGGAAGCTGATTTATGCAGGTGTGTTTGACTCTGTATGACTCAGCCTTTCTGTGGCATAGGCCACTCAAGCAACAGCCTCAGCCACTTCAGCCAGGTGTATTGCAAGTGAGGTGCCTGAAGCAGTTTCCACAGAAAAGGTTTTCCAAATAGATCTCCTATTGATCCCAAAGTTTGATAGCTTTGCCTCCATTACCAGTAACAAACATGAAGCATTTTATTACAGGCAGAGCTATCTCTACTTCTGCGGAGCAGCATGGCCAATGTCATGCTGGGAGGTCCTAAAATGTGGCTTTGACTTATTTTAATTTCTGTTGGGAGAGCTGGGGAGGTAAATCAGGAAGCAGTGAAAGCAATTTTGAATGCATCTCCCTAGGAAGTTTTTTTTCTTAATTAATTTGACATGGATCAATTTCCCAATTCTATTCCCTGTGTGACTGAGTGAAAACTTATGCCAGTCTAAGGGGGTGTATGAATGGCTGGGGTTTGTACAGAGGACAGGATCAATTCTTTTGATAGTAGGGCTGGTTTATTCTGCCTTAAACTGATTAAGAAACTACAGACTGAAGGGACTATAAAGTGCTTGCTTAAATCCTATTTTAATTTTATATAATTTTATTTTGTTTGCAAGAGTAGAGGCTTTTACAGTGTGACTTAGTGACTAGTTTTGTAGTTTTTTTGACTTAGACAAGATTTCTACCCCAAGCAATCCCAAAAATGTGGTTTTGAAGTACAGTTTTCAAAAACTGATGTTTAGAATTTAAAAAACTTGTATTTCTCAGCTGATGTATTTTACCAAGTCACAGCTTGGGTGGAGCCCCTCTATCGTTCTCTGCAGCCTGCCCTAAGTATGTAACCCTATAAATTTTAGTATGAATACAGTTAAAGTGCCCTGTTAATGGAATTTGGGATTTTAATAGGTATTGTGCTTAAATACTTGAGTCATATGTGTACAACTACAATGATTGCACATGCAAAGATCCTTTTAAAAGGATGAATTAAAATGTGGCTTGTGCTTGTTTTGTCTTTAAATTTGAGCAGAAGGCAACCTTCAGAGTCTTTGGAAATCAAAAAACTTTTGATTTCATTTGGGATAGAATGAAAAGATACTAATTTTCAGATGTTTATTGTCTCATTTGTCATGGGTATTTTGAGAAAGCAAGGCTGCGGTTTGAGTCCTAGTGAAACTGTGTAAAGAGAAAGCTGCTGTATCATAGGGTTTCTGAGTTAGGATGGATGATGAAAATGATACCTATTGAATGTAAGGAGATGGCAGAAAATTGTGGAGACTTCAGCCTTTACAAAACAACTTCAACATGTTCATAGTTTACCTCTTAAATACTGTTTGTATTTCTGTTCTGAAAGTTCCACACTGCTCTAGATTTTATTACTTTGGTTATGAGGATGTCACCTCTGCCATTGCCAGTACCAGTCACAACTGATGTAATTTATACTTTTATTCAGTATTTTTGTTTAACAAACTGTATCTGGAACATTAGCACTCCTTTGAGGCACATAATTTGCAGTGGATTTTGTTAGTACAAAAATTGGAAGGTAAAAATTTAAATGAGGAAGAGGCAGAATAAAGAATATATCCTTTGGAAGGGATTTACCATGAATATCTAGTCCAACAACATGGTAGTGGATGAATACAGTATAAGAGTATGCATCTTTTAAAACTGTTTTCAATCCCAAATGAAGTATGGCTTAGAAGAAAGGTTCTCAACTCTAAGCCTCTTTCTGTATTCCACAGAACATAATTAGTATGCAGGAAACAGAAAGTAGTCTCTGCTGAGAAAATACTAGAGACTGTTTTCAGTAATGATGAATTGCATTTGAAAGCCAAAATCTATACAAAATTGAATGAAAGCTGAAAGGTGGTACTTTAAGCAAAATAACATGGTAGGATATACTGCCACCGAGTATTTAAAAGAAGAGAGTTCTGAAAAATAGAGAGAAACATCTATAGGCTTTTCTGTTATGCGTTTGAGAATATGTAGGGAAAATATGAATTATTTCATCATAGAAAACCTTCATTTGAATAACTGCATTTTCTGTGGAAGTCCATCAGCCTTTGGTCTAGTATGAATGTTTTTCTACTGAAGAGTATTCAGTGCTTCTGTGAAGCCTCTTGGGCATAGAAGATATCCGTAGAGTAAGACTTGAATTTTGGCAGGCACGGCATTTCACTTTACAGTAGATATATGGCTGACACAATGCTCCTTTAAAGGAGAAAACCTTTTGTAGGCTGCCTGTTGCATCTGTAAGAGTGTCGGACTCCAGTCCATTGCTTGTGTATCTCAGGTGGAGAAGGTTTATAGTGCCAGGAAAAGTTAATTCAGTGAATTTTATGGCATAAGTAGGGCTCATCTTTTAGTGAAAACCTTAATAATATTAAGAGTTCCATGTACTTCAAATGCTTCTGCTATTTTTATTTAATTATTCTTCTCGAGTATAAATAATAAGGATGATTATGTTTCCAACACCTCCTGTGTGAATACAAATTCTGATGTATTGACGGACTGATGTTTAATTTGGATGCCTGAGATGCATTAGACTTCAGACTGAGGGAGAATTCTAGGGAAACCAGCTCAGTATAAATAATATTTTTAAAAATCTTTTTGGAGAATTAATACTGTTTTTCAGGAAAGAAACTGAATAAAACAGCTTAGCTTAAATCTCAAATCCTACTTATCTGAAGGGAGCCTACAGTGAAGCCAGAGAGGGACTCTTCATTAGGAACTGTAGCGATAGGACAAGGACTAATGGGTGCAAATTGAAATAGGTGAAATTTAGGTTAGAAATTATGAAGAAATTTTTTACTGTGAGGGTGGTGAAACACTGGAAGACGTTTTCCAGGGAGGTTGGGGGTACCCCAAACTTGGAAGTGTTCAAGGCCAGGCTGGACAACCTGGTCTAGTGGGAGGTGTCCCTGACCATGGCGGGGGGGGTTGAGCCTAGATGATCTGTAAGGTCCCTTCCACACCCTTAACATTCTCTGATTCTATAAAATTGCATCCCATTGTATACAGTTTTGCATTAGGAGAGACAGGATGGAATGTACTGGATCTTTATCCAGAAAAACAATTGGCAGTGCAGTTACTGTCCTGAGACAAGGAGTAAGTAGCAGAGAGGAATCAGATGTGAAACAAACCTGAAATAATATTCTATTGGTTCCAGTAATGATAATGGGGAAAAGAAGAATGTGTGTTTATTTTTCATATGTTTTCAAGACTGACCTGTTCACAAATAGCTTAAAAATGACAGTGATTCCTTGGAGAAAAAGACAGTTATCGCACAGTAAGGTGGTGTATGTGTGTGTGTACATGTGTGTTTGTGTATATGTGTGTATACATGTAAAATTTAGATAGTGATTAGTACTTTGGAGTAGGAAGGGAAAGAAAGAAGGAAAATAATCAATGCTTCAGATGTGTGTGGTTTTTTTATTTATAAAGAAACCAAACCATTGTTAAACAAACACAAAAAAAGCAAAAGCCAAATCACCCTGAAAATTAACATTCAAAATTGCAGGTGTGCCAGGATGTTTAATTTTAGGTTTGGGAAATAAGACTGTAAACACAGATATTTTTCTGCAGTGAAAATATTTGGTTGTCAAAATAATATGCTTTCATAACATTCATTCTGACTTAACCAATGCAGAACCTAAATACAGCTGTAGTAATGCTTATAGACTTACCATATATAAAGAAATTTTTAAAAATTATTTAAAATTGCTTTGCAGAAAAGTATAGCTGAGATACTTGTATAAAAACTAGAAAGCTGAGGATTAATGATCCTCACTAAAAGCACAATAAAAATCTCGGATTTTATTTGGAACTTCAGATGGTGGAGAGATACAGCAACAGATGGCTCATGGCCTGTTTACTCTCAGATGTTTTCAGCTCATCATAGTTTCTGATTCCTGCTGTTCCAGCACACTTGTATCTGGTCTGCAAGATGTCTGTGCCGTTCTTTCTCCAGCAAAAGTTTGTCTTTTCCATACAGAGTTGATTAGCTCTAAACGGAACATGGAATAATGAAGGGGGTATATTTTGCAGAACAGCTTTCATATCATGAGTGCATACTTAAAAAAATAATACGTGTATGCAGATTAGTGTATTTCCTGAACACTTTTGTTGATGTCGGTAAGAGAGGACTACACAATTATTAAGACAAAAACATATTAAGACAAAGTGGTTTATCTTTCTGAACGTAATTTATAGGAAATTTGCTTTTGCAATTAACACATATTGAAGAAATTGTATCAGTAACTAAATGATGTAAAATATCTTACAATTTCGGTACATGTAAGAAGTATAAAAGGGCAGTTAGCCTAAAACTTTTTAAAGTTCAAACTGAGAATACAAAAACTTTGAAATATGCTTTGACACCGGAGACAAAAGCCATATTCAAGTGCCATGCAGCACTTGTAACTGATAGTGCCATTTTTTCTGGCTCTGCTTTTCTCCTAACACCATGTTAAATTTCTACATATTTTTACTGCTCTATTTACCCTTTCACTGTGTTAAATCAGTTGATAAGATGAAATAGAAATTTGTGGACTTAAGAATCAACATGCTGCAATACTTCTCTTTTTTAATGGTCTGAGTATATATGTTTTGTGTCAGATGTTCTTGCTGTAGAAGCAATCCATCTAGTCATTGCATTTTTTGCAAGTTTTCTTACAGTTCATACCTACAGTGGCTAAGTGACTAACCATTTCAAAATGTAGCTAGCAATTTAGAGTATCAAACTGAATCTTTGGATCTTTTTTTAAAGTTGTATTTTCAAGGCTATGTGGCTTCCTGATACCCAGTATTAGTTTAGACTTAATCACTTTAGTTTTCCCCAGTGCATCACTGGTCAGACACATTACAAGCTGCTGTATACATTATACATTAGTAGTTCCAGTTTTACTTCCACAGGCTGCCAGTATGATTCTTACTGAATTTGACTTTAGATTTGTATGTGTGTCCATTCTACTCATGAGATGATATTCTGATCACCCTATCTTAAAGATGCTCTAAGAAAATAAGTACTGAGCGGAAATAGAAAGATTTCTGCATGCAGGGTTGATCAGAGGCATTCATTGTAAAGAGGGGATTAATAAGGAGGCCAGATTGCTTATTCTGAGTAATAAACAGTTTAGCCAAAATAACCTTTTTGTAATATAAGAACAAAGAACTGCTGAATTTAAGGGGCAACTGACTTTATATCAATAAGAACAAATTAAGTTTTTTACATATTGTGTTATTAACCAGTGTCACTCACTGACTGGCAGAAAGAAAGGATAAAAACCTAATCCTTTGCAATGGTTTTAGGACTTTTTGGGGTTTTTTAGTCTCATGCTTTACACACAAACCAAGCACTACCTGATAAAGGTACTCTTCTGTAGAATAGTTCACCTCTGTGTTGCAGTCTGCATAGATTTTCTAATGCTTCTCCTCACTGTTATACACAAGGGCTTAATTATGGCAGACCAAATTTCTGGTCTTATAAAACCTTTTTAAAATCCCATTACTATGTTAGCACATTTTGAATGTGTAATAGTGACTCATTAATATATTTACGAAGTCTTTCTTGAAATACTAAATTTTTAACCTAGTTTTTAGAAGTTTGCTTTTACCTTCCTTCCTCATGCTGCAAATTGTCTTAGTCTTATCTTTTTTCTGCTGTAAGAAACCCAAATCAAAGATACAGCATGTATACAGTGGACTGCTGTTATAGACCTCTGACCACTTTAATTTTATGTTCCTGTGAGATCCAAACCTCAGTCTTGCTATAGAGAATGGTTAACCTGCTGATTTTTATAAGCATTATGTTGAAGGTTACAGTGCCATTATTCACAACAAATGTTAGAGCCTAAAGAGGGGCTGAGATGCTTTGAAACCTGTTACATGGGGACTCCAGGTTGGGAATACAATGACTCCTGAGACATGGTGCCCTTAGGAATAGCCAGCACTGAAGGAGGCAGATGGTCTTTCTAGATGGGATTTACTCATCCTTCTGGTAACTGTGGTGATTGTGTGTGAATGCAACCTGAGAACCTAAGGGTAACTGGAATGGGGGAAGGAGGAGCAATGGAAGAGAATGGGAGACAGTGGATGGAAGAAATAGCTGAGTCCAGCACTCTGAGAAGGGCTGATGTCTTCTAGAGACTTACTGATACTATAACATAAGGATAAACTTTTCCAGTAGAGAAATAAGATAATACTCAAAGCATTTCCGTTGGCCAAAGACTGTAGGAGAAAGGAAACAGGAGGCATGCTTAATGCAGCATCTGATTTGACAAAGCTAGCATTTGGTTGTAGACGCTTGTTCCTTGCTGAAGACTGCTCCTGAGCTTTGCTATTCCTTCAATACACTGTGCTTGTACCACTTGAATGTAGCTCTCATTTGCAGACAGCTTTGAATTCATGCAGCATCCAGCTTTTTGTTGGCTCAGTAATTAAAAACAAAATTGTTTTTTTCTAGCTCTAGTTGTTCCCTACCCCACAATACACTGACTATTAAAATGTATTTTATTCCCTTTAGCTATTAGCTATTGAAAAACAGTTCTAATTGAGTAGATCTTATCTCAGATGCTTGGCCTGATTACTCCATTTGTTCACCTGCTCAAGTGCCTGTTCCTCAAATTAAGCTATGCACCTGGTGTGGCAGAGGATTTCCACTTCTTCCTGCTGGATTATGGAACACGGATAATCTCTGGAGAATTAAAAAATCTTTTTCAGAGCTGTATCTTATTTATTTATGTATTTAATTTAAAGCTTTTATCTTTCAAAACCAGACTTGTCTGCGTGTTTTGTTCAGTTGGGTGTTAATTGCTGCAATTCGTACGTTTGGTGAGAACAACTGTGTACTTTGCATATTTAATTGGCCTGAAGTAAAAATTCATGTTCCTTAATTAATGGCAACAAACAATTCCTGTCTCATTCTAGAAATACACACTATTTTTATTTATTTCAGACTGTAAATTATATTGTTTGTTTAGCAATCATCACAAGATTCAGGGATAGTGGCTGGGCCTCTTCTCCAGTTTCAACTTTAACATTTAGCAATATGTATCATATTTAAAGTACTTTAATATATGTTTTTAAACCTATGTTATACTTAATAGAAATATTACTTATCTAATCATAATTATTAATGAGTTTTTATTATATCACAATGACCACATTGTGTTACCATATACCATGTCATATAGTCATGGGAATGCAAGTGTAAAGAAAATACCAATTGATAAAAAGAGAACATTAAGTAACTCTTGCAGTTAGGTTGATATCCACACTCCTTTGAAAAAGTCTATTACTTCTGCTCTTTCTCAGTATGATGTAATTGTTTGAGTATAGAGGAATTCTGGTTTTCACTATACTTGTGTGAACTTGTCCATTACAAATGTTAGATACATTGCCCCAGAATTCCCAGAATCAGCCTTTGACACATTTTAAAGCTTTTTATTGTATTGGCCACTTTCCATTATTTTTGTACTGAGACCTATTTAGGGAATATAGTGTATGCTGAAGGATGTGGACGTTATACATTAGAATTCTTTTTTGGAAGCTCTAGTGAAAATCATTACTTCATGGCAGCTTGTTTAAAAAACTCCTTTTACTGATATTTCAGTTTAAAGATGATTTCTAAAGTTTATTCTAGTTTTTTCTTTTTTCTTTCAAAAATGTTGTTAAATAAAATGCAATTAATTAATTTATTATTCGAATGTCACCTTCTGATAATGCTGTAACCACTTGAGCATCTTTTTCTACCAGAAAGCTTTTTGCTTCTGATGTGTTTAGAAATAGCTTTACTAATTATTGTTAGTAAGATCCTCCTAAAAAATCAATTTTTTTGTGTTAATACAATTAACTTTCTGTTATTATGCTGTGTTTTTAAGTCAGTTCTATTAGATAGGATTTTGAGTTTTGAAGGATGTCTTTACCTCTAATAACATCTTTAATCTTCTGAATAATCATGTTTGGCTTGCATCCATTGCATTCATCTTGGTTCCTAGTATGCATTTGCTGTTAGTCTCTAACATGACTTCACATTAGTCTTCATACTGTCCATAATTATTTTATCCTTTTATCTGCTTCCTTTAATTTCTCTTTGATGGACCACTTCTATTTTTTTGTACTTTGTATTCTAAAACTAAAAATTACTGTATTTTTTTGCCCTTTTTTTTTTTTTCTCTGGAATATTAAATCTAAATACATTATGGTCAGTATTACATGCCTTGTGTCAGAACTCAGGACTCTTCGAAGTTAGGGAGAAAACAACCTCAAAAAGCAGACTAAACCTTGCCAGGTGTAGGGTTCTGACTCAAAGAATTCAGTATGGATTATATATTCTGCTCCCCTCCCCTTTCCCTGTCCCTCTCCTAGCTTGTTCCATGGTTCAGATCCAGAAGATACTCTTCTACTGCTTGTATGTTAGTGTGTTAGCATGCAGAAATGGGAAGAAAAAAGAAAGTGCAAATGTTGTTTGGATCTAACATTTTAGAGCCCTTCTTCAAAGGCAAAGAAAGTCTGACACGTAGAACACCTTGTGAATGCCATTAACTTTTGGGAAAATAACAGCCTGCACATCAATGACATCCTTTTTGAAATGTCTGTATTAAGAATTCCAGTGAAGACAAATTTTGGGATAGATGTCTTCAAAAGGAACTAGATGCTTGTAAGTTGATATAAGAATCTGTTATTTATTGTTCTTTGCAGTTGTTGAAGCACTGCTATTATAATGACTATTTGTTTTAGTAATTTGTATTTTCTAAAAGTCATCTACACAATGAGGTTCAAGCTTAGAGACTGGGAATGGAAAAGTTCATCCTGTTTCTTGTCTCAGTAATACAAAGGTATGGGGAAGGATAGACCTGAAGTCAGCATCCTTTTGGAGACTCTATAGGGGCAGCAGGTAAAAGGAGCTGAATGATTGCAAAGATGCTCCTGACTGAGGATTTCACATAAACAAGACCCTTCAGAAGTGGTTACTTGGTAGATTATTCACTGAAAACTGTAAAGGGTCTGCTGTGTGGATTTGACTAGTCCTTTTGGGAGAGCTTCATATCCCTACTTGGCCGTGTGGGTGTGGTAGGTTCAGAACAAGGTGGGTTTTTTTCCTCTACAAAGATCTGTTTCATTTCAGGCTAATTAGAAATGCTCTGGATTTTTGAGTTTTCACTGCAATATCTATGGTTAGGTGTTCAACCTCCAAACTTGTAAAGCTGCCCAAGTTTTAAAGGAACTGTGGCATATGAGAAGTTTCCTATGATACATTCTTATTGGTGTTAACATCTTCTTTGCTTTCCATATCTGCTGTAAGGTTTTGTGGCATAGTAATGACCTGAAAATATGGCCCCCCTAGTCTGGCTGTTTGTGTTTCAGCAAGGTGTGACCCTTTTAGGATGTGACACATATGGGGTGAATGCACACAGCCTTTTTCTCCTGTTGGAATGAATCACCTTTTTTGCCCCTCCCAGTAGAGAGAAGAGCCCTTATCTTGTGAAAAAGTAACAGGTGAGGTGTGTATCTGGCTGATGTCTAAAATAAGTCATGTTGTATTCTCTGAAAATATCAGTATTGTTATTGGGGCCAAAGTGGTGCTGGACATCTTGGTTTGCTTTGCGAAATGAGATTTGCCTTGAGTGTTACAGAAGAGAGAGGTCTGGCTTACCTAGGCAGCTTTTGGTCCATAACTTCTACCCTCATATGACTTTGCTTGGAAAAATGTAATTAAGCTATTGAAGTATACTTCAACATCTGCAGATTTTCTAGACTTTATTTGGGTTTCTGGAACAAGCTTTCCTTAGGCAAGGATGGCAGGTGGAAAACAGTTCGGTAGAACATAGCTTCAAATTGAGATTAATAAAGTTGTTTATAAGATTTGACAAAGGCTGTCCTAATATCATCTGATTAAGTGGTGACCCCATTATGTGCTCTAATTTAATCAGCTGATTTACCTAAACATCTTTGGAGTATAATCAGGAAGTTCTCAGGCTTTTAAATTATTTTTTAAATTATTCTTAATATTTTAGAAAGTTAAATACTTCCTTTTTGGTGAAAAATTTCTGCCTTTTTTTTCCCCCTCTGTGTGTATATATGTATAATATATCTTCACTTAAGTTTGAGAACACACCCATGAAGTGGCAGCCCTATGAAGCGCCTTCCATGAGAACAGGTTCTATAACTTTTTGGGGGACTGAAGTGAGGGTAGTTGTTCTCCACACCCCCAGTCCACAGAAGAAGTGGTAATGTGTTGTAGCTTTTCAGATGGTTTTCAGGAATACAGCATTATAATGATGGTGGTGTATATTAATCCAGTATTATCTATTTAAGTCTTCCAGAAGCATTGTGTGTCTTCTGGAGAGAAAGCTTTATGAGAAAAAACCAAGAGAATTATAATGAACACACAAAATGTGAAGAGTCTGTTATTTAATCTTCAGGATTTTAAACATTTCTTTGATGTGGATTAGGTATTTCTTTTGGCTTGTCTGTACCATCTGTTTTAAAATATGTCTTAAAACCTGACACAGGCTTCAAGCTGTCAAGAAGATGAACAAGTGGTCCTTGTCAGAACAGATGGAAGTGGAAGGGCATGGCCTGTGACGGGACCAATGGAGCCACTGGAGCCAAAAGGAGGACGAAGAAAGCAGCAGATGGTAAGTTTTACAAATCTGAGTATTAAACTGCAATTCTTAAATGATCTTGTAGTTTTACTTTTATGATGCCATAATTAATGAGTGTCTTATCAGAATGTCAATAGGTAGTTAGAAAGTTCCTTTCAGAAGATGATTGTAATTAAGTGTTAGAGTACATATTTATTAAGCATATATTAAGTTTATTTTCAGATTGCATTTCCCAAGGGATCACTTTAGGGCTTATTTAAATGCACATTCAAGGAAAAGTTATCACAGTCTTTTAGCCAAGTCGTTTATATTACAAAAGTTATGTAAATAACGAGATTAGCAGGACTGAATATTTCTGAATTAAGAAAGATTTTACTGAGGTACTCGGGTCTCAGGGGCTAATTTCACTTTTGTTCTAATAAAAAATATGGCTACTGATGATAATAATAATTATGATCTAATCTTTGTAACAAAATGCTTTGGGGAACAATGAGAAGCTTGGAAGCTGGAGCAGTGTTTTACTCTTAGGATAATTGCTTCCAACAGTAAATACAGCAGCACTTTGATCTTTTTGAGATAAGAGGAGGTGACACTACCTCATATTTCTAGCAAGCATGTTCTTGATTAGTAGGACAGATCAGTTTGCAACACTGCTATGGAGAAGTGAAAGACACAAAAGGGTGAGGAATTTTTTGTCATTGTTCTGTTGTTTCCATTTTGAAAAATGCTATCCTGCTTTATGTTAATGACCAGTCCCTGTGCTCCTTCAGAATTTAGTTTAGTCCTGCCCTAAAGGACATCTGTGTTCTCTTGTGCACTCTAAGATGGCAACATTTCCCAGCAGAGGTACCATATTCACACACGTTTTCAGTCCTGTCTGTGTTTACTGTGTTTCAGTAGTGTCTGTGACCTTACAAAAGATTTAGTGTTGTCAGTAATGGAAATTACTTCTTAGAATATTTAATTTTTATGAGCTTATTAACTGTTTCAGTGTAGTAGTGTGTATCTTTCCTGAATGGTAATGTTGTAGCTCTGATACCTTAAGGATATAAAGGATATAGTGACTTTGGAAAGAGGCTATATTTTTATTTGGACATACTGATGCAATTGAAGAAAGGGAAAGATGTCCTTTTCCTTAGATAAAATGGAGCTGTTAGTCCAATTGTTTCAGGTCTGCTTAGCTTAATTCATGATGCTTTAAACTTGTTGAAATTGTTAGGGTCTGAATTTTATAGCTGATCTTTCTCATTAGGTTAATATTTATTTTTAACGTGTTTGCTTCCAGGTCCCTACTCATGTAGATAAAGAGAGACTAAGGTATTTTCATGATGATGATAGTATGAACCTGAAGGATTTGGTCAAAAATGAGAAGGTGAGAACAGCAGAGGATCAAAACTCACTGTTCATGCGTATGGCATCAAAGGTAAGGTGTTGTGTGTATGACTTTTTAATTAAGCATGTTATTATTAGAAATATTGTAACAGCACAGAAACCTCTTTCTCGTGAGAAAGAATGTATTTGTTTATATAAACTAAAATAAAAGTAGTGAAACTCTCATGAGTCGAGGTGTCCAATTGCTACGGGGGGCGTACAGTCACAAGCCAATCAGGCGGGAATCCATTTTGTATATAAAAGCTGAATTTAATAAATAATAAAAATCTTTTATAGACTTGACCCCTGGCCTTCCCATGTTTCGACATCTGCTCGCTGCAACAAAATATCAGGGAGGACATGAGACCTGAGCAAAGGAAGGCCCTGGAAGAAGATGAGAATTGTTTACGGTTACATAATTATGCAGGGCTGTCAAAAATAGGGGTCATTGTAAATTGTAGAATTTCAAACTACAATGTGGAGAGTTTTCTAATGTTGTGAAACATCTGAGCTGATTCTTAAGATCCACTTTAGAGAGTCGCTGAAGAGATGTACATATTTTAGTGATGTGAGTCACCTGTCCTATTTTAAATGGCGTCTGAAAGGCATTATGGGTATAAAAGGAATTAAGATGTCTAGTTCAGACACAGAAGATTATGCTATAGAACCCTCAAATAAAAAGGAAGAGATTCCATCATAGGTATTGAGGCTATAAATTTGGATGAAAGACAGGGTTGATGAATGCACAATGTTGTTAATTGTGAAGCTGAGTGAAGCTGTGGCTGTACATATGCAAGAGGCTGTTGATGCTTGGTTTGAGAGTCATTGTGAGTCTACAAACATCGTCTCAGTGCTGGTGTGATTAAAAGGAGAAGGAGAATTTTGGAGGTTATGAAAAGGGAGAATTTGGGAATATTTTAAAGCATGTAGTGAATGCATGGTGCACCCAGATCTTGAATACTGCCCAAGCTGGTAAAGCATACCCTGTAATCTGAGGCACAGAGCAGTGGCCATTTGAAGAAAATCTAAGTAAACAAAATTTCTTCAGCTTGGGGGGTGAGTGGATGGGTAGAGGAAAGCAGCTGCTAGACGAGAACAATTAGCATAAAAGTTTAATAAAATACAACTATCTTTGTTTCTCATATGGAAAGTGGCCACAGAGCAGAGTTTAACATGAGGAGGTGGTTTGGGATTTTTTTTCAGTGAAGAAGGAAATTGTAGAACTTGTGTTGTAGAGCATGAAATGCTGTGGAGACATTAATTGTGAGTGGGAGTAAAAAAGATATAGCAACTTAGTGAAATACAGTTTCATTGTTAAATATTAAATAGGGAGATCTATATGGGTTTTGGCTCAGGATTTCCACAGTAAATGCTGAGAGCTGCAAATGTGTAGCAGCAGAGTCAGTTCTATGAGCTTTCCCCCATATGTTTTAACTGTTGCTGCAGATGATTTTGCAACATAAAATGGTCACACTGAGTGAGAAAGCAATTGGATTTAGTATGTTTCATTCTAAAGGCTTTTTTCCTTTTTGTTTTGTTTTGGTTTTGTTTTTGTTCTTTTTTTTTAAGGATGGAGTTTATTAATAATGTTACAAGAATGTATTGTGTTTCCTAGTCTATGCAAATCATTTATTTTAGTTTTGGAAGACTCTGAATCCGTACTGACTTCAGTGAGCTTTGGATCAGATGCTACGTAATGTGTTTCTTTTTTGTTACTAGGCAAGGATGTACTACATCACATTGTTCTGTTAGGACAAGTTTCTTGAATCAATACTTAGCTCTAGACTAACCTTTTAACATTGAGCCATACTATTTATTTACTGGCTAAGTGTATTGGAGCACATGCTCAAAGTAGATATTTTGTCAAAGCTATTACTGTTTTAATGTCCATATTTTAATTCATGGTACTGTAGTCCTTCAGTTCCATGCAATGTCACACTTAGGTTTTGAAGGTATTCTTGTTTGGCTTTCATAAAAACAAGCATCTCAAATGCCAATTTTTCTTCTTGGTTAAGATCCAAAATGCTTTTGGTAGTTTCTGTGCAGGTGATTCCCAGATCTTGTCTCTGCAAAATGTGGTGGTCTTCCCCAGATGGTGATTGTTTCTTGATCTTAAATTAAGAAACTGGCTCCTAGGCCTCTCTGAGGTTTCCATGTCTTTCCATGTCTGTAGAATGCATTCTTATTCACAGCACAAGATCAGTGTTACCACTGAAGTGTTGGCAGCAGTCTGAAAAATTTGGGTGTGATCTCAGATATTCTAGATGATTATTTATACACTTTATAAACCTATACTACATGGAGTATCTGCATTATGGTCTGGGGCTCAGTAAGAGAGTCTTCAAAATTCTTGCATCTCTCCTCGTTGGATTCAGCAAGGTATTTTATGTCTATCAGGAAGTCTAGCAAACAAACCTCTTGCCAGTTTTAGTTTGATAACATAATACACAAATTTGACACATACAAATTACTTTCTCTTTCTGCCTTCATTTGAGGAGTGGAAAAATTATCCACAAAAATTAGTCTGTCATATTCCCGAAGAGTGGTGGGAGGAAACTGCTGCAAGTCTACAAATGGGATGGGAGAAGGGAGATCCTGTCCCTTGAATTCTGTTCAATAATTTTATTCATCTAATCACTGTGAATTGCCTAGGGCACTATTAATTCCTTCATGGATTTTCCCAGGGCTTTTATCACTTTCCCAGACTATACGCAAAAGAAAATTCCAGCCACACGGCTATTGAGGATGGAGAAAATAGGCACTGCTTTCACAAATGGGAACAGAATGAGAACAACAGACCAACTTGTTTTCTGATTGTTACACAGCTGAATGCTCTGCTCTAGATCAGTGTTACTTTCCTGATATTTAGTGCTTTAATGGTATTTCAAATGAAATACAGGCTAGTTGTTATTGAAGATAATAACATAATTGCAGTTTTGTAGAGAGAGATGGGAATGTTGAAATAGAAGGGTATAATTCATGAAAGGATGTATTTTCTTAAATGGGACTTGGAAGAAATATCAGTACGTAGACCCAAAATCTCTCTTCATGAAATCTCTGTCTAATTCCATTGGCAAGTGAAAGTCCGTATGTTATCCCATGCCAGACTCCCACTCGGATTGACAGACTAAACTACTCTGTAGTGTTCAAGCCATACGCGTGCTTATTAAATCTTTTTCCCACCTCTTCTTTTCTCAAGAGCTCAACGAGATGAGATGGAGGGAATTTGCCATCTTGTTGTTATTTGTTTACCTGTTGAGTCTTTGTTTTAAATTTAGATTCTGACTTATCATTGCCCTCTTGTCTATTCATATTTTTCTAGTCATGGTTCTAAGACAACCCTGCTGTGCTTGAGGCTTTTACCTCCTGTTGCCCTTTGGCCTCTGTTTCAAGGTGGCTGATGTGGATGTCACTTACCTCAGCAGTTTGAAATGCTGCCTATCCCACAGCCATCCCATGAATGCTATTATGTCAAATTTATGAATATCATGAAAAACGCCCAAATATTTAATTTACAGTGGTGAATAAAAAGCTTGTTTAAACCACAACACTAATCTTTTTGATATATGGAAGAAAAGCAGGCCTAGAGTTTGAGTTGTTCACGTTTCACTATTATGTCTCAAGGAAAAAAACATCCATTTAAATCACTATATCTACTTTTTACTTTCTTCACCTTTGAAAGTGGTTTTGGTTCTCACTGTTGTAGAAGCATGACTTCAGGATACAGAAAAGTCAGCAGAACATTTGAAAACTGGGTTTTTTTCTGACAGTTTTAGAGTACAAAATGTGTGAAGTCTTAGGTTTTCACTGCTGATAGCTTTAAGTACTGTCTGTAGTTTCTTCAGCCCTTGACTGTTGTAAGTGGTTCAATTTTCCCAAATTCATGCTGTTAAGACTTATGTAATCCTTTCACTTATGTCAATAGATGCTTGTGGGTGTTTAGAGACTGATTCCTAGAACATTACCTCAAGAGAAATTACCTTGTATTTGCATGTATTAATTCTACTAAGACAATTTTTTTCCTTTTTATATTTTATTTAAAGAAAGCGAGAACAATTAATTTGTGTTGTTCATCAGGACTTCTTAATTTTGGCTGTAAAGTAATTTTATTTTTAAATATGTGCAGTAATTCCTAACAAGAATTTCAGCAGTGAAAAATAAAATGCTTTATTAGTAATGCTGACCTTCCCTTACAGAAGAGGTACCAGCCAAAAAGTATGCTGGTATTATATGTTTGCAAAAAGGAAATTTGCATGTTGCCTTTCCTTGCTTCTGTAAAAGTCTGTAAAATGGAAAATTACTTTCAGCCTTATCATTTGTACTTACTGTGCAAATCTACCTGTTCACATTTTTGCATTTCCATCATCATAAACCAAAATAATGGTCTAGAAAAAACCTTAAAAGCTAAAGTGAAAAATGCAAAATGTTGTTGCTGCTGCTACTATTATGTAATGAACCTTTTTCTTCTCTTTCTTCATATGGTGAAGCAATTTTAGCACAATATTTAATAGACATGATAAAGCCAGCAAAGCTCTGGTGCCCTGTTGCTTTTTACATTTACTTAAAGATCATGTGCATGGTTTGCTGTAAAAAAATTAATGTGAAAACCCAAGAGAAATAATTTCCAACACCTTGTTATGCTGCATTTCAGTTCAATGCACTAACCATCTCTCTGTGTATATTGTGTGGACACAAAGTTAAAGCTGTTCCTGCATGTGGAAACAAATCAACAGCAGTGACAGCTGGATTAGGGAAGAAAACCTGGGAACAGTAAGAACTGTGTAGGTGCAGCCCATACTAAATGACTGCATAAACATTTAACATTCTTCCAGAATTATGTTAAAATTACAAGGTATGTTACAAATGAAGACTTGGACAGGAGAGTCTTTCCTAGACATTAAAATTATGGCCAGGGATAACTGTAAAGTGAAATGCTAATCCCACTTTTAATAGCAGAATTCTGTGGCTGAAGGTATTTTGTTCGGTTCGCATTTCATGTCATTGACTTGCACATAAAGTTTTATCTGTCCTAATAACTAATTATAGCAAAATCTACAGGTTTCATTTCAAATGGCAGAAATGAAAAAGGAGGTTGGTCCCTAGCCATTGAGCAGTTCTCTGTCATCTGTTTTTTGCTTGACTTCTGCTGCTCAAAGGTAGTCCTGGACTACCTTGCTCACTGACATGTTGGGTAATCTCTTTCTGTCAGTGACACAGGCCTTAAAAGCACCCTCTGCATTGAAATCTTAGAATAATTTGATACTATGTGTTTAAAATATTCTTTAATTCAGTGTGATGATAGGTTTTGAAAATGCCTATTTGCTGAATTATATGATGAATTAAACCTACAAATTCAACTGTCTGTGTTCATAGGGAGACTGGAATTGTAATAAGGTTTACATCATAAAATTCTGACTTTGTTTGGCTTAAGCAAATACTATTTGAGATCAGAAAGACCTTTCTGAGGTGATTTTGTTGTTCAGAATAGGTGCTAAATGCTGAATAAATTTAAATGTGATGAGATGTATTCTATGTCACTCAGGTTTGTATTCTAAAATAATAGATTATTCTTCTTTGCAGCTTCCTAAAATATATTATGATATAACATTCCACAAATATTGACTCTGTCATTTAAAGTTGAAGACGTCAGTGTTGCCATGACAATTTAAACCCAAACTGTTACATTTTATACAATCTATAGACTTTTTTTTCCACAAATTTTTCAAGCAGATGCACTTTTATTAGCTTATATGGAAGTAACTCTAGCTATGATTGCGTTAGCAAGGAAACAGGAAAAGCAGGAGTTCAATAGTTGCATACAAAATGGATGAAGAAAATAAGCAGAAAAGTAACAGGACAAAAAAGCTGAAAATAACCTACACTGGAACCATGCAGGTGTCTTTTGTTCCTCTGCTAATTGTGTTTAGTAGAATTTCCCATTTCATCCTCAAATTTCAAAGGAAATTTGAAGAGGGGAAGAAAGTGTACTTGAGGTATTATACAAGTATAATCTCTGATCATTAGGAGTTCTGTCTCTTAAGGTCTCCTTTCAGTATCACAGTGATACTAAATTCTTTGGTAGGGCTTTTTATTCCAAAAGGCCACCCAAAAAGCAAGTAATAGCAGCAGAGGGAGCAATAAGAGACACAACATGCAGCACGCTTGTGAAGGGAGTGTGTAGGAAGCCAGCAATGTATAAGACTCCAGGGGTTTTACTGTGGAATAAGAAAACCAGAATTGGTTTAAAATTAGGCTATGAGATATAGTTCTAGTGGTCTGAACATAGGTTGGCAGAAAAATGAGGCTGACCCTGGAGTGTACCTTGCACAGGTTTGTAAGGGTTACTTTAGGAAGTAGCCCTGTGCCATGGTGCCTGGTGACTTCACTAATGTAACAAATTAAAAAGGGCATCAATTATTTTCTAAACAGAATGTTATATAATGAAATTATTCATGTAATATATTCATATTATTCATGGTAATTATCATGATAAGGATTTAATCAGAAAATACAACACTATAATTTTTCCCTCTCTCAAATCATTCTAATTTATGCATAGTCAGATGCTGATTTCTTTCTTAAACTCCTGTGCTGAGTGGTTAGAGATCTCACCCCTTTTCTTGGGTTTTAGCCACATTTGCACTGTACTTGAGCTGTCCAAATGAGAGCCCAGAGAACTCCTGAGAAAAGTTTGGATGCCTTCCCTGACTGCTGTTTAAATGTTTGTATATTACAGGCCTCTGTTGCCTAGGGCAAGCACAATTGTGATTCTTCTCTGTTGGTTAAACCAAAACTGCGTCCTGGTTGTGGAGAATCAGGTGGACGGTAGAAATGACGTAGTTGCACAATTGTGCTATGAGATGTGGGAGGCAGTGTGATTTTTCCTGGTGCTAAGAGTACTAAAGCTGCCTTTGTGTCCTCTGGTTAGTCAGTGCTTGCCAAAAGAGAAGGGAAAGCTGGAAAAAAAGAGGGTGTATATGAAGGAAGAATATGGCAGATAAGCCCAGAATAAAAAAAGGTGAAGTAGGAAAAAGAAGCCTGGGGACTGTAGAGGTGATCTGTCTTATGAGCATGTCAGTTTAGCACAGCTCTGGGCTTTGGGCAGTATCTGGTAGAAACAAGGACTTCAGGTGCATTGCCTTTGTATATGCCAGAATATCCTTTATTAGCTTTAGGTAATTCAATGATGTATTGTAGGACATCCCAACTTTAAACTGATAGATCAAAATTACTTCCTGCTTCTTTCTGGTCTCTGTGCAGCACCTGAGCAGCAAGGGTGATACCAAACAATATCAATCACAGCAAGGGAAGTAAATACACAACTTCCAAAATGCATTGGCTTTCATGCTTAGCAGGTGTGATGCTGCATCTATGATGCAGAACAGCAGCTTTCCAGCAACCCTAATACATCCACATAGTTCCTTCTTTGGATGTGTACTAGCTCTGTCTTTTGTATGGAAGAATATATGTATGAAAGAAATTGGTTTTTAAATGATTACTTACTTTCCTTCTGGCGTTTTAGAGAATCATTTCTTCTCATTCTTTCAATTCCCCTTTAACTTTTTTTGAGAGATTTAGTTATAGCCAAATAATGCAATTGGCAGAACACACTGGGCACCTTATTGTACAAATAGAAATATAATTGTTTTAAAAGAGGAAAGGAGCACTTCTCCTGAGAAGACAGGCTGAGAGAGTTGAGGTTGTTCAGCCTGGAGAAGAGAAGGCTTCAGGGAGACCTTACAGCACCTTCCGGTACCTAAAGGGGGATTGGAAAAGAGAGGGAGAGCAACTTTTCACACAGGCAGATGCAACAAGGGGTAATGGCCCCAGACAGAAAGAGGGTGGTTTTAATTTAGTTATTTGGAAGAAATTCCTTGCTTTGAGGGAAATCAGGCACTGGAACAGGTTGCCCAGAGAAGCTGTGGATGCCCCATCTCTGGAGTGTCCAAGACCAGGCTGGATGGGACCCTGAGCAATTTGGCTTAGTGGAAGATGATCTTTAAAGTTTCTTTCAACCTAAACCATTCTATGGTTCTGTGATCTGTTGGTCATGACTGTACCAGAAGAAACAAAATCTGGATTTTAGACAGCACCTCCTTTTTAAAGGTTTACTACTTTATATGTAAGAATTTTGCTTTAGGTCCCAGATATCACGTTGTGTACAGCAGTTTATCCATGTTGAAGAGAGGCATCTTCCAGGCTGTTTAATAAGATGAATATTTATTCTATCACAAGGGACTCTCTGGAGTATTTTGAAAAATACTATTATTTAAAAGAGTTTGTGTATTAGAAACCAGGAATTTCCATGACTACTTCTAAGTGCAAGAAGAGCAAAGTAGTAATGGTGTTCTGTGCTATGTGTGATACTCCTAATAGCCAAAGTGTTGTGATTTCCACTCTTCCTTTTCTTTCTATTCTGCCAGCTGTCATGTTTCCTATGTATTTCCATTCTTATGGCAGAATTTTTGTTAAAAAAAAAAAAAACAAACCCCAAACTTTATGTTTAGTAATAGCAAAATGCAGCTGTTCTGTAAGCAGTGCTTCTGCTGCAGGTCTAACTTTACCTTTTTAATGCTTATATGACAGAAGAACAGAGACTTGATTTTAGGCACCCAAACCACTAAATATTTTTTCTAAATCTTGGAAATCTTGTTTTTCTGTTAAATATAGAATTACAGCATTACAGTAAGACAGAAAAAGAATGGAGTTGAACTCTTGAACTGTTGATTTTAGTCTGCAGTGCTTTTCAGTAGGAAATGCACATAAGCAGTTAAAGTGTATTATAGTTGAATAAAGTAATATTAAGGAGACTCCTCCTCAGTTGTTTGGTAAGGAAAATACTGAGCATATTTAAAATAAAGTATTGATCTGTGTTAGAGAACTCTACAGTATTTGGGAAAAGCAAAAGCTGTTGTGTTTTTTGGGGAAAGTGACTTACGTACTATACCAAAAAATATCTGTTCTCCTTTTTTCCTTTTTTTTTTTTTTTTTAATATCAGATTGTCTACACAAACTGTGCCTGGGATAGAATTGGAAGAATTTCTTTAATTTGGAGACTGTGCTTCAGTTATGATAGCACTCCTTCCAAATGCCTTCAGTTAACATTCGTTCTTTGCTAGGACTACCCTAGTCAGTATCCTAAAATATATTAAGATTTGTTGTGGAGTGCGACAGGTGCACTCAGAAAGACTTAGTGTTGAAGGCCAAAACTGTTTTCTTCCCCAAATGGCTTAGTCCTGTTCACTTGGTAAGAATAACTGTTGACATATTTTCAGAGAATGTGAATATGAAGTGCAGAGTCATGGTCTAATTATTTCACAAAAGATGTTTTAGTGGTTGTTGTAATAGGAGAGGAGGAGGAGAAGGGAGATGATAAAATGTATGATATAAATGATATATAAAATTGTGCATCTATTTAAAGATAGCTGAAGTTATGTCAAGATAATATTGAAATACCTAGCCCTTAATTTGAAATGGAATATAGTAATATACTCTTCCCACTGCTGTCACGTATATATATCTTAATATATGTGCTAAGATTGTGTGTGACTGCTCTCAGGAGAGGTACTCGATGATTCCATTTGCAGCAGATGCCATTTGAAAGGAAGAAATGCTGCTGCTTATGTACTTTATGCTTTTCTCAGTGAAGGATGCTACAAAGAGCTAAACATTTTTTCTTGCTGCTTTATAAATATGTGCCATTTTTCTGTGTATCTTTTCAGCTCGTGGAAAAAACTGACAGAGAGTACTACACTCTGGATGACATGTTTGTTTCCAAAGCAGCCAAGAGAGCTCGCAGTGGGGAAGAGGAAGAAGTACAAAGAAGAAAAGCAATCCGTGAGCACCAGCAACTTGCTGCACGCATGGAGAAGTGCCCCTACTGCTTTGATAGCAGTGAACTTTCTAAACATCTTATTGTTGCAATTGGCACCAAGGTAAGAAAATAGCAATTTAACACAAATGTAGAAATAAAAAAGAAGTTTTGTTAGAGTGCTTAAAATTAGAAATGAAATTGCTTCTATGGAAGGATTTATTGTTCTGCATCTTACTTTCCTTGCCCTTTCAGTTGATTCCACAAATTCGTCAGGGGCGAGGAAAAAGATATAAATCTGTCACGAATTTAAAAGCTAATCTTTGATGTCAGGACTTCACATTTGTAGAAGACAGGAGCAATAATGAAAGATCTCAGTGAAGAGATTAGACTGTAGGGCGGTTTGTGGAATACTAAATCATACTTCACTGGAGGAAATTTGAACTGGTGAAGAACTGCATCTTGATATCAAAGAAAATTAGGTGGAGAATTCCATTTTTAAGCTTAAAATCCTTTGAAATAAATAAAAGTTTGGTTTGGAAACGTTTCTGCTTCTGTTAATGTTTTCAAAAGATGCATAAATATTTGGATTTATAATATGCTTCAATATAGCCTTTTTTGTCATTTTTTTCTTTACAGTTTTCATTTATTATTGATGTTTTCCTTAGATCTGAAACTCTGTAGGTGAAGGAATTAGGTGCATAGATGTGTTAAGGTACATTACATTCCTTTTTTTTTTAGAGATTATATATATATATATAAATTAATACAGAATAGTATCTGTGTGTATATATGTATATAATCTGTGTTTATATACCTAAGAGATAGATAAATATACAGAGTGTCCTGATTTTGACTGGGATAGTTAGTTTTTTTCCCAACAGCTGATACAGTGCTGTGTTTTGGATTTAGGATGAGTGTAATGTTAATAAGACACAGCTAAGTTTTTAGTTGTTGCTAAGTAGTGCTCAGGGACTCTTCTGCTTCTCATCCTGCCCTGCCAGTGAGAAGGTGGTAGGGGGGGCACGAGAAGTTGAGAGGGGTCATGGCCAGGACAGCTGNCAGAATAGTATCTGTGTGTATATATGTATATAATCTGTGTTTATATACCTAAGAGATAGATAAATATACAGAGTGTCCTGATTTTGACTGGGATAGTTAGTTTTTTTCCCAACAGCTGATACAGTGCTGTGTTTTGGATTTAGGATGAGTGTAATGTTAATAAGACACAGCTAAGTTTTTAGTTGTTGCTAAGTAGTGCTCAGGGACTCTTCTGCTTCTCATCCTGCCCTGCCAGTGAGAAGGTGGTAGGGGGGGCACGAGAAGTTGAGAGGGGTCATGGCCAGGACAGCTGATCCTAACTGACCTAAGGGATATTCCAGAACATGACATCATGCTCAGTGGATGAACTCGGGGGAAAGTTGGCCAGGGGCCACTGCTTAGGAGGTGGCTTGGCAGCAGTTGGTGGGTGGTGAGCAATTGCATTTTGCATCACTTGTTTTGTATGTTGTTGTTATCACCATCATCATCATCATTTAATTTCTTGTCTTTTTAAACCGTCTTTATCTCAACACACAAATTTTACTTTGTTTTTGGATTCTCTCCCCCTATCCCACTGGAGACAGGGAGTGAGTGAACAGCTGTGTGATGTCCAGCTGCCTGCCAGGTTAAACCATTACATGGAGTATGCATTTTACAGATATATATATATATATATATATAAAATTTTATTAAAATTGCATACAACTATGTATCTATATTAAAAAATATTGGAATGGACCAAACAGTGTGATTTCATAACAGCTATGATACCAGCTGGTTTATAAGGCTGATATTACTGCCTTGGTGGTGGAACTGCTCTCTGGATACTACTGGTTCGTTTGAGCTACTGGTGGATAATGGGCCCTTTTAAAAAGCACTAAAATTGCTAATACCTTACTGTAATTAGTAGGTAATGACTTCTATTGATTTGAATTTAGGAAATGATGAACTTCTTAGCCTCAGCAATAAGAAGGCTTTTAGCACTGGAAAACTGGGCACTTTTTTGTTTGCTTGTCCTAGGTGTACCTGTCTCTACCAAGCAGCCAATCCCTTACTGAAGGTCACTGCCTGATAGCCCCTCTACAGCACCATATTGCAGCCACTCTTTTGGATGAAGACATCTGGGAAGAAATCCAGGTCTGCTGAGACACTGTCACCTATTCTAAGAGTTTTGTAAAATAATTTTGTTGGGGATAATAATATCCTTGTCATAAGTATGTATTTTCAAAATTTGCAGCCTGACAGCTCTATTCTGATTCCACTAAGGGGCTGAACATTCTTACAATGTGGATGAAAATTAATGGTCAGATATTAGCAGGAAAGAGAGGCAAGGTAAATATTGAAGAAAATTTTCAATTTATTAGCACTAGAAAAAGTTTCCTGAAGTGCTGCAGAACATGCATCCTTGGAGGTCTTTGAAATCATGTCAGAGGAATGTCTATTGGAAATGAAGTAGGTACAGCTGATCCCTTACAGAAAATACAATAACTGGCTTCATAGGATTTTCTTGGGAGTGCCAAGAAAAAGAAAATTGTCAGAGCAGGCCAATCACTTAAAATGAAATACAAACTGAAGATACGTTGTTTACATATCTTCAGTTTTTTAAGCTAATTTGGGTTTTGGGTGGATATCAATTAAAAGAGACCTATCTTACAATCAATGAGATCCGTGTTAGAATCCAATTTTCTATGTTTTTTGAAAAGAATTATTAAAAGAGGGTGCCAAGCATAATGGGCTGTGCTTTCCAACTCTCTTATGAAGACATTATGAAGATTTTGAGTTCTGTTGTCTTTGGAGATGAAAAATCAAAGGAGAGATGTAACAAGCTTCTGCCTAAGAGATTGACTGTGTTTGTCAATCCCTCACCCCCTGCCATCAGGATTATTATAAGGGAAAAAAATTTGCAACCTCTTATATTGAAATATTGGAGACTATATCAGACTAGAGAAAGGTTTCATTGTTGTAGTTGCTGAGATTTAAAACCAGTATAATTTAGAAGTTTGAAATAATTTAAATAACATTGGTCTTGCCTCAAATCTGGCAGATGGATTCTCTGACTTTTCAAATTTGCTCCCCACATTGATTCTCATGGTTGATGTTGTTTTTATACAGTATTTCCTGGTAAATTATGCTCCCCTCCAACCAGGAAGGAAAAGGAGTTCTCTTGATATGACAGAAATTCCTAGAAAAGTTGGCTAAGAAGCAAATAAGTGCAACAAGTAGGATCAGGAGGAAAAAAAAAAGCATGCGGAAAAGTGATAAATATGTTTATTCTAGATATTCTGTTTATACTAATCTCTTAACTAAACAATTATTATATTTCTATATTGTATGAGAAGGAAAACANCACTGCTTAGGAGGTGGCTTGGCAGCAGTTGGTGGGTGGTGAGCAATTGCATTTTGCATCACTTGTTTTGTATGTTGTTGTTATCACCATCATCATCATCATTTAATTTCTTGTCTTTTTAAACCGTCTTTATCTCAACACACAAATTTACATGACATCATGCTCAGTGGATGAACTCGGGGGAAAGTTGGCCAGGGGCCACTGCTTAGGAGGTGGCTTGGCAGCAGTTGGTGGGTGGTGAGCAATTGCATTTTGCATCACTTGTTTTGTATGTTGTTGTTATCACCATCATCATCATCATTTAATTTCTTGTCTTTTTAAACCGTCTTTATCTCAACACACAAATTTTACTTTGTTTTTGGATTCTCTCCCCCTATCCCACTGGAGACAGGGAGTGAGTGAACAGCTGTGTGATGTCCAGCTGCCTGCCAGGTTAAACCATTACATGGAGTATGCATTTTACAGATATATATATATATATATATAAAATTTTATTAAAATTGCATACAACTATGTATCTATATTAAAAAATATTGGAATGGACCAAACAGTGTGATTTCATAACAGCTATGATACCAGCTGGTTTATAAGGCTGATATTACTGCCTTGGTGGTGGAACTGCTCTCTGGATACTACTGGTTCGTTTGAGCTACTGGTGGATAATGGGCCCTTTTAAAAAGCACTAAAATTGCTAATACCTTACTGTAATTAGTAGGTAATGACTTCTATTGATTTGAATTTAGGAAATGATGAACTTCTTAGCCTCAGCAATAAGAAGGCTTTTAGCACTGGAAAACTGGGCACTTTTTTGTTTGCTTGTCCTAGGTGTACCTGTCTCTACCAAGCAGCCAATCCCTTACTGAAGGTCACTGCCTGATAGCCCCTCTACAGCACCATATTGCAGCCACTCTTTTGGATGAAGACATCTGGGAAGAAATCCAGGTCTGCTGAGACACTGTCACCTATTCTAAGAGTTTTGTAAAATAATTTTGTTGGGGATAATAATATCCTTGTCATAAGTATGTATTTTCAAAATTTGCAGCCTGACAGCTCTATTCTGATTCCACTAAGGGGCTGAACATTCTTACAATGTGGATGAAAATTAATGGTCAGATATTAGCAGGAAAGAGAGGCAAGGTAAATATTGAAGAAAATTTTCAATTTATTAGCACTAGAAAAAGTTTCCTGAAGTGCTGCAGAACATGCATCCTTGGAGGTCTTTGAAATCATGTCAGAGGAATGTCTATTGGAAATGAAGTAGGTACAGCTGATCCCTTACAGAAAATACAATAACTGGCTTCATAGGATTTTCTTGGGAGTGCCAAGAAAAAGAAAATTGTCAGAGCAGGCCAATCACTTAAAATGAAATACAAACTGAAGATACGTTGTTTACATATCTTCAGTTTTTTAAGCTAATTTGGGTTTTGGGTGGATATCAATTAAAAGAGACCTATCTTACAATCAATGAGATCCGTGTTAGAATCCAATTTTCTATGTTTTTTGAAAAGAATTATTAAAAGAGGGTGCCAAGCATAATGGGCTGTGCTTTCCAACTCTCTTATGAAGACATTATGAAGATTTTGAGTTCTGTTGTCTTTGGAGATGAAAAATCAAAGGAGAGATGTAACAAGCTTCTGCCTAAGAGATTGACTGTGTTTGTCAATCCCTCACCCCCTGCCATCAGGATTATTATAAGGGAAAAAAATTTGCAACCTCTTATATTGAAATATTGGAGACTATATCAGACTAGAGAAAGGTTTCATTGTTGTAGTTGCTGAGATTTAAAACCAGTATAATTTAGAAGTTTGAAATAATTTAAATAACATTGGTCTTGCCTCAAATCTGGCAGATGGATTCTCTGACTTTTCAAATTTGCTCCCCACATTGATTCTCATGGTTGATGTTGTTTTTATACAGTATTTCCTGGTAAATTATGCTCCCCTCCAACCAGGAAGGAAAAGGAGTTCTCTTGATATGACAGAAATTCCTAGAAAAGTTGGCTAAGAAGCAAATAAGTGCAACAAGTAGGATCAGGAGGAAAAAAAAAAGCATGCGGAAAAGTGATAAATATGTTTATTCTAGATATTCTGTTTATACTAATCTCTTAACTAAACAATTATTATATTTCTATATTGTATGAGAAGGAAAACAGGATAAAGAAAAGATAAGCAAATGCATTCCCTGTATTCAACACTAGTCTTTTACTTGCTAGAAAGGCAACTAGTTGCTAAAACCATTTTCCTTTGATCCTGTGAATATATTCAAAGAGAGATTAGGCATTTCTTTGCAGCAAAGTGTTTTGGAAAGTGATGGATACATGAGGTTTTTTTTCCCCAACTTCTATATATGATAGTAGAAGGAGTCTGGAAAGCTTTAGCAAGAGTATAAGCAGACAGTCAGTGACTAACTTTCTGATGCCAGAGACATATTTTTTATTACTGTTGAAGGGAAAAAAATTATCACACTTCAAGTATACACAAAATGTTGTATGAAGTATATGTTTTAGCTAACTGTTTTTGGAGAGTTTTTTTTTTTTTAGGATATATTGAAGTAAAGCCAAAAGGGTTCCTTTATACTGTATGCCTTTAAGCACTTGAATTTAACATATTGTGTAGTTTACACTGATGTGCTCAGTTGCCAATGTAAATATGCATGGAATATTTTTAATATGAAAATATATAAATCTTTACGCGTTCTGTGTTGACTGAACTGTTGCATGTATTAATGTTGTGTGCATCCAGGCATAAGCCAAACCTTATTATTTGCCCGTATGGGTGGTTTTCTCCTTTCCAGTGCTAATTATTCTTGATGCTTTGACCTGCTCAGAATTTGGAGGAAAAGTGCAATGTTTCTTTAAAAACAGGAAAATGCAGCTGGGGAAATATTAGCTAACATCTGCTGATATTCTAGGCTTTTTGGTGGATTTGTATTTCAGAGTTGATACTGCAGGGTAGCAGCTGTAAGTAAGTCTTTCTCAGCCGTTGGTATCTCACCACATGGCTTGCTTCAGTGTGTTTCAGAAGTAGAGGTCTGGTGGCTGGAGTGACAAGGGGAAGACAGAAAGCTGTTAATTCAGGGTAGTGGGTCACTCTGTGCTGTAAAGTCCCGCATCAGTCATGGAATACTGGGCAGTGTCTTCTGGCTGTAATTCATCAGTTGCTTTAGGGTAATGATGGTAGCATTTTCCTGTCACAGCATGGAGCAGCTCATTAGTGAGGAAAAATTCAGGGCACAAGGGACTGCTTTGAAGATCTTAAATGCCTAGTTTAGATATATATATATTTGGCCATATTTCTTAGACTTTTAGTTTGATTCATACTGAGCAAAATGGCGAAAGTATGGAGAGCTCAATTTCTGATCCTGTTACATTGAAAACCTGGTAGTGATTTGTTTTCCTTTTGTTTTACTTCAGAACTTGCTGATGTTGATGATGTGTATTTGTTTGTTTAATTCATCAACTCTCCATTTACATTAAGACAAGGAATCTTAAACCTTTAGATGGGATTAGCCTTTTAATGGTGCTGTTTGTACTTCTGAGCATTGTTAATTGGAAAAAAAATATCAGTGCATAAAGTACAACCTATGAGGTATGTGAGTTGTAGGACTGTGGTACCTGTGATCTATGAGGCTCCTAAAGTTTCAGTAGTTTCTTGGCTTATGCCGTGGAAATGGTATAGAAATGTGTGTAATACAAAAATCCTAATTTTTAAAAAGCATTTTTCAAGATCTTGAGAAACTTTCAGAAACATTCGCCCTATCAGAAAGTTACATCTTGTTTGCACTTGAAAATGAGTTTGAATGACTCTCAGAAATTATCCCATGTGCTTGATAATTTAGTTCAGCATCTGAACATTGTAAGCTATAGAATTATGCTCTTGCATGTCTTGGATGCAAATTCCAACTGTCAAGAGCCAGGGAACAGCAAGAGCCAGCTGATCTGCAGGAAAGCAAATCAGGTGTGCAAGGTGATGGGCAAGGCAGGTGGGGGAGGTCATCTCACTGACAAGGCACAGTCCCATGGTACCAGGCCAGGAGAGTTCCCAGGAGAGTAGACAGGGTCATCCATGGCCCAGTGATGGCCAGGCAAGTTTGCACTAATGACTTAGATTTGAGATGAAGTCAGGGCCAAGAACTGCCAGGTACCTGGCTGGGCACAGGCATCCCTGAAACAGCTCAGGTAAGGATCAAAAGTGACAGCCTGGACTTAATTTTAGCTCCTGAGTGACAGGGAGCCAGGTCCACACTTCTCACCACTCTTTATTACCCCAGCTCATTCTGCTGGTTCTGATCCAGTTCACAACTTTAGCACATCAGAGCTGCCCACCTGCATGGGCAGCCAGAGCCCCAGCAGGCAGAAGAGGCTGCAGGGCCTCTTGGATGTGTGCAGGACCCTGACACTGGTGCTGTCAGAATTGTTAACTGAAGTACACTTTGAATAAGGGCAGCATCTAATCCCTATGGCAGGGGACTGGTAAATGTAGTTTGAGGCTGCATGTATTGAGTATTATGTTTAGTTTGCTTCCATACAGTGAAGAAGATGGTGACTTTATTTTTTGAGGCAATATTAACATTTAACTTAAAGATCAAGCATGCCTAGTGGAAATACTTTCCTTTTTTAATTTATTTTTTTTGTTAAACTGTATAATTGAAAGGAGTAGTAAAATGGTAGTTGTAACTATAGTTGGTAAAAGCCAGGTCATTACCTTCATAGAAATTGCAAGCTTGAGACCTGCTGTTAAAGGCATGTTGTTTCATGGAGCACTACAGTTAAGAAGTTCAACATAGTTTTCATTTCAGCTGTAAAAATATGTGGTATTTATTAAAACTAAGTTTGTAGTGTTAATTATATTGTGTATTTCGCAATAGTTTTCTATACTTCCTATGTTTTTAGCATAGGAAATATGGTTACTAAATTAATAAATAATACAGAATTTTCCTAGTATGATGGCTACTGTTTTCCATTTTATTGTTAGTCCATTACAAATATAATATGTTAGTGAAATAGTACATTACATCTGAAAGCTTTGAAAAGTTAGTTTAAATAACGCATTTTTTTTCTTCAAACAGATGTTCCGGAATGCATTGGTGAAAATGTTTGAAGCTAAAGACTTGGACTGTGTGTTCCTAGAAACAAACATAAGTATGAAGAAGCGGTATCATATGGTATATGAATGCATTCCTCTTCCAAAAGAAATAGGAGATATGGCTCCAATCTACTTTAAGGTACATGTTTTTTCTGAAGTAATTTGAATATATATATCATAATTAATCTATTTCTGGAAAACATTTTTGATATTCAAGTGCTGTTTTTGAAAAGATATATTCTTTGATCCTTCTTCTGGATCCATTCTTTGCTATTATTCCTTGATCTTAAAATAAGTGGTGTGAAATAATTCAGGTTTTCAGGTAGTCGTTGGAAGAGTTGTTTTTCACTGAGCATTTGTCCCAAGTCTGACTGTACTGAAAATAGTAGAAGGTGGTGAGAGAATTGTAGTCTCTTGAAGTACTTTAAGGATTGCAGTACTTCTTACTCGAGTCCTGTAGTATAAACTTAAAACACAATGCTTTTGCCTTGGCAAGCATTAAATGAGAAAATAATGTTACCTATTTTAAGAAATACTGACGTAAATATTGCTTCTGATGAACATTCTAGAGCATGGTAAATATTTATTGTATAGCTTTTCTGGTCTCTTTCCCCTGACCCTGTGAGAAAAGGTTCATTGAAGCTTTTGCCTGGAACTGAGTCCTTTCAGCTTTCAGCAACTGACTCATGATTTGCTTTTATAAGTAAATTTTTTTATTTGATTTTTGAAATACTATTTATGCTTTCTGGAAATAATGTGATTGGGTTTTGATGAAGTGGAGCAGCAGTATGGTGAACAACAATACAGTAACTTTTGCCACATTTGACACCCTCCACCTGTTGGATCTGACTGCTATGCTTCAGGTGCTGGTAAAACTTGTGTTTTCTTTGAATACTCAGGGAAAGAGAAAGAACAAGATTTAGTGCAATGTCATTTATTTTAGAAATATCTACCATTAAAATGCACGGCAAATGAAATTCAAAAGGTACCTACCCTACATTATACCCAATTCCATACTATGGAGAATACAGTCAGCTTTGGGTTTTTAAGGGCAATCATCCTTCTAAGCTGGATTCTTCTCTTAGTGTGTAAAAGAGAAAGAAGACTAATAGAGTGTAATGAATTCATAAGAGGTTTTGTATGGAGTGAGTAAAAAAGAGTATGTGAACTTTTATTTGAAACCTGTGTCAAGCAAAACTTAAATTAAAAATAAAAAGAAACAGAGGAACTGAACTGGGTGGGTCTGAAGATACTATATGATGTCTTTATAAAGTAGCTTGTGGACATGAGAAAGGTTACCAAAAGTAAAGTTACTTTGTTAAGAAGTAATTGTTACTTGCAGTACAATGTACTTCACTACAGTTAGTTCTTTATTTGCTGTATGAAGGACTATTTTCACATTTAGATAAAATGATTTTACAGAAAGCTATAATGGAATCTGATGAAGAGTGGTCCATGAACAAGAAGTTAATTGATCTTTCTTCAAAAGATATTCGGAAATCTGTAAGTAATTAAGTCCTTTGAATCCTGAATTTGTCATCAAATTCTTCTAACCTTTTTTCATTATGAACTGTTTCAAAGAGAGAAGAAAGGGAACACAATTAGATTAGTGCATCAGAAGATGGCATAGGTATGAGGAGAATTGCCAGTCTGAACTCTTAATTCACATTAGGGGAAAGATTCCCATTTATTTCAACAATTGGTGGACTAAGCTGCCAGCATTAATTGAGAACAAAGCTGACACTTTGAGGACATGTACTGGCATAATTTTCTTGATTAACTTTAAGAATTAAGGTAGATCAAAGATTTGCAAATTACATTCCTGGAACAAATATGATGTGTCCTTTTCATTAACCTAGAACAGCCGTTTGTGTTGCTAAGTTTATGAAGTGAAAATATAAATAGCATTATGAATCTTTTTTTTGTAAAACAAAGGAACAGTACCCTCTCTGTTTCCTGGATACTGAGATGAAATATCTTCATATAAACAAATCTTAAAGGAATAATACTGGATCTCTTAGGTTCAAAGATTGTTCTGTCTTTTTAATTTTGAGGTGGAAGATGTGTGTTATGTAGACTCTACCACAAGTAGTTGACTACTGCGTAGCAATAATACTTAATTTCTGAAAGTGTCTTTTAGTACAGATAGCACCTTTGTACTAAGAAAAAATCCTGGTTTATGAGAAAGAGGAGATGAGTTTTAATAATGAGATGTGAAGCCTGCTATGACAAAGAAGGAGATTAAGTGCAGAAGAGTAAGGTATTCGAATAATTTTCAGCAAGATTTTAGGGAAGACTTTAAACTTAAGGTGGATATAAACACAAAACAAAATAAGCTTATTTGGGGTATCTTCTACCCCTTGTTTCAGAACAGGGAAAGCCAACATCTGTCACAAAAAAGTGAAATATCATTTTCTTGTCATGTGGTAAGGCATCAGGGTATGCAATTTCTTTAAGTCTTCCTAGCCATACATTTTTGTGACTATTATATATTTATTTGAACAGAGGCCAGTTTTCAGATTAAGTCAGGACAGTTCTTTAAATGAATACAATGTATCTGAACATAAATTGTTACAGAGTTGTGGGATTTTAACATTATTGTAGGGTAAAATAAATGTCTGTAGGCTTCAGAAGACCTGAGAGTGTAGCTTAGAGACTGAGCTGAGGTTTGGGAACTTAGAGTTGTACTGGGAGATGGTGGTACCTGGAAGGAAGGTCAGACATGGCTGAGACATCACCTAGTGGTTGGATTGTGTGCAGGAATTGTGAGAAATAAGACAAAGCTGACCTTTTCTTTAAGGTGTCACCTGCCAACATATTTTTCCTTATTTAATGATTTTTTTTTAAAGTCCATTTAAAATATTAAATATTTCTTGCTATGCTGCATTGCTCCTCTGTATTAAATCTTAATTATTTTTAGAGTCAGTATTTCAAGCAATATATGGAACACACCTCCTGAAAGTTGTATAGTTATTTGGACTGGAGCAGAGGAAATGCTTGTGCATTGGAGGCTTTGTAAATCTTATCAGTACAGAAACATCCTCAAAAATTAAAAGAGTGAAAAATAACTTGTTTCAGTGAAACAGTAGAAATTACTTGCAGTAGTGTAGCAATAAATGGATCCACTTCTGTCAAACTGAAGGGTCTTTGTTGTGGCAGGATATCCAGCATCTCCCCTGCAGGCTGACAGAATGATTAAGTTATCTGATTTGGCAAGTTAAGGATAATATCCTTCCGTTCACGTAGAGGGGTTTTCTGGTAATGTAATGTCCATAGAGGTGTTTCCCCTTCCTCCTGAGTGTCAGTGTTTTCATTGGGTAAATATTTCCTATTACCAGTCAACATCTTACCTTTAATAAATGCAAATTGCTAGTGACTGTCTTGAAATTTCTGCTAAAGCCATGTAATTCAGAGGTGTGGAGTCAGGGAGGCATTTCCCAGTGTGCACACTGCTCCCTGGTATCCCCATCTCTTACCTGCTATTCCAGCTCTGGCCTCTGCAGGTTCTGCCAGCCAGTCATCCTCTCTTCCCTGTCTTTTTGTCCAGTTGCTGTATGGTGTCCTTTTCCCTTACCTGTTTGCTTTACTGTTTCTCTGTTGCAATTTTATGCTACATGTATTTGGTTTGACAGGTGGTTTAAAATAAAACATGATACTATCAACTGCAAAACCAAGTTCAAATTCATTCTCTTGTGGGGAAGTTGACTAAATGCCAATAGTTTGTTAAACATGTGAAAATGTGGTTTTGCATGTGTAGGTTCCTAAAGGATTGCCATACTTTTCTGTGGACTTTGGCCTTCAAGGAGGATTTGCTCATGTGATTGAAGATCAACACAATTTCCCTCATTACTTTGGGAAGGTATTGTTATGTAAAAGATTAATTTACCAATTATACTCTGTTTTGGAAAGTTTAAGTAATAAAAACAGATGCTGCCAGAACAGTTACTTTGATGTACTCTATCTCAGTTTATTATCTGTCTTTTCTTGATGAGTCATTGTAACTTGGCTTGTTGAATAAAGGAGTAGTTGATTTTTTCAGTAGCTGATACTGAGATTGTGATTCTAAATTCGTGTTTCTTTTCAATTTGTAGGAACTGTAGATATTTGATATTATAGCTATATAATCTTATAGATGGAAGATACTTGCATCTACTTAAGAATTTTCATGGCCATAGTACTGACTATAGGTGCACTGACACCTGCTTGTATAAATTAGTGGGCATACACATACAGACTCACAGACAACTCCTACTAAAATCCTCATCTGGTTGAATTACTCCTCGTGGTATGTATAGTGTACAGTGTATAGCATATACAGGGAGAGCTGTAATAAATTATTCCTCTTTTTCTTATATCACAGCAAACATTTTTTGAAAGAGTCGGTGTTGCAAAAACATGAAGAGTGATTGGGAAGAAATAGAACATCAGGAAGAGCAAAGTGGGCAGTTTTCTTTCTCTGAACTTACCTTAGTCACAAATGCACGAATGCATTGACAGTCTTGTAATGTTAGGGTATTTAAGCACTACATCAATTTGCTGTGCTTAAAAGAATTATGCTGAGGCAACCATCTAACAACTGCAGTTGTATGTTTAAATTGGTATACTTTTCAGAATTTCAAGTTTTAATTAGCACTTGAAGAAAATGGACAATCTCATAATTTGAAAATGCATATTTCTTTATTCTGGTAGTGTTAAGTAATATGGTAATTTTGCATTTATCATTATCTATCTTACTTTTACTTGCAAAGGAAATTATTGGTGGCATGCTGGACTTGGAACCACAGCTCTGGAGAAAAGGAATCAGACAGAACTTTGAGGAACAGCGGAAAAAGGTGTTGGAGTTTGCACAGTGGTGGAAACCATATGACTTCACCAAAAAGAAAGAATGAGAACAACCTGGAGTCAAGGACTATATAAGCCATAAATTACTCTGAAGGATATTTCAGATGTTAAGAATAACATCAATGTGTTATCTGTTGCCGATATATTTAAAAATATAGGATATTGTTTAATTGCTGATGATCTGTTTCTGTTTTGGACACTGGATCACATGTACCTGCAGGCCTGAAAAATTTGTACAGTGAGTTTAGTTTTTCCTTTTTCAGCTGAGCCAAAAGGATAATATCCATGGCCATTTGAGTTCTTAAAAATGTAACCTTTGCTTTTGGAGTTTTTATAATCTTTGAGACAACTGATATTTTTCTATATTGTATTTAGCCAGTGCTTAATTATCATGTGAACTTTTGTAGAAAATGGTGTACATTTTAAGAACATTTTGATTAATACAAATACATTGCTGCAGAAGGAAATTGTACAGAAAATAGTCTTCTGCTTTTGTGTCCTTGTGGTCTTTAAATTGAGGTCATTGCAGTAACACAAACATTACAAAGGATGTGATTGATGAACCTGCTGTTGCCTCCCTGCACAAGAATGAATGCAATTTTTTGTGCTTTCTATCAATATGAAGTAGTAATTTTCAAGCACAGAGGATGATGAGACATTCCATAGCTGGTGGCAAATGACAGCTTTAATAGTAACAGTTACTTTTGGTATCAGTAAAAGAAGAATCTCAAGGGAAAATGCTTTCTGATGGGCAGCAAAGAAGAAAATCATCATAGGGATCTCCCCAGCTGACCCTTTTCCCCTGGGCTTCCCCTCTAGTGCCACAGGTAGTTCACCATAATGCTTTGCCGTAATAATTTTCATCAAGGCAAGCTCAAAATCTCTGCTTGTTTTTCCTGCTTGTGATGCTGTTAGTGCTGGTTGAAGCATGCTCTGGCCAGAGGCAAGAGTTGCATGTTAATTGATTCTTAAGTATGGAGTCACTAGGAACTGCCTGCATGCTATTTCAAGGACCACTTTCCACCATTTTATTTGCTAGATTTTGTTTTTTATTTTGTGTAAAAGATATGAAATGAGGGTAGGGAAGTGTAAGGTGGGGAAAGGATGATTTTTGCATCAGTGTCCACCCCTTCCTGTGGAAACCCTGATGTAACAGGCTTGGGCTTTGCAGGTGCAGAGTTGGGAGAATGAGGAGAACAAGGAGAATTCACCTTTTGCAGGTGCAGAGTTGGGAGAACAAGGACAGAAGCACGTGAATAGAAACATTGGTGCAGCAGAAGGGAAAGAGTTCAGACTTGTGAACAGAAGTCTGCAGTGCTGCAGGGAAAGGCTGCAAACGGTGGAAGGTGGAAGGCCCTTGGCATAGGAGAGGTTAAGACTTCTTGTGTCTCAACACGCTTCCTGTTCTTTTCCTGCTCAACTATTGCTGTGTACAGCTCTGTTAACTATTGTGAACAGCTCAGATTAAGAAATGGATTGCTAAATATTACAGGGTTGAATAAATGTTCATTTCTAGTCCCTTAGTGGTCTTTTGCAGCTTTGATGAAGAGCTGGGGCTTTCCCTGTTCCTACCCCACTGCCACATTTTGGCAGATAAGTCTGGTAGAGATAGAAATCTGCTGTGTTGTGAATTATTTTCTGTAGGATCTTTGTCAGTTGGTGTCACTGCAAGAGAAATAACTTAAAAGTAATCTTTGATGATAATTGTAGTGATTTAATGTCTGATTTATACTGTGTTCACCAGTAAGCCATGGATGACAGGGACAGTTCTACTGTTCTCCAATAAGTTTTGATCTTCCTTAGGCTACTGGGAAGATTGCTTAGCAAACAGGACATAGAATAGTAGCTGCCAGTAGTTGCTTAGAATGTGGTAATGCTGAACCAAATTTAGGTAAAGTGCAGTCTTTGGTGGTGTAAAGCACGACCGAAAACTGTTTTCTCTGAAAGCATATGTAGCCTCCAGTCTCATCTGCCCCCTGGGATGATAGCTGAAAGCACCAGAAGTGGCTGTCTTTTAAGGCCATGAAGAAGTCTTTATCCAATGCTGTGCTGGAAATGCAATTCTTCTGACATCACTTCTCTCAGAATTTGTGTTCCTCAAGGGATGAATTCTGTTTCACAAAGAATATCCAACTTGTATGTAGAAAAGTCCTCTGACTCATGGTCTGTGCATATTTTATTATCTTGGTTTCAACAAAACTACTGGTATTCTTTGGAAAGAACTCTGAAATATGGGATAAGGGTAACTCAAGCTAGTGATACAGGAAAATATTTCTTTCCTGTTAGAAGTTTTCAGAATGGGAGACTGTGTTTACCACATTCACTGAGAATAGTATCTGCTCGTAATTGGTCACAGCCCAGACATGCATATCGTCAGGTTAAGTTGTTCCTCTTTGTAAGTAACTTTAAATATTCATGAGGCTGTGACAGTCAACACGACTTGTTAGGGCACTAGTGGAAGGCATGGTATGCTTACACTTCAGTCCTTACTCTTATAAATATTAAAATATTTTGAATAGACCTCTTACATCTGGAAGAATACCCAATAACTAAGTTCTTTGGCACTAAGAGGCAGAAAGTATAAATTCAGGTGTCTTTAGGAAGAAAAGGGATTGGAAGCTTGATTTCTTAGATGGTTATAAATGTGCTTCTATGTACTCTTTTGTGTGACCAGGGAGGAACAGGATATTGTTTCTTCAGGTGAATCTACATGTGTGATTTAACAGGTGTTAGATTATATCCATGTCCTGCCCTGTGTTTCAGGAAGATCATGTAATATGTGCTGCTATTCTTCTGGAAGAAAAACAACGTGTTGAAATTAATAGTAATTCTCATGGCAGTTCACCATTCTCTTGAAATCTCATGAAAGAAGAAAAGTTTTGCTGGATCTCCTGGGAGTTCTTTCTTTGGCTGAAGTTTCTTCAGCATTTCCTGTTTTCTGCATTTGTCATTTTATCATTAAAGTATGTTTTTCTAATTCTGACTGGACAACGGATGAAAAGTCATGGAAACACAGGCTTCTGTACTCTTGCTTTAAGTGTAACTGTTTTGTAAACAAGTTATTAATATCCTAGGTAAACTAGGACTAGATACTAGAGTACAAAACATCTTTACCTACAAGCATTTTTACCCTCCGTGGCTCCTGGGTATGACCTAAGCACTGGACACAGAGGCACATCTCGCACATTGATTACTTGGAAAACGTAGAGTCAGCTCCTGGTGTGTGGGTGGTTGTAAAAATTTAATTTCTCAGTGCTCAAGCTGCATGTGCCTTTGTACATGTGGCTTGAGGGCAGGTGGCAGCCTGAAATTGCTCTTATGAGCCAACTTTTAAGTTCTGTATTAGAATTGAAAATGCTTCAATTCATTATTTTTAAATTTTTAGCTTTTGTAAAGGAAGTACCCTAGAGCATACATGCAGTAAAAACAAATTTAGCAAAAACCCACAAGCACAATTAACATTTTAGAATGAAGTTGAAGGTATTCCTTATGGACCATTGTCTTTGAGGTAGTATTTTTATTCAAGATTTTCTAGTTTGTGATTTCTGGCCGTTGATGCACAACTATTGGTCACCTGCCAGTCTGGAATGAGAGATACAGTTTGGTTTTGAGACCAAACAAGATGACTTTTCCAAGTCTCTCCCAGCTCTTTCTGCCTTGATTTTAAGATCTTATTTGGTTCTGATATTTTATGTGAAAATGTTTTGTAACAACATTTTAAGACAAGATATGAGCAGCTAACAGCTGATAAGTATTTAATGGGGATTAAATACACAGTTGCCACTATTCAGCTTCCCCATGGCTGTTGTCACAGGTTACAGGGCTTCGTTGGGAATGCCAAGTGATCTCTTATGTCTCTAGATGGTTTTTATAGCCAGTTCCAGGTGTTTACTTTGTAGTTGTTTGAAGGCATTGCAGCTCTTCCAATATTTTCCCTTTTACTGTAGAACAACTCCTTGGATGTTTGACCACAGATCAGGAGGCCTGAGAACTTGCCATGAGATGGAAGACGATGACTAACAGTCATAATGGGTTTATGGATGATGGCATCTCTGACTGGAACTGGTTATGTAGGCTTTTAGTTTGGAGTTAACATGGGCAAATTGAATCAGAAGTGGTGACATTATAGTCTTTCAGTCCCTCTCTCTTCTTTCCTGGCTGCTGTTGCAGGACTTACATTTTCATTATCTTGTCCAAGCTGCTCTTTCATTGGGTAACTCATCTTAGCAATACTTGCTAAAACTTAGCAAGTCCTTGCTAGGAATGGTGGGTTGAGTCTCTTAGCCACTAAGACTGACCCATCTGTACTACAATTCTGGGTCTTTGCCTGAATCACCGTTTCCCATGGCTGACAGTGAGGGTTTGCCAATGTTACTTTGTGGGAAAGGTATAAAGCCTGCCATAGCTACTGTTTGTTATATACCAGCACTCCAGGTTCCATGTAACTGTGTGTGTTAGGATATATACTGATTACATGTAGGGAACAAGTGGTGAGACTTCATGGGATTTCCCTAGAGTTACACTGGGCTTTACACCATTAAATGTGTCACAGTATGTCCCTTATCATGAGGAGAATGTAGTTTTAAGTATGTGAAAGGAATTAAAACTCCATTGTTCATGTACTTAATCTGCTAACACTGGATTTATAAAATGTATTAAGTAAATTGCAAGCCTTTCATAAGTGGTTTGTGGCATCCATAGAGTCAGAGGAGGAGGTCACAAGGCAATTTTATCTAGCTGATTCAAAGAGAAATTCGGGTACCTTTGTGGCATTGGCATCCTAGGTCTATTTTTCATCATGAAACATTTGGCTTCTTAACTTTAATCTGATTTGTCCATGATTCAAGTTCAGTATTTATTGTCTTGTCTGTTATGAATGTGTGAAACATTATTTCATCATTTGGAAGCTGCTTTTGCATATCTGAGAACTGCAGTTAGGCTGTCGCCAAATTCTCGTCTTCAGGTTAAACTGTGCATTTTCTTTCAATGTTTTCCTGTGGGTTGTTTTTTTTTCTATTCTTCTCAGGCTTTTGTGCTCTAGAGTCTCTCTGGTTCATTAAGAAGGGATGTGATGGAAGTCTTGAGAATGGGTACAATATCTCAGAGAGTTGTTACCATTGTGTCTGGCATGAGGGAGTTGCTGCCATTCTTGGTGGAATATCCTCCTATTCACAGACACACACACCCTCCCCAGTGCAGTTTACCTGTTTCAGGAGACTATATGACATAGTCAAGCCCATGACTCCCTGCAATCTTCAGATCCTCTCCTGCTCTCAAGTAAACAGTTTGCTATTATAGCAAATTATACCCAAGTCTGTGTTCTTGCTCTTACCATTATTGAGTTAGTTTCCTTTTTATAGACCTGTTTTATTTTCATTGTGATGAGATAATTTTGAATTCTACTTCTGCTTTTAAATTATTTTTTACACTCTCTTGAGTCATCTGCAAAATTAAGCAGCAATGCTGTATTGCAGCAAGTAGCAATTGATGCCACATCCATGTGCACCCTGCAATATTGTGTGCACAGGCTAAACTGTTTCCCTGCTATCACTTGGACTGTTGGACTTGCTGCAACTTCTGATCCTATTATTCTTGCTACAAGTGTGGCTGCTGTGGGCATCTCAAGTACCAAATGCAATAGGAAGAGTTGTTTTAGTAGAGTCAGAAACTAGCATTATCTGTAAAAGGTGAGATGGAAATGAACTCCAGGATTATATCTGTTTTTCCGTAGGAAAAAAACGGACTGAAAATCAGACATTGCTGTGATACCATTCCCATTCAGGTCATCTGCTTGGTTGTGACCCCTTCCCAACCTTTTGCACACTCCCGTCACTGAGGGGGCAGAGGGAGAAACAGGAGAGACCTTGATATTGTGAAAACACTGCTCAGCAATATGTGAAACTTTAGTGTCCTATCAGCATTGTTTTGCTGATCTAATTCACAGCACCATGCAAGCTTTGTTCTTTGCTATTGGCAGATAGGGACAGGGCCACCACCCAGCAGGAATTTTGAGAGGCTTGGTTGAAATTATGTGCCATGAGTTCTTGCAGTGATTTACAGTCAGGTTAGCTGAATTTTAAAGTAGATACTACTGGCCATTCCTGAAAACCCTGAGGAAAATGTTATCTGTAATGAAAACATAGATTCAGGATTTTAAAAGCCCTAAACAACTTGATAGGTTTTAGAACGCAGAGTGGACAGAGAATTTGGCTATTATCTCATTTTACAAATAGCACGTGGCTTATTGAGAGATTCCTGTTCACCAGCTCCCCACTTTTATAGAATTGTAGTCTTCTGTGGAAAACTTTTGGCTTATTTTCTCTTTAGAGCAAAAATACTTTGGCCAGTACTAGAACAGAAACAGATGATATGGAATTCATCTCACACCTGTGTGAGTAGTTCTTGTCTCTGTATATAGCTGTCTACAAGACTGTGGATAATTAGCATTTTATATTTCTTATCAAATACAAAACCTTTTAAAAACTTTATTTTAGACTGGAAAAAAAAAAAAAAAGAATAGCATCCTCCAAGGAAATCTTCATCCTCAGGACCTTGATCTTTACAACTCCTTACAAACATGAACTTTGTGTGTCTGAAGGTTTTGACAAACACAGCTCCCTCTGATAGCTGTGAATCTGCTCTCTTTGGACCAAGTGAATTTGTCCCCAAGCCTTTGCACATCCCCTACCCCATCCCAGTGCCTGGGATTTGGGTTGCTTACAGCACCTAGAAAGTCCTCTTAGATCCCAGCTCCTTGTGCACCCCTGGGATCCCATCCGCTTCAGTTGAACACATCATCCTTGAAGTGCTCTTTGTCCATGAACACAGTTTTAAAGATTTATGACTACACAGTCTTTTATTTTTAGCTTCTGTGCAAAGCTTCCAAATCAAATCTTAATGGGAACTGCTGTCTGTGATGATTTTGTTGTCTTCATTTCCACTAATGAAAAACAAGTAGAGTCTTGCAGTTAAAACAGTGTGGTTGTCTTCCTTAGTGAATTTTTTACACAAGTCAAACAGGAATACAGGTAGATGAGAACAGTAATATGATTCTGGTGTATTAAATAATTAACTTAAAAAAGGTCAGTGAGTCCCTGCCTAACAAAACAGCAGTGCTAGAAAGCTTGAATTGTTCTTTAGTGTTGGGAAGTGAGGACATGCAAGAGGGTTGTGAAGACTCACAAGAGGCTGTGAGCTGGGTAGTGCAGTTGACAAAACATAAAAGGACAGGATGCCATCCCAGGGGACGGGGCAAGCTTGAGAAGTGGGCCCATGAGAATTTCAGGAGGTTCAGCAGGTTGAAGTGCTACTTGTGGGTCAGGGCAATCCCAGACATGAGAACAGACTGGGAGAAGTCACAGAGAGCAGCCCTGCCAAGAAGAGTGTGGTGGTGCTGATGGGTGAGAAACTGGATGTGACTTGTCATTGTGTGCTCACATCCCAGAAAGGCAATTGTATCCTGAGATGCATCAAAAGCAGCGTGGCCAGCAGGGCAAGGGAGGTGATTCTGCCCCTCTGCTTTGCTCTGGTTTTTATCATCATGTGATTCCTCAGTTCTGATGCTACCGGTCCTGTGGTGTTTCATGTATCTGCATTATTAGGGCAATAAAATTGTGGTGTTTCATTTTCTTAAATTACCCTATATGCATTACTTGGGTTATGCAGACATCTTTGTGCAACTTCTGGTTGATGTGTTTTAGCTTCACAGAACATTTCTGGCTATGCAGTTTTCATTGCATGTTTTTGGTTTTTGTTTTGTTGGGTTTTTTTACCCGCGTAACGCATTAACTGCAGTAGGTCTTTGAGGGTACCAACAGGAGTGCTTCTCCTGCGTGGTATTGTGCTTAGCTCCTCTGATTATGACTGACTCTTAGTTAAGTAGACTGGTACTGCCTGATCCTGAGGAGTTCTTGGAGACCTGTGCTGCTCCCTTTCCTAATAGCTGGGGTCATGGAGAGAGGGTCTGTTTATTGGAGATGAGCTGCATGGTTATTGATCGTCTCCCTCTTCTGAACGGAGTCTGTTGTGCAAGAGGACAGGTCTTGGGGAATAATCTAAAAACTATCGCTCTCACCTTCTCAGGAACCGTGTTTCACATCTGGATCAGCTTATTAGGGATATTTACTAATGAAGCCCCAGTAAGGTTACACAGCAGCCAATTATTTTTTACACTGAGTTCCCACTTGTTTAATGACTGACAGCAGGACCTTTTAAAACTTCAGGCATGATAACTTTGTGTTAAATCTGTTATTTCAGTTTAGTTTTTAACAGCATGTCTAAACCCCAACCTGAATCCCCAAATATAATCACATTACAGACCAATTATTCTGCTCGCTGAGTCACTTTGTCAGTTTGACAGCATGCCTAGCAGAAAATTTCGATTTCTTTCAATTCTTTGATTAAAGAAATGAATTAATTCAGAGTTTTATTTTGTTTGGAGATATGGAAGTCTGACTCTCCCACTGATTCATAGTCACCATTTGAAGCTCAAAAGTTCTCTTTTGTGGTAAATGTAATGAGTAGTCACAATTCTGAGCAAAACCCTTGTTTTTGCCTTGCTGTGGTGCAGATCCCTGTGTTCGAAGGCCTACTCCCAGCCTTTTCTTGTATTGGCCAGAGGTTGACTGTATCTCACTCTAGCAGCCATGAATGGCCAATGCGACAAGTAGTCATGAAGTGGGAGTTAATCCATACAAAGGATGTCTTCTTGATGGATTATTATTTAAAACAAATCTACCAAGAATATAAAGATGTGTAGAGAGAGTTTGGAGCTGGGAAAGAACCTTTTTGACTTGAACAAGTGGGTCTTGACATTGGAAGTTAGCAAATATTCATAGTGTTTGATCTTCAGAAATATTTAGTTGGCTTAGAAAAGTTGGGTGTGTGCAGCCTGCAGTGAAGATTGAGAACTGTTGACAAAATCATACTATCATAGGTCTCTGTTTGATATATTTTTCTACTCATTTTAATGGGAAAAGAATACTATTAGTATTGGCGTTTTGAAACTGTTTCTCAAATACCACAAATACATTATGATTGAGAATTTACAAATATTGTATTACTATCAGCATGCCGCAGACCAAGTCAGCTGTTGTGCTGGCTGTTGCCCAGTCACATAATTAGGCCATGCATGTCATGAGGAATTAAAAAAAAACCCACTCAGAACAGAGGAAAGTTCATACTTCTCTTTCTGCTAATGAGGAGTGACCTACAGGAAGATTAGAGCTAGGGTGGGGTTCCACTTAGTGTGCAGTCTGTCCTGGGCACATGTGGTCAACACAGGGCAATGTTTGATGAGAGGGATGGTAATCCACCAGAACTAGGGAAAGGAAAATTATTAGAGAGTTATGTAAGGGCGTAATAGGAATGTGTAGGGATAAAATCAGAAGGGCTAAAATGTGAAGTGGATCTAGTGACTTTTGGGCTCATCAAAGACAAGGAGAAAAGCTTTAACACCTACACTAAGAGGAAGGCAGTGATATTGCATCATTTCTGAGTTAGGAAGAATATCAAATAACTGATGGTGCAAAGGAGATATGAAGTAATTTTGGCTTTTAACTTTATAAAAAAGAATCATTTTGACCACACTCTAAACACAATTAAGTTTTCAGAGGGGAAAATAGTTGTCAGCAGTAAGGAAGGAAGAGGTAGAACAAAATATTGAGTAACTTATATGCATGTCAGTCTCTAAAAAATCAGCAAGAAACTATCTGGATGCTGTAGAATATTTGGGGGAGATGTGAAAATACCATTAATAAATATCTACAGATACATTCAAATATGGTATGTGTAGAATTGCTTAGACCTACATCCCATAGCTTTGTTCCTGTTCTCAAGGACTTTTTTGGGGGGAGGGGAAAAAGAAGCAAGCAAACTTTCAAACAGAATACATTCTTTTATGTTCTCTTCATGAGAATCTTCACACTTCCTTAAAAAGTTACCTTTCCATCTAAGCCAAGTTTTCAGTATTTCTACTTTGAGTTTTCTGTCATTATGCAGTCTAAACAAAATTCATCTTTGAAAAATTTCTTTCAGATAGAGCTTTACTGCCAGGAAAGAGAGTATAATTTTCACTTTTCTCTTGGGAAGTTGTGCAGCAGAAAGGTTGTTTTGAAGTGCAGAAAACCTGCTCTTTGTGCTGGGTAATTTTGCACCCTCCAGTGGCCATGAAGCTTCTTTTTCAGTCCCAAATTCCCTGAAGTAGATAGAACACATTGCTGCAGGAAGCAAAATGTTCAGATTCTGAAAGCTGTCTGTGTACTTTCTTCGTATAATCAAGTAATCCGCAGCTGTTTCCAAAGGGATATATTCCAATAACTCTGTGCTTTTATGAAAATTTTCTTCTCCTTTCCATTGTACTTTACCACTGCTGGGAAGAAAAAAGGTAAATCTAACTGTGACATTCTGTTTATGTTTAATAACTGCCATAGGCAGGCAGGAGTCCTGCAGCATTTTCTTGTCACCTTTGGCAAGTTTTGTAGTATCACAGAAAAACGGCCCTTGGGAATTAAAAATAATGAGCTGTGATTCCATGTCTGCATCTCCAAGCATCGCTTCCTTCTGTTGGGACAAGCCCTGTTGAGAGGAGAAAGTGCTGATACCATTTATGTGTTCTTTCCAAGGCAGGTATCAGCAAGAGGTAGTGAAGTTCTGAGTACCTCAGTGGTTGCCTGTGTTTGTTCCCAACCAAATCACAGACCTGCTTGATACTTTGTCGATACATGGAAAGCAATGTCTTTCAAATGTCCATCAGTGTCCTCTAGAAGAGAACCTGATATGTGACTGTGGAATTGTAGATGGATTTCAAGCAAGACCCTTTATCTCTCTGGAATTCAGTTTTTATATTGAACAATTTACCTTTTGTCCTCTGAGAAGCCAGCAAAGGCAGTGTTACCCATGCTGGTAAGTAATCCTAAGCTTTCAATTCTTCTATAATGCATCAGAATTTGCTTGGAATTTAATTCTGCAGTTTCACTAAGAAATGTTTCAAAAAGTGTAGGTTTTTCACTACTCAATGGTGAGACGCAAGCAGTAGAATACATCTCATCTTAAGTTTAGAGGGGTGATTTACCAGCAGTATAGGGAAGATGTCTAAACTCCTGTTACAGTCAGTATAGTGAGCAGAGTCGAGAGAGTGATTCAATCTACTCAGTGTGGGTGTAGTTCTTGGGATGAGTCAGTGGACTCCAAGCTGTGTCCTGTCCTGCCTGGCTCTCCATGGGCTGAAATGGGAACTCGGACACCTGCCTCACACATAGACATTTGCATTGCAGAAACTCAAATCCAGGAAGACTGGATTGTAGCCTGTATTTTTATGTAGAAAATTATTGTCGTTATTTTTACTCCTGTGTAGGAGTTACATACCGTAGAATATAACTTTTCTCCTATGAGTCTTGCAGCAGCCATCAGAACACTATTGAATTTTCTTGCTCTAAGATACTAGCCAAATTGTGTCTTATTAAAGGTGGGAAAGTTTAATGTGTTTCCTAAAAACTGAATGTTAAATGTTTGTTAATATATTTTAATGCTCTAATGAGGGATGGGGAATGCAGGGAGAACTGAGTGCTCCTCTGTCTAAAGCCACGGGATCTTGACTGAGGCCAGCCCCAAAAAAATGAGGGTAAATTTTCATATAAACCAGTAGTTATATTCCAGAAGTCAAAGGAATTGGACAATGTCTCAGAAGACTTGCAGAAGAAAAACATTTTTCTAAAAACATACTAAAGAGAACCCAAGGACCTACACTCTTCTAACCCATATCTTGGAACTAGGAAAAAAGCAAGTAAACATCTAATGGTTGATATAGATGGGTAAGAAAAAAATAAACAGAAAGGATTTTGAAAATTCCTTGAGACTATTTTTTGTTTAAATGGCCTACAGAGAAAGCAATAGATATGATATATGTGAAATTTTTATGATTCTGTATCTCATGTGCAATACTTCCATCAGCAACCTACGAGAATAATGAAACCCTGGAAATGTTGGTGCATTCCACTATTCAATTCACATCTTTGGTCTTGTATAGCACTGGGATCCAGATGATCAATATGATGCTATAAAATGTCATGTGTTTGTTGTTACGTTAGGTTGTTACGTATAGGATATATGGTTTTTAAAGCTTTAGCACAATCCTGCAAATGTGAAGAACAACAAGGAGGTAGTTTTGGCAGAATGGAAATTACTTTGAGCTTGTATTCAAATCCACAGTCAAGACAAAGGATCTCAAAAAAGCATTTTGCTCAAGATGAGATGAGTCATTGTGTGATGCTTCTGGACTGTAGTTTTGCTGCCTTTCACATAAAAACAAGGTGGTAACATAGCAGAGGTGATAGGAAATAATGAAGGATGTGGATTGGATAGAAGCAGTCACATCCCTTTTCTCCTTGTCCCCCTGCCTGTAATGAAAAGAACATTATTTTTTTTCCTTTCCCCAATTAGGTCAAATTTAAACATGTCAGTTGTGTTTTGCTGAGTTCCAGTTCTCAAGTTCTTGCAGAAATGGTGGTATGTATCCCCCTAGGTCACATCAGTAGCCTCTCTGACTGGATAAGCCCCTGTGTTTAATTTTTGCTGACTTCTATGAACCATATTATGTAATGATTTCAGGTGTTTGGGGTTTTTTTGCTCTCCCTGGTACAGGCCCCTGGACAGGTGAGATCTCTTGCTCCACACCATTGTGGGTAATATGGCACTTTCAGTCAAGTCATCAGAAATCCCAGGGGCAGGATCCCTCTGGTCTCTGTGCTCATGCTGAGCACAGCAAAGAAGAGGAGCTGCTGGCGTGGAGCTCTGGTCTCTTACTCTGACAGCAAACCTGTTATTTCAGATAGGATACGTGTCTTTGGAGGATCTGATGTTCCTTGTGGCTCATGTTTCTGGGTGCACTGCAAGAGCATCAGGAAATAGAAAATTTAGTAAAAATAACCTACAGCTGTAAAGGCCAGGAGTTTGGTTATGGATTCATGACAGCTTACATTTGCAAAAAGGTCTCTCATTTTTTTAAACTATTGCTCGAGGGGCTGAGAAGAGTCCCTGGCTCCAGACTAAACAGCCCACAATGTGGCTTCTGTCCTCCGAAGTTCCCTAAGCAAAAAGTAGCACAGATATTTCCCTAAGCTTGAGAAGATTATATGGTTGTTATGTGAATATTGACTGCCACTGTGATTGCAATTACAGCAGAAGAAGTTTTCGATATCCTTGTGTTTTGTTGTTTTGTTTTTGTTTTTTTTTAATAACTTTATTCTGGTGGAATGGCTCAAGACTTTGGGAATGATATGCAGTGGTATTTCTGTCTTAGTGTGCTCATTCCTGGTAATATTGATTTCAGACCTCTAACTCAGTTTTCTCTTAGCATTGTGATGTTATTGTCTAATAGTTATTTCCTCGATGAAACAAAAGTGATTTGAAGAGAAAATAATACACTATTTTATTACGACTTGGGTCTCCAAGAGGATCAGACTAGGAATGCTGTCATTATACAGAACAAGAGCAGTTTCTGTCCCAAATACATCATAATCTATGGGAAAGGAAAGACTCTCAGCCTTTAATTTAGAGATGGGAAATTGAGGTACAAAAAGATATCCTCTGTTGTTATGCTACAGCTGTGATTATGGACACTTTTATTCAAGATGATTGTTGTGTATTTTCAAGTCTTTCAGATTTGATCTTGAGACGTATTGTCATGTACATAACAACTTTTAACTGCCTGTATCAAAAGCTTTATACCTAGAAGTTATATTCCCTCCTTTGGTGAGACAGAGACAATTGGAACTCAAGCCAACACAATCCAGTTAACTCAAAAAGCTTTGGGTCACTGATAAATGGACCAGTAAAAGACCTGTTCAGGCACAGCCTTGAAGGCGTCAGCCTCAGCTTTGTCACTGATAGAGAGGGAAAACATGACTATTGCAAGTGTGTTCAGAATTTGAGGGGGATTTGGGGTCTATGTGAACCTCATTATGGGATTTCAGAAGACTGAAAATCTGAAATTTGTGGGATTATGTAAAATTTATTATGGAAAGTTTAGGGGAAGGGAAGGGATCGGGATAAATAGGTGAGAAGCATGAGGCAATGAGAAGGGGAGATAGAAATAGCTCAATGTACTGAACCCTGTGCCTGCCCAACATTCCTGTCCTATCTTTGTATTAAATCCTTTCCCCAAACCATTCTTTGTAATCTTGCTGTGCTGTTTGTGAGAACTGTGAGGTTCAAATGTCAGCATCTGGAGAAGGACTGAGGGGGTCCTGTTGTCAGCATCTGTGTACGAGACACCTAAATGCCAGTAACTTGAAAAATCTGCGTTACTATTTTTGTGGTGAATTTAACTCTGTGTGCATACGTGCTTATGTTTGCCAGCAAACTTTGAGCTGGACTAGCTGGAGGAGACCTGCCTCTGGCAAAACCTGAGGTCTGAGTTGGTGGCTGGGTAAGGTCCTGTCTTACAGTGATGTTAGAAAGACTGAGAGACTGTGCTGACATTTGAGGGGTCAGCAGGTGTGGGATGCCTGTGAGATGAGTGTGTGCATCTGTTTTGCTGCTGTGCATCAAGCTGGGTGAGCCAGTGGGTAGGAAGAGACCTGTATATGTGGAAAGGGGGAAAGGTTTGGGCATGGAGGTTAAGTGGGGCTATTCTGACATCTGAGGATTTGGGGAATATAGATATGCTTGCAAACCTAGAGAGCAAAGGCATGTGTGTTCTCACTACCTGCTCTCAATCCTGACCAGCTGGAGAAGAGGGATGGGCCTGAGCCATCAGTGCCTGTATCTGTGCATTGCTGATGTTTGTGGGGATGCTGGCAAAGGCCGTGCTGTGCATTGCAGTCTGCCTGGAGTCCCCGGTAGTGTCCTGTGTGTGTGTGTGTGTGTCAGGAATACACTCTCAGCCCTGCTACTGGCCATACCAGGAAACATCTCAGATATTTGAAGACTACTTTGCAGCTGAGTGGCACTCCTGATGGCTCTAAGTATGTAGTATCAAAGGCATGGACTTAATTAAATGACCCTCTTAAAGCAGTGGCCATATGGTGTCCTGCTTCCTACAACTGCTAACAATAACAGAAAAAAATTGTCATGTCAAAGGTCGTGTCTTATTTCCATGAGTTATTGAAAACATGCTTTCCTAAACTCCCACAGCACCAAATGTAATGACTCATTGCCTCTGTTTATTCCTTAATTACAAAGTTCCTATGTGGGGGTCTCAATTTTATGACAACACATCTCACTGGCATGACTTTCATAGTTACTCTGCTCCATGGCATGTTTGAGCTCAAGCATGGAATTAGGCTGAGGGAAAAATGTTTCCAGTGATGAATACCTCCATCATCCCCAGCTCCAGCACCTACTGACTCAGAGCTGAAGAGAAAATGGCTGGAAAATTCAGGGGAAACTGCTGTACCTGCCAAAAAAGTGAAACAAGAAAACGGTAAGATTTAAGGGAGAAATCAGTGATGTATGTGGTGGTACAGGCAGAGCCACATAAAGAAATGGCCACTTCCATGTACATATTCCATCATCATGCACTTCCCAACAGACTGTTGAAAATTATGTTGTTTTACTCTGTAATTTGGAAGCCAGAAGGAATTGTAGTTGTCCAGTTGACTGATATCCAGCTTTTATCTGAAATTTGCTAATAGAATAACCTTGTTTTCCTGACTGCCTGTAGTTACAGCCTAATGTCTGCTCCTACCCGTGGCAGAGCCTTGATTAATGGCTCTGGTGGTGATATTGCTTCTGTGATAGGAGGTCCTGCCAACCTGAAGAGAAGCTAATCCCAAAAGAGAGACAAGGCACAAAAGGAGAAGCTGCTCTAGCCATGCTGGGAAAGTCGATCAGAGGGGATGAAGGAGGAACTCTGATGGCCCTGAAAATATGCTGGGTGAGGTTGGTGAGGGTGTTTGGAGAAAGTACAAAAATGGTTTCTGAAAATAACAAGGAAAACAAAACATTGGAAGAGCAATTGAGAGAAGAAGCTGAGAGCAAATACTTTCCCTCTTATTTTCACCCCAATCAATATGGAGATTAGGAGAGACAAAAGAGTTTTCAAGAGGTCTGAGTCATCTCTTCTAATGTGAGGGAGAAATATCCTGCAAAGTCCTCTCTCCTCTTCGGGGTGTGCTTCTGGAAATCAGTCTGCCTAACTGAGGTGGCTTTAGGTCTTGCAGAGGAAATTGGAGTTGCATTAATTCTACTTGCTGCCTTAATACAAGCAGAAGGAAATGTGTTTGGGGTAGCTGCTGAGCTTGCAATCACCCACTTTTGATGATTTTGATTTTAAAGGTGGCATGTATTACCACTGAATAATTAAAGTATTATCCTAATTAATCGGGACCTATAGATCATAGTGTCTCTGAAATACATTTTCTCTATTAATTAGTGATTTTAACAGTGTAGTTAGGTACAACAAAGTCTGCCTTTCCCTGGCAGGGGATTTCCTCCAGCTTCTTTTAAAGTGATTTTCTGAAAGGAAATAACATCTCATTTTCATTAAAAAAAACCTTCATTTGGCCAATCATTCTTTGTGAAACTGTACTAAAAGCAGTTTCTTTAGATGCTGAAGTTGAGGATACAGAAAGAAATAACTGACACATATTCAACCTGAGGAGCTGGAGATGACTTTTCCACCAGCCTTTTGACCAAACTTCTATAGGTTGCCCGACACATGGACTGCAGCTCAGCAATAAAGATTTCCTGGCAAGTCCAAGGATGCCACCAGCTCCTGACTTGCTTCTTCTGTGCTGTTCAGGACAACATCACCTAACAAGGACTTGTGCTTATCTATTCATTACTTTTTTCTATTGAGGAACCTCAGCACAATTTGACCCCTAACATAATTTATTCCTCCTGTGCAAAGGAATGACTCAAGTTTTTATAGCTGTTGTGCCTGACTAAAAGTATATTACTCACTTTGTACAAAAAATAATGCTGGAGACATATAACTCTGTAATGGCTGCTCTGCAGCCCTTTTGTGGTCTTTCTCTCTCTCCCATTATAAATCTTGTAATTTTTGAGGTTTTTCCAACTCACTTATTGAAATTTGCATCAACTTAATGTTCAACCTTCAAGATGTTGCCTAATTTTCTTAGAAAAATTATCCAGGAGTATAAAAAGATGCAGACTCCTTAGTCAAAGGCAGGTTCTCCTAAGACACAACATTTCTTCCTCTCAGCATTATCCAAGTTTGCGTGAAAGGCTTTGGGGAGGGAGGCAAACCCTTTGTTGCAGGGTCTAGGTGTCCTCTTACAGTAGACACCCTATGTACATAATAAGATTGTGCTTCGCCCAAATAGCTTAAAACCTAAAGGAAATGAGGCCCAAACTGATGAAAGAAGTTGGGGAAAACTGATGTTTATGGATGACAGCACAAATGCTCCCTGCCCAGCTATAGATTTTGAGTTGGACAGGGTGCTGGGCCATCTTGTCTACACCATGATTTTGCCAAGAAAGTCGAACCGGTGATCCTTGAGGTCCCTTTTCAACCCAGTATTCTGTGATTTTATGACTTTTCAGCCCAAGAAAATTACACTAACATTGGAATGGTTTTATGTTCTTTCTCCCTGTTGCAGTTACTTGGAGATGGTATCTGAAACTGCTACAAGGAGCAGAAAGAAAGATCGGTAATAAAGGCATCAGTTTAGGTTTAAAACAGGTTCTGTACCTAAGTGGAAGATGCAAGATGACACTAAGTACTTTTTAGACCTATTAGGTTATTACAGATGACAGAGTTGCATTTAGATAAATCTGTATAAGCAGACAAGCAATATTTAGAGAAGAAGGCAACTGGGTGCTTAGACAGTAGTTGTTTTTTTGACAGGCCTTTGTGATGAACTGGCAAAAAATACCTGCATAATGAGACTTTGGTAGATGTAGTACAAATGCAGGCAAGACACAGATATTAGCAAGATGATGAAATTATTGCATCTCCTTGGTGTCTTGTTCTTGTAAAACCAGATGTTACTTGCACATATTTGAGACTTGAAACACCATGAGAACAGCAAATGGTGCTGTCTGCTTTCTTCATATAATCAATTTTCTATTTTATTTTAAAAATAGTTGAAAATAATTCCACAGAGAAGAAGAATGAGAGTTGATGGTTTTTCCTACTATTAAGGCGCTCCCCCAACAGTATTACCCACAGTACCATTGCAGGTTGGTACTGGGAAGCTTTCAAAAGATGTCCTTATCCCTTCAAACACTAACAAACCTCATTTGAAAAATCATATGCATAAACAACACAGCTTACGCAGAAGAAGTCTCCCTTTCTTTGCTAAAATGTTCTGGATAAAGTGCTTTACTGGAACGGTTGTGAAGGTCCAGGTGGCTGTAAAGGGCAGCAGTGCTGGAACTGGTCCCCATGTGTTGCTTTCCTGTTTCCTCTACGGGCTCCTCCAGGCCACCGAGTCCAGCCCCAGTAGCTCCTGCCTTGGGAGCTCCGATCCCGGGCCGGGCGGTGGCTGCTCCGGGCAGGCAATGACAGACGTACCAGTTGCGTTTATCAGAGTCCTTTAATCTCCCTCACGGAGGGAAAAACCAATAACCAGATGTGTAGTGGACAACGTGGCCAGACTCATCCAGCCCCCTTCTCGCCTCTCTCCTTTATCCCTCTCTCCCTGGTGGGCAGGGCAAGAGGCCAGCCAATAGACAAATGACGAGCCCATGACACCTGGCCAGTCCTGGGCGAACAGGGGAGGGATAAGTGGAATGCAGAGCGGTGAGTGGCCAGGCCAGGCTGGCACACTACCACACCCATGCACACCAGTGAGGCTGTGGCCTCCCTGGACATGTGCACTTTCCTGTTCTTCAGCAAGGCCACCTTCAGACCTTGGCAGGGGATCAGCTTCTTCATGGACATCCAATGGAACCTGCTTTAGGTACTGGCAAACTAGCATGGGAGGTGTGGTGTTCCCTCACTCCTCTTTCCTGGGCACAGGAGCATTTGAAAGCTACGCAACAGACTGCTTATTCTTACATCAGATGCTGAATCCTGCACAAGAACGGCGGCTGCTCTTCATGGAAATGTTCCTACAAACACTGTGGTGAAGCTGCGCAAAATATGGAAATCTCCAATACAGCAGTAAGTGTTAGGAAGTGCATATGTGAAGTCATGGCTGAAGCTGAATGCTATTTTGCTAGAAAATCAAAGAGAAGATATAAAATATCAAAGGATAGAAAAGAAAAAAGGAGGAAATATTCATACCAAAAGAAATGACGACTGACACTGGTTTGCATCAGTGGAGATTACAGTCCTTTTTTTACTAATGGACTTTCCAGAGGTAAAGAGTTACATCAATTTATCTTGAAATGACACTTGCCAAAGAGCAAAGTGTCTATTATAATCTCATTTAATTAAACCATTAGGCCACCTCAATATGCTTTCTATCTGAATTATCCACTGGAAACCTGTGTTTTACCAATTCATTAACCTTCCTTCTAATTATGTGGGTATAGGCAGCACTCTGCTATGGCCCTGCAGAACCACAGCACAAGAAATTCTGTTCTTTTGCTCAAAGTACATGTTTGTTTCTGAAAAGAGGCACAGAAAGATCAGAGGGATGTAGTTGTCTGTACCCTCCCTTGGATTTACTGGAATTGTTGCTTACTTGTTCAGAATTAGCCATTACTTCAGTACAGATTTTATTACAGGTCAAAGATGCACTTGTGGAAGCAAAACCAAATCTCCTACTAAAATTAAAAATAACAGATAAAATCAGATACAGTATTTCTACTTCAAGGAAAATATAAATACATACTTCATTAAAGATGTTCTAGAGGAAATAAGCCGTCTTGGAAGAGTTCTGAACCTTGGGGAGATTTGCTCAATGTGGAGCCAAGTTCAAACTTTGTAGTTTTTCTGAAGGGAATGTGGTGGCCTCAGAGGATGAGAATGCTGATAAGCACCAGAGAGCTTCCAGGCTGCAATGTCTCAGTGCAGTTTAGAGTGGACCCCAACCCTTGCTGCTTCTAAGGAGGAAACAAACTTTCAGGGAGACTTCTGGGGCTGACCACTATTACAGAGGTAGTTTGTTTAAAATGCTCAGTGCCTAGAGGTGAGTTCCCAATGTCTGACACAAACACTTTCCAAAGCCTTGAATACTGCTATTTCCCAGCTTTAGCGTTCATTATTTCAGCTGTGTCATGTGACAGCAGTGTCCAGAGGCTGCTAATGCACCAGGGGAGCCAAACCGTGGAATGAGAATGGGAAAGATCCAAACGTTCTGTGTCTTCCTTCACTATTCTTGGGAGAAACACCAGGAAGATTTCCAAGGTATTTTTCATCCTGCTCTATTTCATTACTCATATTAATTCTCTCACTGCAGGAGGGGTGTCTCAGGTGTTGTGACAGCTGGGGGACAGGACTGTGGCTTCTAAAAAGTGCACTGTCACCTCACTTAGCACGTGAAGAGGATGCCTGCTAATGTGTGTGCTCAAATTGCAGCAAAGATTAGAGCATGGACCTTCCTTCTGCTCCCAGGTTGCACAATGTCAAGCACCACAGAAGCCCTGGTCCATTACAGTGGTTTTTATGTATGAAGTCTGTCACCAGAACAGACAGTAAAAGTGAGACAGAGCCCCTCCTACAGTACAGGGGCTATCAGGTGCAAATGTGAATGCTGCTCTAAGCAGCTGTCACAGGAATGCTCCCATTCTCCACAGGGCTCTGTCTTTTGTGAGTGACGAGAGACATTTGAGGGAAAGCAGCCATTATCCTGCATCTAGCACAGAAGGAAGAGCAAGAACAAAGTTCTGCATAAAAATTCAATGTAGAAGAATGTGTGGTAGCAGTGTGAAAGCAGTGCTGAGCTCTGGAGAGAGAGGGCTAAGGACAGAAGAAGGTCTATCTCTTTGTGGACTTGCTCTGAACAGATGTGAGCAGAGTGCTGCCTCTGCTCTGGATGCTGAGCAGCTGTGCTGAGCCCTGCTCCCAGTCCATGGTGCCAGGCTGTGGCTGCAGGCTCAATGCCCTGCTGACCGCAGCGGCAGAGCTAGCTCACTGCTGTCTGTCTGTGGAAAACATGCCAGTATCAGCACACAAATCCTCCTGTTGGGTGCATGTCTAAGCTGTGTAGAGGTTCTCATGGTTTGTGTTTTACTCACTGGGTGTAAATGACATCATTGAATTGTCTTTACTACCTGCTTTCTTACCAAAGGTTTTAGCTTGAGGATATCCCCTGATGCACTCCTTTACTATAGTGAAACTCTGGCACTTCTCTGGCTGAATCAGTCCATACTGGACAAGCAACTGGGATTTTCTGAGGAGAAAAGCTGTTTTTTTGGGTAGAACAAGACCACCATCCCTCCCCATATCCAACAAGCTGTGTACAAGGTGAACCCTAGGTGTTATTTTATTGCTAGTCCCCGTCCCCCAGATGCTCAAATCCATCCATATGAGAATAACTGGTGTTACTTCATTAACAGTTGTTGCTGCACCTCACCTGTGTCTTTTGAGGAAGCGTGGCTGTGAATATCTTTACATACAATTTTGAGCACTGTGAGTGTTCTGCCCAGTGAATGGGGGAAAAGGGGATGCTGCTGGTTATTTTTCACTGAAGATGCCTAAAGGCAAAACATGTATGAAGTGAGGGATGTAAGATTAAACATCTCAACCAGCTCTTGCTGGAGCATCAGGGTGAATAATTGCACAAGAACTAGTACTATTATTGAAAAGCCTTGGATTTCCACCTGATATTCCATTCAGATTTTCCTGAGAGAAGAGGGGTCTCATGCTGGTGTGAGTGCACAGGAAGTGAGTGCTTGACATGAGCTTTGCCACTTTGTGGTGGGCTGTGACAAGCCCTGGGGTTCACTGTTGTAGAGTAGTGACATACACAATACAAAATCTGATATTAGTCAAAGAATGAATTTGAAGGGGTAATGGACAGGGACATCTCTTCCAGCATTTCACTGTTAGATCTCCTCTGCCCGGAAACTGGGATATTTATTATTCAGGAGGATCTACCATGGCATTTGGATTCAGCCCAATCAAATGTTTTTGTTATGATGGGGAGGGCTAAGACCTGAGTGGAAAGACCATGAAATGACTTTTAAGACTAGTTTTCTTGCAGGAACCTCCTTGTTGACAGAAACTCTTTCATGTTTAATGCCATGTAAAGTGCTGTATACAGCAACTTGCTTAAGTGAGTGAGTAATGAGTAACATGAAAGTGATATAATAATGCAAAGATAACATAAAAACCCTTGAGACATTCATGACAAGAATCTGATCTTTTTGTCTCAGTGTATTTCAGAGTGCCCTAGGGGAAACTTTTTTCCAGAAGAAAAGCTGAGTTATGCATTTTCTATTATATCTAATTGTAGAGAGAGATTCCTGTAACAAAGATTGAGCTGCCTCCAGAGTGCCTTTATCTCTTAAAATTGGAAATCATCCATGAGGATGTGTGACCTTGTTGCCAGATCACATATTCAGTGTTTCTCTTTTGATTTTATATCTGGTACTCTCCTGAGATCATAGGTGGCTCTGTGGGGCTTACCAGCATAGGTATAGAATAAGAAAAGCATGTGGAAACCAACCAAACTGGCAATAAAAATATAACTGCTTGGACTTTCAAACCCTTGTTTCAAAACCTTGGCAGAAAGGGTTAAATATGCTTGTATATATACCTATTATAAGGCTTTTCCTGGATGCATGCCAAGTGGCAAGCCATCCCTTTGGATGCATAAGGGCACATGATGATACAGTTAATGCTTTTGAAGCCTCCGGAACATCTGGAATCCCAGCAGGGATTAAGCAAAGGTAACATTGTCTGTGTGTTCAGATGTGTGCCCAGAAAGTCTCGGCTCACAGGTGTTACTGAGGACCATTCACAATCTTCCTAAGTAAGACTTACTTATCAGAGAGAATACTGTAGCAAACAAATTTCAAATACATGAGTATAGGAAAAGTCTATGAACTTTTCAGAGTTGAGGATATTCTCCTTCCCTCCTATGTCTTTCTTAGATTTCTGCCTCCTCTTTGCACTCCTGGGACTGAGGATAGTATTTGTTGAAATTTTTGCAATTCTCTCTGGAACTCTTCTAATCCTTTCTGTTTGTTCCTTTCCTCCTCGAGTCCTTCCTGCACATGTGCATCATAATGCTCTCCAACCAACCTGTTCCTGCAAAAAGCCCTGTGAGACCTGGGTTTGTGGCTAGTCCCTGTCTCATACTTGTTATGGCCACAGTCCTCAGTCACAAGGCATTGCCTACAGCCTCAGGGAGCGGCACAAAACATGAACTCTAGAGAAGAGCTGAGCAGGAGGTTTGGATGCTGAAGGAGATGGTGGTAGGTTCAGGAAAGGTACCTGTGCAATGGTACATTTCTGACTGCAATACATGTGAATTCCGCAGCCTTTGAAACGAAAATCCTCAGGGTGCCTCTTTTGCACAGGGCACCTGGAGATGTTGAGATGCTGTGCTGAGAAGGCTGTAAGGAGAGACAGAGAGCTGGGACTACAAGCTGCATGGTATATTTGAACTTATTTGTGGATGGATGGATGGATGGATGGATGGATGGATGGATGGATGGATGGATGGATGGATGGATGGATGGGTGTGTGATAGGGATTCTTCCACATCCTAAGCATTATAATGGAAATAGGATGAAGAGTTCACCTTCCTCTCCTTTGAAACCACAGTTTCTGCCAGGGCAGATGATCCCTCTTCTACTTCATTGTACAGCCCTTATAGTCCCACCTCCTGCCTTACCAACAGGTGTGGGAATCCCCTGTGCTTCCTCACAGGAATTTTGTAGATTATAAATTTGTTACAAAGCTTAACCACAATGAACACAAAGACCCTTCTTATGAAGTGCTGTAGCTATGGGACCTGGCTACCCTTGACAAATAAGACAGAAAAACGTATACACTGCTCTTGGTGCAAGGACAGAGTCAAGGTTTAATGCTGTGCAGCTTTGTAGATGCATGCGGTGGGGAGTCAGGTTTACTGACAGCAGAAGACTCTTATGTCATTGAGAGATGTGTCATCCCACTTTCCCTGGGGTTTCTCCACCTTTGTTTGGAGTCCACAGATGGCCCCAGAGGTGCAGTTGCTGCTCCATGGGCTGAAGTGGCCCCCCGAAAGTCCCCAGCCCTCCAGCTTTGTCCCGTTGGAGCATGTGAACCTCACATTGTTGACCACCGTGTTGTCACGCAGGTACTGCCACCTTTCCACACGCAGCGAGAAGGAAACCAGCTTGCTGCTGGAGCAGAGCTGGGCCTCGGTCCACTTTCCCCACCTGCCAGAGGAAAAAACAACTTACCAAGGCTTGTCCAGCCTATGCTGTGCTGAAATCAAAACCACAAACTGCCTGGGGTCCTGGCAGTCCTGGGGCAAGAGACCCATGCAGAGGTGGCAGGTTTCTAGGAGCACCTGTTTCAGTCTCCTTCCCCACCATCCCCTGGATGCCCAGCCACCATCAGCTCCAGGCTGCCCTGTTCCTGCAGAACCCCTTGGCAATTTCAGCTGCTTGCTTTGTTCCTGTTACTTAATGTACTTCCCAAAGTAAGCTTTTGAGGAAAAGGAGAAAGTATAGCTTTAAGAGCTGTAATTTCTGATCTTTCCTTCATTTTCCAAAGCACTGTTCCTTTCCCTGGGACCAGATCTTCACCCTGAAACCTTCACACATTTTGGCCAAGGGAAACTCACCCACCTCCTCAAGCGGGGTGTTGAGCCACCTTCACAGGGGATGGGGTTGCCTACGGAGAAACCATTGCACTGGTTTCCCTTCAAGCTCCCCAGAAGCTGCTGCCCTGAAGGAGGCTGAGGAAGCAAAGGCTGCTCACCACCCCACGGAGGACTCGATGACTGTGCCATCCGTGCAGAGCAGGTGGACGCCGTTCAGAGCCGTGTCATCACCAAACAGCCAAAATCCCTGGTAGGGCTGGACCTTAGAAGAAGGGAAGAAAATGGGAGCGATTAGCATTGTCCCCCACTTAAAAGAGGTGATGAGGTGAGCCGTTGTGATGAGGGATGGCAGGAGGCTTTGGGAACAGGGCAAGAACATCAGTGCAGCTGAACAGGGCTGTGAGGTAGCTCCCTGGCATTCCTCAGGAAGCCCTTTTTGCTGTTGTCCACCTCTGTTTCTCTCCAAGTGGTGGAGCAGGGGCTCTGGACACAGGCATGCTTGGTGGCTGCTCTCCCAGGCCATGCCCACCCTCTCAGCATGTGCTGTGAAACGCAAAGCTGGGGTGCTGGTAGGTGGGACTTGTCCCAGGCACCTGGGAACTGGTTCTGCTGTACCAACCCCAGGTATTTTCTTACCCACGAGACCCCTCTGCTAAGAATCACTTAGTGGTAGGGAGCCTGGAGAGATACTTTATGCTAGAGATTTCTTGCTGAGAAGCCTGTATGACGCAGATACAACACAAATTGGTGTTGGGGCAAAGTGGCAGAACAAAACAGCATTGTCTAACAGCAGGGTTTGTTCCCTACCCTGAAAAAGAAGTCAAACCTCACCTTCAACTCAAATCCCTTTGTGTAGCTGCTGGGGCAAAACTGCTTGTGCCCTCAAGAGCCCCAGAGCCCTCCACTTGGCACCGTGAGGAAGGATTCATATCGCCGTGCCTCGGTGCCCCGGAGGCAGCAGGAGCCCAGCAGAGGGCTGGCCGGGATGAGCAGCTGCATCGCAGGGAACCGGCTCGGTACCTCGCAGCATGGAGGTGCTGGCACAGGGGAATTTATTGGCCAGCAGAGTGGATGGGAGTCCCTGGGGAGTGTCAACAAAGCTCCCAGGGAAGTGCTTATTGTTGCTATGTACTGCTCCTGCTGCCTGCCCGCCCTCAGTGGGGAGGCTGCTTGGTGTGCACTGGTCGGGGGAATTGCAGGGCTGTGAAAACTTGTGGATGCCAGGGAAGGAAAGGGGACCAGAGCTGGGACCATTCTCCAAGGAGATGGTGGTTTGGAGGAGGGTCCTGGCAATGCTGCAAGGAGGGTGTTGAAGAGAGAGTTGAGAGGGGGGTGGGAGTTGAGAGGAAGTGGTGTACTGGACAGGGAAGAAACATTTCAAGGGATGAGGCAAAACTTGAGATGGAGCAGTCTCAGCGTCCTTCACCCTATGGGAGTCCTCACTGGTTTCCTCCTTACTTTCCTTCTCTCCTCACCATCCCACTGTTGCTGAGGAAAGTGCCTGCACTGGAAGTTGTTGCATTTTGCGCTTAGAAGTGTGTCAACAAAGTGTGTCAACCCCACCTCGCTAGAGGAGTGCTCCAGCTGCCACCCACCTTGTGTGGCCCTTGCTGAACTCACTTCAGTTTACTTGCATCTTGTACTGTGGACAGGGGAGTGGGAGCAACACTGTGTGGTTGCATCATCCCATGGAGCTGTGCAGCTCCCGGCTGCCCAGGTGTATCTTTAGGGGGTGTGAGCATCCCGAGAGGGTGGGAGTGTCCAGCAGAAGCAGAGCCTATTTCTGCTGTGGTGCCTTTCTCAGATGTGACTTTCTGTTTCATTCCTTGTTCCTCCAAAGGGACTAGCCAGGGAAGAAACCTCTGCTGACAGCAGTATTCAAGGGTATCCTGTGAGTAATTTCAGAGTAGGATGAGCTGCTTTCTGTCCATTGAAGAGTCAGTGATGATGTCACCAGGGAGAATTGTCCTGTGAGGTCTATATTACCTGTATATCAGCACATATTAGAAGTATAATATATATGTGTGTACCAGTATGCGGGGGTGCTGTGCAGTTTGGCTTCGGACGGTTGGGATGGATGGAGATGAGAGACTTCTGGGATTGGATCTTAGCATATGATGTTTATTGTAGAAAAGCGTGGGTGAAAGGGACCTGCTAGGAGCTGCAGGGCGCAGCTCGAAGCAGGTCAGAGAAATAAGAAAAGAGTAGAGAGGACACAAGAAGTCCAGGAGAGGCAAGAGAGTGCAATGAAAAGAGAGAAAAAGTGACAAAAGGTAACAAAAAGAAGAGCAAAAAGGTGGCCGTGGTTCCCGTTTACAATCTAATAAATCATCTTCTGTGTTGAATATTCTAATTTTCATTAACCAATGTGATACAAGCTACAAATCTTATATCATCTACATACAGCCTATAAGAATCATTGCATTACCATAGGATGTTACATTTTAAACTCTAAAATCTACTTTTTGGGTCCTCTGATAAGCTAGGAGGGTCTGCTCTGACCCTTGGACCTGTCTGCAAGCAGAAGGCATTGTTTCATCAACGAGTGGTTTAATTCAATCAGCCATGCCATTGTGTTTCAGTTGTTCAGTAACTGGGGTTTGGTAGCTCAAAGCTTGTTCTCATTTCAATCTTGCCTATAGTTTCTATATTCTCAGCATCTTTTGCTAGGCAATCATATCTATAAGGTTTTCCTATTTCACCTTCCCCAACACCAGTATATACCAGACTATAAGCAGAACCAAAATAGGGAGAAAGAGTTATTCCAGGCTTCAATTACTGAGGAATGGAATGGTCTGCTTCTGTAAGAGCCACTTAGTGCAGGTGAAGGAAGAAGTGTTGCTTTCAGCTGAAATCCTCAGATGTTACCCCTTGGGTAGAATTGTAGAAGTCCTCAGATACTCACAGCAACCCACAGGAGACAATGAAGACAAAGATGTCTTACTGTGTTATTGTATCTCATAGACAGCAGGAACATGTCAGAAAGAAAACAACAAGGGATGAAGGGCTGTGTGCTCAGGAGAATGGATAGCTCATGGATATTTTGCCACTCCTCTGGTGGCATAGAACCTTCTAAGCTTGATATGTTGATTGCATTTCTTCATAAGAGCGGCTGCAACCACAAGCAGGAGCAATGGGCTGTTGCCAGGTTCCATATCCAGTGAAGAGCTGTGAATAAGTGATATTATCAACCTTCTCCATTAACCATGTTAGCTGCATGATGAGGCTTTCAGGACATGTGGAAAGTTAGGGTTAAGCAGTGTCAGGGGTACCTAGAATCTCTGTACAAGAATCTTAAAGAAAAGCAGTAAAGAGGAACTATGTGGAGGAGGAAACCCCAAGTTGACTGATGCAAAAAAAAAAAAAAAAAAAAAAAAAAAAAAAAAAAAAAAAAAAAAAAAATAGAGATGTTTGACAGTTTGTAGTTATATTCACAGAGCTGAATCTTTCTCTGTTTGGGTCCCTCTTATTGACAGGACCTGTTTTCTCTGTCTTCTGCTTTCACACATCTTCTCCTGTTTCCTCTCTGTCAATTAATTTGAGATCCACCTCAACAGTTCTGCCACTGCAGGTGGCGGAAAAGAGATCCTGGTTGCAAAAAGACTCTGCTCAGCTGATTTTTTATTTTTCCTTTTGGCTGTGTGGGGAGAAGGTGGCAGAGACAGTGACACTGGTCGGTGGTTCTGGGATATTCCAGCAGGAAGCAGTGAAAACTATTCACACAAGTAATTAACTGCCTGTGGGAAAAAGCGAGCACTAGATGCATTTCTATAACTTCGCAGTGGGGAGCAAGAAAACAAACAAGGAACTAATCTCAGCTTTATATTTCCCTCTCTTGCTTCTCCTTAATATTTAACTGTTCTAGGGTGATGAATCTTTGTAGGTCAAAGAATTTTCTCTCCCCTCCTCTCTCGCCCCTTTCCCTACAGAAAATTTTCCCAGCTCTAGGAGTAAGGAATGGACTGAAATGAAAATGATGGGATCAGTATCAGCAGCTGAATTTGTGCTGGGCTTTTGGGTAGACCTTCTGATACAGTGAACTTTCCTGAGCATCCAGTGATGTCTCTAACATCCCTGCTAATTAACATTTTATCATCTGGGGAAGCTCTTGCTCTTCACCCACTGCTTTTTTTTTCTCTTCAGTTAGCCTGCAGGTTTCTAGTCAGACAGGAAAAGTACCAGCTTGCAAGCCCAGGATGGGTGGATTTTTAATTATGTAACTTTGGAAGGCTGGACTTTGAACTCAGTGAGCCTGGCAACTTCTCTGCTGGTAAGCTATGGCAGCTAGTGGTAGGGTCATATGTGACATGTCCTTTCTCCTTTTAATCAAGCTATTGGGAGGCAGGATAACATTAGACTCAGCGACTGAAGACATGATGGCCAGTGCAGAGCAAAGATCAGTTCTGTAATTTTGCAAACATATAAAGCTAAAGGAAACTTCTTTTTTTTTTTGACAACTTAAGTCCTCCACCCTATGACAAAAAAGAACAGAGTTACAATGAAGACAAAATACTTGAAAACAGTGCAGGTGCTCAAAACAAAATAGTCAAAAATCAGCAGAACAGTAAAAGGTATTCACAGAGCCAAAACATCAAGATTAATCCCCCATTCCCTAGGACAAAAGGTATTTTTTTTTTAATTACTGCCCATTTATAAGATGGTGGGACTCTTCAGGAGCTATGTTCTCAGCTGACCTTCTCTAGCAACATAAACCTTCTTAGATGGTAGTGAGAAACAGGCAGTTTAAGTTGTGTGTGGGCTGAAAACATTCTTGAAATGGCCTTTGTAATGTCACTGGAGAAAAAACCAGTTAAATTGTTCCCACATCTGTAAACTAAAGATAGTTTTTTGATAAAAGACTATCAAGAATTCCTTGGTGCTGCCAAGGGCATCAGTCAGCCTTTGAAACTGACTGACATTGTACTCCTGTTGCTGTCATGTCTGTTCAGAAACAAATGTAGTGGCTCTAAAGGTCTGTGCTCCCCCATGGACCTCCATGGGCTGCAGGGGCACAGCTGCCTCACCATGGGCTGCACCAGGGGCTGCAGGGGAATCTCAGCTCTGGCACCTGGAGCACCTCCTGCCCCTCCTCTGCACTGACCTCTGTGTCAGCAGGGCTGTTCCTCTCACATATTCTTACTCTAATCTCCAGCTGCTATGCAGGATCTTTACCCTTTCTTAAATATGTTATCACAGAGGTGCCACCAGCATCACTGATGGGCTCAGCTTTGGTGAATATGTCCTGGAGCCGGCTGGCATTGGGTGCAGCTCCTGGCATCTTCTCACAGAAGACACCCCTGCAGTTTCCCCACAAAGACTTTGCCACATCACATAGATCCACTACAGAATGGCAGACCCCACTGTAGTATCTAAGCTGGAATAAGAGGCCTGTAGTTATTCAGATCACCTTTGGAGCAAATTTTAAAATTGACTTCATGTTTGCCCCTCTTTAACTTGCCAGTAATTTTAAATGACACATTATCCATCACTGCTACGATCTTAGCTCTTGCAGTTTAGAGACATCTTAGACCTCCTGCGTACTTATTATCAATTTTAGTTGTTCGTTGCTATTCACTCTGTGACTTTTTAAATCTCTCTTCTGAAGTAATTTTGATTGCTACCTAATATTTCTTAAGAACCCTAACCCTCAGGAATGGCTGGAGCTGTCTGAACTCAAAGTTTCTTTCACTATGAGGACTGAGCAAATAAATAATTAAAAATGGCCATATCTGCTGTGATCTTTAATAATATCAGCTGGTCCTACAGATTTTCTGACAGGGTCCTGAATCTTTGATGTGAAGAAACATGAACAGTGTTAATTCCCTTTGCCATTTGTTCTTCAAAGTGCTTTTTGTCTGCTTTTTGTCTCCTGGTCCTGTACTTCCAGCACCTTAACCTTCAGGCCGCTCCTGCTGTCAGTCAGTCTACAAGCTCATGGGTTTCCTTTGAAGACTGCCTTTGGGCAAGATGAATGGAGAAGGACCCTCTGCAGGGTCTGTGTCCATGGTTTTTCAGTGAGCAAGGGGAATAGAGAACCAGGAGCTACTCTGAGCACTCCTGAGGACTTGGCAACAGAGACCTACAGCATCGTCTCAGCCCTGAGATGCAATCAGAGAGAAATGAGCATCCTGCAGATGTGATGGTGCCCCACAACCACCCTAGAAAGCTTACTAGAAAGATTTTCTGAAGATCTGAAAAGAAGATGGGGGGTGCAAAAGTGAATTAAAATTAACTGAGAATTAAGTGCTTCTCTTTGTGTATGAAGTCTGCCAAGAAATTCCTTCCAGGTGATGAGCCCCAGCAACTTTATCACTGGCAAAATTTTGTTTGCATTTCATATCATGCAAAGCTATAACTATCCTGGCATGATGTACTGCTGCCAGCTCTTGCTCACTTTGAAGAGTGAAAATAAATAAATTTGACAAAAGAATTTTTTGTGGGGGAAAAAAATCTTCAAAACTTGACTGGATATGACCTTCAGAAACTTTATCTTTCTTTGAAGTTGTCTGTCCTTTGAGCAGGGCGCTCAGGTTCTGTGAAAAGCCACGTCTGCTGAGATGTTCTTTGGGACTGAACTGATGTAAAACTAGATATATGGCAGTGTTACTGCCATAACTGTGGCAGCAAAATTCTTCTCTGGACTTGTCCCCTGAGTTAATTCTGAACACACTTCTTGCCTGATTTATGCTCTTCCTCACAGTTTACACAGTCGCTTCTCTACTTTAATCAATTTCCAGACATTACCTCATCCCTTCTCTTTCCTAAACCACACAGATTTATCCTCTTGAGCTCTTCCTTTGCATTTCCTTCTGGTATTTTCTGTGTTGTCTGGGAACTTTGGGCATTTGAATAGTTAAATCCCCATTACTCTTGTCTTCAAAGTCTCAAAATTCTTCTTTAAAAACATCCCTTCAGTCTAAAACCTGTGTTTCAGATATTCTTGTAGCTGTTACACTCTAAGGGCCCATTTGCTGATTGCAAACAAAGGGGAAGAAAAAAACTACCTCATAAGAAAAATACCTCAATCACAAATGAATTCTCCTTGTGAGACAGGATGTTGAAAGTACAAGGGCAGGAGGCAGACCATGGAAAAGGAGAGGTTCTTCACTGTCATTGCAAATCCCTTGGTATAGCCACAGGAGGAACAATCACTTTGATAGCCCAGGAGCCTCTATGGGCACAGCAGGGACAGAGCTGTGCTGCCGAACTCCTTTGTCCTGAGCACACAGGAACAGGGCCAGCAGAGAGCAGCTGCAGAGGGTTTGCACACCCATGGTTCATCTTGAGCCCATGGGAAGAGAGTCCCTGGGTAGCTCCTAGCTTTGGAAATGGGGGAATTTATACTGCAGCCACATAGGGTAATACAGCCTCCATAATCACTGCTGCCATCTGAGAGCAGCTGTCAGGGTGAGGAGAGCCACTGCTCAGTGCAGTAGCAAGACAGGAAAACTGGCCATGATTGCTGAAGACCTGGGAGAGTTGGGAAACTCTTTTGAGCTGATGGGAGAAGCAGACAGACTGCATGTAAGTTAGGTCCTCAGCTGGCCAAGCAAAGGTGCAGCCAGAGAGCTTTTCTCTTTTTATGCTCCCATTTATGGTCCCATGGTTTTTGCCTTTTGACCCCTGCCTTCAGCAGTGTCCTTCTTTGGTGGTCTCCCCCAGGCTCATTGATAATCTTTGCCCCAGCCACTGCATGCACTGTCCTCTTCCATCTTCCAGCTCCTCTCTGGGACACACTGGCACATGGGAGGTGATCTTGATTTGGTGGCTGTGTGACATGCCCACAGCATAGGGACACACATTTGTGACTTGCTACTGGCTCTGACTACTAAAAGAAGCAGATGACATGCATTATGTGTTATTTTTTTCCCCCTCAGATGGGAAATGAGTAATAATCTGAGTTTAGGTTTGTTTCCTCCTATCTCTTGCCTGACCAAATCCAATTTCCACAGAAAAGCTTTGTGAAGAATGAACAGGGTGGCCTCTGGGAAGAAATTCACTAGCAGGGAAATGCCAGGCCAGGTCATTATTAATGGTTGTCTATAAAATAAATAACAAGCTTATTAACTTTGCAGGCCACAGCAAGCTGGAATAGGCTGCAGGTACTTTGGAAGACACAGCTTGAGCTTGACAAATGGTCTTGTCAAATTGGAGAAATAGTTCAAGAAAAATAGGATGCAATTCTGCAGGGACAAGAGTGAGCTCCCACCTTCTGCAGAAATAAGCAGCTGCATGAAGAAAAATACCTGCATTGACATCACCCTGCAGAGAAGGGTCTGGGGGTCATAAAGGCTCAAAGGCAATGCATGAGTCAGCAGTGTGAGGTCATCTCCATGATGAGAAATAGGAACCAAATTACAGCCTGCAAGACAAATGGAGTGAGTTTTCCTCTTAGCAAGTGTGAGCCGCCAGCGGGGTTGCTCTGCTCAGCTGAGGGCACTGAACTTCCAGAAGAATATGGCCCGGATGGATAGAGTCCAACACAAAGCAACAAAAATGGTCAGCAGTCTGGAAAACACGACCTGTGCATAACCAACATGAGAGCTGGGACTGTGTAATTGAGATATGGGACGACAGGGGAGAGGCAGTAGTGGGAATAGCAGTTCAATCAGGGGTCTGCAGCCAGTGCTGCTGTGGGAGGATGTGGGAAGGACAATGCAGGGAGCTCAGGGGACAAAGTCTACCCCAGGTTTTTTCTGTCTTTTTCCTCACTGGGCTCCCTCCATGCCATGTAGAGGCAGGCTGGGTGGCAACTGTAAGGGGCCAAGGGGGAAGGCTGGTGGCTGTACAGGAACCCCTGTTCAAGGGGGAGATGTAGGGAGTATGTTGGGGAGGTCGGCATTTCTCCAGGGACTTAGAAACCATATCACAGTAGGAGTGCAGTCACTTGGAGCCTGCAGGGAGTGAGAAGGTTAGAAAGTCCCCATGCATTGCAAACAGCTCACAGCTGCTGCAGGAGAGGGACAGAGTAAGAGCCTGCAACAGTCCAGATTACTGCTGCAAAGTGGAAGGGAATGGCCTGGACTCTGTCTGAGACAAGGAATAATGGATGAGTGCTGCAGCAGGCTGAGATTGGCCAAGAATGCCCTTGATAACAAGAGTTAAGCCTAGGGAGGTTGCAAGATCTGTCACTGTAGGATTTTTGGGAAAGTGAGCAGACATGCACTAGTGGTGCCTAGTGTGCAGTGATTGCTTAGAGTATGAATGCACTAGAAGACCTCCTGGCCATCTTTCCAGACCTGTTTGCTCTAATCAAATGACTAACTCTGCAAGCCAAGAGCCCATCCTGACCTTCAGCTGCTGAGCTGTGGCAGAGCCCACAGGAGCTGCTCTCTCCTCTGGAGACTCACCGGGCATGTAGTTCCTCCTGGGGCTTGTGGGGCCCCAAATCCAAGCTGGCTGACGGGGAGCAGTGCAGCTCTCATGGGCACGGCCCAGTGTGCACCGCAGGGACTCTGCAGCCACAGCTCTTGACTGAAGTATTGGTTGCTGGAGGTGTGAGTGAATGGACAGGGCTGGGAGGCGGATACCAATTCCCCCCCCTTCAGCCATGCAGGATCATGTCACATTTGCCTGTAGGCTTGCTGGGAACAGCTTTCGCTGGGGCCTTGCCTGGCTGCCTGCCTCAGTCACTGCACCACTGTGCTCCCAGGCACCCAAGCCTCTGTCGGTGTCTCAGAGAGGAGAGCGTGAAATGTCAAATGACAGGAGTCTATAGAAGCTTCACACCGGTAAATGGGTGAAGGCTGCTGCCAAAAGCATCATTACAAAATGTTTCTTTTCTCTGTATTTCCAGGGTAAAATTGGGAAAACATTGAGAATATGAGCAAAGGCAGTTGAACAGCTGGGATCTGTTTACACAAACTGTTGATGGAGAATGTAAGTAATCAGGGCCACATATACATTGCAGCATATGATGTGTTTATTAGATTATGTATATGAAAATATTTGTTAAATCACATATTATTGCATGTGTTATGTTTTACTGTGAGTGTAAGTCCGTCCTGAATTTCCCATCCCCTCTGCTACTGGCCAGCAGACTGGAAGTCCTAAATAATCTTCAAGCTTTGTTAATACAAGCTGGACTACAGTTGCAGATAAGAAACTGTGGGACATCAAATTCCTGCTGCCTGGGGAGTCCTTTTCCTGACCATCAATGTGAGCCTAGCAAAGGGTAAATATCCCCCAAGCAGCATGGAAGAAAACAAATAAAGAAATAAATCCTGCCTAGCACTGACATGAAAGGAATACCATGGAGCCAGTTTTCTGGGATACTTGGCACTTTTCTCCAGCTACAGCATTTTTCATGGAGCTGGGTAAGCCCAGGTGAGCCTGCCTAAGCACTGGCACAGATCTGGCTTGGGTTGTGGTTAGGAAACACTCTCTCAAACTAGCACCAGCTCTTTTTAAGTTAAGGATGGGGAGGTGAAAGGACATTTGGGGGTCAAACAGGGAAAAGGAGAGTAGAAAGAGTGGTTTACTTGAGTAAACTCTCTCTCTCTCAAAAAAACCCCCCTACAAAACCAATTCCATTTGAGCTTTGTTGCTATTGTCAGACATGGACTAATTATTTAAGTGAACAATTTAAGGAACAGGACTTGCGCTGTGTGCTTTGGAATATGTTTGCTTTTTTGCAACACTTTTCCAGGACTGGAAAACCACTCTAGTCTCAGTCCTCCTGGTGCAGCAGCTGTGAAAACCTGATGTGGGAGCAGGGACAGCAGATCTTCAATGCACCAGTAGCAAACAGCACCATTGCAGCAGCTGAGACTCATCAACACTGCTCTCCTCTGCAGAGGTGGAGTGTATTCCAGGTGGGACTTGTTGGGGTCTTGGAGCTGAAATTTGCTATGCTGCTAAGGAGATTTGAGCCATCTCTGATTTGTTTTGTCAAGACATGTTCATTTCCTGACGTATCTGAAGAAGATATTTTCAGTGGCTAGCATTTGAATGCTGTGTTACCTCCAGGTGAAGTTGAAGCTGACACACCTCGTGGTTTCAATATCAATCCACAAAGTTGGCTATTTTATGAGTATTTCTTTCTCATCCAGGCTGTAAAGCTGAGATCCTGGATCTTGTCTTCTGCCTTGCTCTTGTCTCCCCTCTCATCGGCTTGTTGTCTCCAGGCTCCAGCAGAGCATTCATTTCTTGCAGAAACACAGAGAACATAACAGTTCCCAGCATCATGGGAGGAAAGAACCTAAGTTTGATGTGCATTAATTATGCACTAAGGCTTCGTTCTGTCTGAGGAACTTTTAGCTAATAGATCCCTCACTTTCCAGAGCCAAGGTCTAATTACATGATCAGCTTGTGCAGATGTGGCTACAGAAGAGGCATACGCTGTTGATAGAGTGTTTTTCCACAGTTGCTTGCCCCAGTTTGGAAAGAAAACTGTGGTTGTATTTTTTTAAATGATTTTTAAAATTTTTGTAACTGCTTTTCATGTAGGGATACAGTTAAAATACAAAAGACATCAGCCTCACTGGTGAAGCTACTGTGGCCAAGCTGGTTGGACCTGAATTTCAAGATGCTCATGGGCTTTATTCTTCTATACCTGACTGTGGGTGAAGAAGGGACAAAATGACCAAAGCATTGAGGAAATTCCCCAAAGCAGGTGTTACTCAAGCAAAGTGTGCAGATACCATTTGTAGTGTTCAAAGCTCTTCAAAGACCAAGTGCAATCCTGCTTGGAGGAATAGGCAAAGATGAGGGAAACAGAGGCAGACCTCTAGGGCATTTGTATGGGAGGTTAACAGGGTTCATGTCTTCATGGATTGCCCTATTTTTGTGAAAGATTTTCTTGAGAAATGTCCATACATTTTCAAGAAAGGGAAGAAATCCATATTCCAGCTGCATAAAATTACTGAAAAACTGGACACTCTGAGGGAAATCTAGATATGAGATAATTTTTGGCATGCAGCCTAGGAACTGTGAACTGCTACACTCATTGCAGGTGGTGGTGCAGTGGAAAATCATGTTCTGGGATCAAGGAGGGTTTTCAGAGGGAGTTAATGATGTGGGTAGCTGGCATAAAACACTACTGGCAGTGAAGAAGGCTTTTATCTGTACTACAAATCCAATGCATCCACTAAAGGGATAGTGGAGATATCCCCTGGTTACTCAAGAGCCTCCTCATTAGGAATAGGGATGACAAAAATGTGCTTTGTGCTCCTTCTCCTTGGAAGCAACAGCAGAAAAGGAGACCAAGCCCCTGGGTGTGTGATCTGGTGAGTATCTGTGTTTGAGCTCTGGCCTGGTGATAGCACAGCCTCTGCTCCTTGACACAGAACCTGAGCAGGTCTTCAGTGACCTGTCCTGGCTGTCACTGACACTGGGCTGTGGAAGGGTGGGCAGCTTGACAGCAGCATTTTCCATTAGCACCTTCCCTCTACTCACTCCACTGCCTGGCAGCCCTAGTGGGGAACCCTGTAGGGCTTCCAGCAGTTCTGAAGAGAGGGGTGAAACCCGTGGTAACCCCAAATGACTTGTTGAGGGCAAGTATTTTCTTAGTTCCAAACTTTCCTTTCTAATATTGCTTCTAATTATTCACCACTATGAACAAGTTCAGATCTTTACAGATAGTCATTCCATGTTCTCTCCAAGCATCTATTATCTATACTATGGTGTTTTATCTCTCTAACTCTTCCACCAAGCCAAGATGCAGGGGGACCTCCAGCCCTGAGGACTTTGGGACCCCGGCCCTAAACCTCATCTCACCTTAACTCTGCTGTGGGACAGGAGAATGGTGCTGCTGAAAGGTGCATTAAGAGCAAGGGGCTTTATTTGTTTATTTCTAGAGTGTATTTCTCTTTCTTACTTTTCTCATGTTTTCTCTGCTTGTTGCATGCACAGCCCAAGTCTTTGTGTGCACACTAAATAAAGCCTGTTAGGTACTGCATTGAACACATCACCTTTTTTTGAAAAAAAAAACCAAAACCAACAAAAAAAAATCCCTTCAAGGGTTCCATCTGAAATAAATTTCAATTTTTAAAAGGAACTGCAAGATATTTGGACTCAGCATGATGCTAACATTTTCTCCTAGAAGGAGTTATATGTATCATTGCTGTGTACAGCCTGGCTAGCAATGCCTGTTGAGATTTCCACCTGTTGCTTCTCTAAGACTGATTTTAGTAGCTTGTAACTTTTGCAGCCTTTATCCATTTGTGCAGAAATTTTCCATTTGTGGTTTCAGTGCCTGACTCAACACAAAAGTTTTTCTGGAAAGTTTTGTGGAACAGTGATAAGGCTATGGCTTGAGGGAGACAAACAAAAAATTATATACTAAAGCGGCAGCTTACTTCTCCTACTGTAGCGATCCCCACTCAGATGGTGGAGTTTTGTGTCATGGATTTTGCAAATTTAAATTCTACCAATGCCGCAGTGTGCATTGCTTGGGGGGTATAGCTCCTTTTAAAAACTGCTTAGAAAAGTAAATACTCTAACACTGGAAACACATGAATTGGTATATCATGAGTAACCAATTATCTGTTTGATTTAGTATTTTTGTGTATTTAATTTGATACATTTGAGTCTTACAGAAGCAGTAGAGGATTCAGAGGAAACTGTGGAGGGAGGTATAACAAGATGGGCTCAGCAAAGTGCTGCAAGAAAAATATTTTTTGAAGGGACCAAAGGCAGCAGGACCAGGATACAAAGGCCCACTCCAAAAAGACCTGGTACACAGAAGTTTTATCTGAGTGCAAAAGAAAAGGAATCATAGCATAGCAAATAGCTGAGAAAGGGGGATTTTTCATCAAGACACTCAATTTTTTTCCCTGAAATAAGAAACCAAGCAAGAACCCAAGAGAGTAGCTGAAGGGCCAGGTGTGTTTGCTCAGCCAGGGTGACGCAGTGGCAGCCAGGGACACCCAGACCTGCTGTTTGGCTGCAGCCCACACAGACCTGAAGGAGTGAAGAGAACCACTGAGAAAGGGGTGTGACCTGCAGGTTATGCCACAAAAAGAATAAAAAGAAGCTGTCTGCTTTCTTCTCTCTCTCCACCATTCCTGAGGTCCTTCCTCAAGGTGGCAGGGACTACCCTGCAAGTACTCTGGTGTTCCCTCAGCCCTTGTGGTCAAAATGAGGGTCTCTTCCCTGTCTAGTTTGTTCTGAGGGATGAACACTGGGGGAAGAAATGGAAACCCCAGTGTCAGGGTTTCAAGGACATGCCAAAACCAGCATGGCTGGCAAGTGCATATAGGCAGACTCTTTAGAGCAGTGAGATAGCAAAGCAGAACCCAACATGGTCATTATGAGTCTTCCAAGAGAAGCTGTTGGGGCTGTCTGAGAACCTGCCAGTGGCAGCAAAGAGAAAGAATTAAGTGGGCTTTCTGTAGGGGACATGCTGTGGGCAAGACCCTGTGCAGATCAGCTGCAGTGGCAGGCTTTGGTAGGGACTAAACAATATTAAACTTGCTAAAGAATTTAACCCTTTTCTAATACATGCATGTAAATTTACAAACATGTATAAAGATGAGCTGTCATTACATGCACCTATCCTCTCTGTGAAAAGTTCTCAGGACAGGTGATTTTCATGGATACCACCACAGAAATTTCAAGTCTATTCAGAGACTGTCAGCTCCCATGAGTGTGGGGCTTACCTCTGCTCTGAGGTGACTCTGGGAAGAAGGGATTGGGAAGCTTTTGCCCATTGGCTTCAGCTAGGAGGAGTGTGATATAAACCAGCATGAGTTCAGTCCAAGTTATAGTGGGTAAGGATGTGGGTAAGTGGTTTCTGGAAAAAAAAAAATCATTTGAGTCTTACAGAAACAGTAGAGAATTCAGAGGAAACTGTGGAGGGAGGAATAACAGCTATCCTGGCTGGGTTCCTTTCCAATGATTTTCAGTGGCTTGTAGCTTTGCCACATCAGAAAGGCTTGTGATGAAACTTCTTGTGCTGTGTACTTGTCTGTTCAACTTCAGGTTCAGGCCTTTCTTAAAAGGAGACTGTCGCACTGTTGTAAAAAGTCAGTGTTTCAGCAACAGGTGTTTTTGGAACAATGTGAAGTCTGACAATGTATCCATCGTATGAATTCCCTCTCCACATCTCTTTGTCATTCCTAATTAGTGTGAACATTAAATGGAAAAAAAAAAAAAAAAAAGGGTGCATGTTTCATCTATGCAGATGAGCCTTGGCAGCAATTGCATTAATTGGACTGGTTATTCCATCCCTTCTAGGTAAACTTCGGCCCTGAGCAGAGGAGGAGTGTTGCTGCAACTGCATTAGGGGGTGATGCTCACCTCCTCCTGTCTTGGTGCTGGACAGAAAGGACACACAGCCTTCAGTGCTCCTGAAACCTACCTGTGCTGTACACTGACAGTATAGGTTCAGCATTTTCCCAACAAAATACAGAGGGGCCAGAAATCAGACATGGGGAGTGTGGAAAAAATAGGTGTTCATGGTCTGAAACGGGAGGTAGAAGCCAGGGTGAGGGAAAACCGTTGCATTTTCTAGAATACAGGATTCCCTCATGTCCAACATCTCTTTCACAGCAATTCTTCTCCCTTCCCAACAGTTGGCTGCAAGCAAGCATCCCAGCTAAGGAGATTGGGGAGCTACAGTAAACCATTTTTGGAAGAGAAGCTTCCTCCTACCAACAAGCGCTTGGGTCCCACTGTCCCAGCCAATATTACCTTCTCCAGGTGGGTTTCCATGAATTCACAAGGCTGGGGGAAGATGTGGGAGAAGGTCCTGTGTCCCACAGCATACTGCAGGCATGTGAATGATACCCTCTCCTGGACTGACAGTGTCTCCCTTGCCTTCTACTCATGGCTGTTCTGGCCTCTCCTTGCTTTGTCCGTGTTCACTATGTCGCTGCCAGGACAGAGACATCTGCCTCCTCTGTCTGTCTCTCCAACACTCTTTCTACCTCCTCGGGACTTTCCTGCTCCCTGCAACTCTCAACGTCACCCATGACAGCATGAGCCAGTGGGATGTGGCACTCATGCCCCATTTATTGCTACAATTTTAATGATATAACGGCATAATTGTTCCTCTTTTCCTTTCCAATGCTTTGGGCAAGGAACAAAGAAGAAAATGTTGTAAAGGGGACTGGACCTTGGCACCAGGATCAGGTGCAGGGAGCCAGAGTCTAGATGTGGTCAGTCTGGGATGAGGGGTCACCAAGGCCCTGGGGACCTAAACCTGTGTCCTGACTGTGAATGATGCCTTGGGCATCTTGGTCATGACTCCCTTGGTGGTTCAAGGTGGATTATTTCACTTATTCATAAATGAATTCCTAATCATTGGTTGTTGTCTGAGTGGTTTGCCATGAGACACTATGATCTCAAATTTAGACCAGCATTTTCTACAAGCAGCTGTAGCTTTTCCTTGAATTATTATATCCTATGTAATACTCAAAATTTTGAAATCAAGGAAATCTGGCACTCAGAATGAATGGTGCTTCTTTCTTTAGTCTGTGCACCTTGGTGCCTGGACTACTGCATGGAGAAATGTCACTGCCTTGTTTCACAAGAGAAACTAATGTTTGTGGAGTCCTTGGATACTTCAGTGAAGAACACTATGGAAACTCACCAAGTAAACTGGGCCTTTCTAGATCAGGGTTTCAACAGAGTGTAAATAACAAATGGATCATGCCCCAAACAGCTACCATTGTTTGTAGGTGGTGACCAATTCTTGCTTTTGACGGCTGTGACAGAAGTGAGGTGAGGGATGTAGGTGTGGATCAGTGTTTTTGCAGGAGTTGAAGTCAAGCATACAGCAGGTTCAAAACCACCACAGAAATACCTATTCATAACTCAACAGGAGTTCCCAGCCTTCATGTTTCCACTCCAAGCTACTCCCAGGTACAGGATATTGGGTTATGCTATGCCTAACCAGTGTTTCCCCATATTCATCTGCTCCTGACAGGGACCCCAGAGCAATCCATCAGCAAAGCTGCTGAAGCTGTGGCTGGACCAGAGCTGCCTCCCAAGCTGTCGGTTCACTGGTCAGTGGTGAGGGCTTTGGGACCTTGATTTGAAGGTTGCTAATTGCAGATTTGAGCTTTTAAGGTACTGTAAGCTCAAGTACAGCAAGGCCCTTTAGCACTTGGTGAATTTTAGGAATATAAATAAAGTCCAGAAGATTATCAATCTTAATAATAATAATCTTAATAATCTTAGTCTTAAACTGTGCTTAAAGGCTTTGCAGCATGAATTCCAGAGGTGGGTGGCTAACTATAAACAACTGTTTCACAGTAAATTCCCTGGATCAACATGACTGTCTGTGAAGAATACTTGAGAGAGGGAAGACTCTTGCTTGAGTCTTTTCTCAAAGTGCAAACATTCAGACTACAGTGGCCAGCTGTAATTGCACATGGTAGTTCCTAATGACCATCATTTATTTCTACCTTGCTCTGGTCTGAAAGAGGATTGTAATTCCACATATGGATTTCCTGGAGGAATATGGACTCTTTTCCTTGGGTAATGGCCTCAAGACTTTTTGTCAAAACAGGAGGCATAGTCTAGATCATTGCACTGCCTGGCTCTGGGCATAGATCAGGGTGTAATCTGCACTGTTTATGAGTGTGCAGCTCAGAGTGATGGCTGAAGTATTTTCAACCAACACCTGAATAACCTTAGGAGATAAAAATTTTGATATAAGAAAAAGGTGTTTACATATATTAAACTTTTTTAGACATTTTGATGTCAAAGAAAGACATGGCCTCTCCTTTCTTTTCATCCTCCCCTTCATCTGTGTTCAGGATCTGTTAATAAAGTCCTTTATTAAAAAAAATAAGGGTAAATTTGAATGATCTGGTACTTATCAAAATAATCTACAAATATTCAACTTTCTTTTCAGAGCTTTTTGCACAGCTTCTTTCTTTCTTTTCCTCCTTTCTCCCTCCCTCCCCCAACCCTCAGTAGAGCTTAGTCTGGTTTTTTTTGTCTTGGCATTCTTGAGCTAGCACACAGAGCTACCCTGTCATTGCAGGCATGGCCAAAAGCCAGCCATGACACATGCTGCTGTTTTCCATGGGGCAATTAAAGAGGAAGGAAAGGAACTGAAGAGGATGGACAAGATTCACCAGTAGGAGCTTGGGGAAAGTGACATCAGTGAAAAGAGCAGCTGAGAGGTCCCAGCTCTCTGCAGATGAGTCTCTGTGGCACTCCAGGACTGAAGTACCCTTGGTGGCATTTCTGTTAGTACCAGACAGCTCTCCACAGCCAGGTGGTCAGGCCTGGCTTGCCCCACAGTGCTGATCAATCTGACCCCAATGCATGTGATGCTGTAACTCATGGCAGTCTGCCCCTGCCAAGGGAACCACCTGGTTTGCTGGAGGAGAAAGCCCTGGTGTGCACCAGTGTGTACTCAGAATGTAAAACCAGGGCAGTGCAGCCCTGACACGGAGCAGGGAGATGGATCACTTTGGATACACCACAAAAATCAGTTTGAAGGGGGTGGAACAGCCTTGTGGCTGTTGTTAAGGATAGGTCTCCCGAGAACTTTTCCCAATGAGTTTTCAGAATAAGTTGCTAGAGTTCTCCTATGTGATCTTTAGTTGAAGATTTGCAGTGGGTGTAAATTGGCATTTGGTCTCTGGCTGTCAGTAACTCTGCACTACAGGAGGGTCTGTCTCTCCATTTATTTGTGGGGTTTTTTTGTTAAATAGCAATTTGAATGAATAGTAAAAAATGCTGAAAGCCTGATACGACTGTAAAAACTTGTATTGAGCAGTGTCCCACAGGAGCCTCTACTAGGTCTAAAAATACTGATATTTTTATTTATTTTATTGCACAGTAGTATAGAGAGTTTGCTTATTAAAGGTATAGATTATAGATGTCATTAGCCTGGGAGAAGAAGTTACTAGAGGATTTGGGATAGAATTCAAAATAGACACAGGTGCAAAGTATTGCATTAACATGAGAATAGTCACTTTCAAAGAGAGTTGAGAGTGACTGGTGAGGCAGCAGTTCTACAGGAAGAGACGTGCAAGTACCACCCTTGCTAAAATGCTGGGTATTTTAACTAAATTAACAATAAGAAAACTTCCACCTTTCAACTATCATGCTGCAGTGGCAAGATCTCTGTTGAAATGCTTTTAAAAAAAGGGTTTGACCAACAGAGTACAGTCCAGAAGAGATCAGCAGAAATGATGAGAGGTTTCGAAAACAGTGTGTCCGGGATTAGACCTTCAGAAAGAGTCAAGTGTCAATACCAAATGAGACAATGCCTCGGTTTCTGTTCTTGCCCAGTGGTGTCCTGTACCCCGGGCAGAAATGGACGGAGTTGTCTGCTCTGGCTTTATCTGCAGGTCCCAGGTGTTCACTTCACAGCTTCCCTCCACCTCTTTTCAGCACACCTGGACTGCAGTCAGACAGCACCTCTCTCCATCCCCAGCTGCCATTGTACTATCCTGCCTGAGCAGATACTCCTACTTTTTTAGCTACTATTTTCTGGTCCTTATTTATGAACCTCCTTTCCTGCTAATTCTGACCCCTAACACAGCTGTGAGGAAAAGAAGTGTATGTCTCAGTGCAAAAAAAGTAAAAAACCATGAGACATAAGCAAAACAAGTCCTTTGACACTGGCCCTGGTCTCTGCCTTCTTTCTGCTCAGCAGGTTTCTTAAGGATATTCGATTTGCTTGCTGGCCATCGTGTGCAAGTGGAAATCACAATGAGATTTCAATGACAAGTGGACTTTTTATGTGTTTTCTGTTCTTGTGTGGGCAGGTAATGGTGAAATTAATTTAGTAGGAAGGAAAAGGACAGGAATCCTTTGTCAGTGTAGCAAGTCATAACCTGGGTATGAGCCAACAGTGTGATACTGTTGTGGAAATGATAGGAATAGTTCTAGGGTGCTTAAGCAAAAGTGCAACATTGTTCTGTGGCACTGTCAAAAAAAAAAAAAAACAGAAAAAGAAAAAAAAAAAGTAGTTTTGGCATGCTGTGTCCCAGACAGGAATTGGAAACTAACAGAAATGGAGAGATTCCATGGCAGGGCAATTAGGCTTTCACAAGAATGTGTTGAAATATTATTAGTAATTGCAAACAAAAATTGCAATGACCAAATAAAGAATAAGGCAATAGAAAGAAGACATAATTCATAGATTAAGGAAATTAGTTGTATTAATTACACAGAAATAAGAAATGTGAGAAACTGTAAAAATTGTAATAGCTGTCTTAATAACAATAATGTATGCTCAGCCTAGTAGATAATTACAATGTCTAAATTTTGAAGGTAAGTTTTATATGAAAGCTGAGGGTTGTGGGCAGGTGGGAAACCACCTGAAAATAACTTCACAACAAGGGGAGCACCACCTTTACATGTAGGTCTTCTTTACATACCATCACTAATGTGAAATTATCTCCTCTTACATCTGAGAAATGGCTATATGTGTGCTATTTGATTTAAAGCTTCTCTCTCTGCTCATGTATCTAGAAAATCCTGGCTCTTGTCTCATTTTTGACATCTCTCACTTATATTTTTCCTGCTATTCAATTTTCTATTAATCTGAGTCAATTTAGCAAATGAGAAAATGAGGACCAGATAGCACATAATTTGATTACTCATTTTCTCTTAAACATTTGCCCATATTACTGAAAATTAATTCTCATTCAGCACTACTATTTTTAGCCTGCAAAAGCCTAAACAGAGTCTGAGGTCATAAGACTAGTCCAGATGGGGATCATGCCTCCCTGTAGTCAGCAGAGATGAATAGATGATTTTAAGGAGAGGTTCATGTGAAAGTATCTGTTCCTCTCTGTTATCTTCACATTGTCTCTCTCAGCAGCTATAAAGAGAGCCCACTGCAGTTATTTCGGATGGAGACATCTGCACTGTGGATGTCTGTGTTCATTCAGAATCTCACCTCTTCTTTCTAAATAATGCAACCCTTTGCTTATTCATACTTTCATCGAATAGAATAGATTCGTTATTGCCCTTTCATGTTTCTTTGGCACTAGGTGTGATTTCTGGGTTTGCTGATGTACCATTTCCATGAGATAGTGTGCTCTTTTGCAGGATGCAGTTGGCTGTGGCATCTTGCCTACATCCCAAGCTGCAGGTGAGGAAGGTTTGGCAGAGCCAGGCTGTGTGATTTACAATTGATTTATACCCAATTGTAATGGTCAGTTTGACATTAGAGCTGCTGAGGCACATGGCTACTGAGGGCTGAGAGTGACAACCATTATCTTGGTGACAGTGTGGGAGGAGTGTAAAATGGCCTAGAGCACACAGCAGCACACAGCCTTTCAGTCAAAACCATCCTTCTGTATTTATTGACTTCTCTTTTGGTGAATGCTGTTTACTTCCACTCCTATTCAGAGTTCCTGGGCACTTGCTGCCTTCAAACCTTCCTACAGCTCACTCAAAAGAGTCCAACGCCTCAAATGGTCTCTGTCCTTTGGGCAGCAGAAGGTTTGCATTTGGGAAACTGAGAATATGAGAAAGACAACACACAACACTGCCAAACACAGTCTGTATTCCTAAGTGTGTGGTATTTTCAGGGGTAAAAATCAGAAATTAATGAATTTTCAAGAACAGCTAACACATAATTTTTTCAATAACATCATAAAATAAGAAAATTTTGTATGGTATGTATTTTTGTGTGTTACAGACATAAATTTATTTTCCATGTTCCATATAGATTTTAAATATGTCATAGCATCTCAATAATAATTTTATAAAATCAATATAATTATATAATTTTATGATGTTTAATATGATTAATATGATTAATATTATGTTAAAGTATTTCTTTAAAAAATAGAAGTTTTTATAAAAGTTGAGAAGTAGTGGCAAAATTTTTATACTCCTCTGTCTGCAAAAATAATTGTATTAAACTGGATGAATAACGAAAGGATGAAATACCCTGTTATCATCATCATTTTACTGTAGTCATGTCTCATTAATCAAATTCATCCAATTTTTCCAACCATCAAGTTTTTCAATTTTCTTTAAAACTGTTCTGACATTTTCAAGGATATTAAAATACAGGAGAGGGAGCAAGAAAGCAGGGTAGGTGTGTCAGTAAGAGATCTGGATCTCACCGTTGTAGGCTTTTTTTGATTTTGATAGTCTGTATAAGCTGATCTTTGGAAACTGGTTGAGGCATCCAAGCAAAATTGGCACTGATATGTGGTAGCAAAAATCAGGGTCTGCTCTGCATGTATTAAGGACTCTCTAAGTCATGTACTGTGAAATCACGTCCAAGGCATCTCACATTTGGCAGCCCAGGTTACCAGCTGTTTGGTTATAAATGGGAAAATGATACTTCCCAAATCCTGGAGTAATAGCTCTCCAATAGTTGTCTTGGGCTTGAGTTTTTGTCCTGGGCATGTGAAGTGTGCACAGGAGTCATTTCTCATGGCCAAATCCATGAAGGTGGCCTCACCTCCTGCCTCGTCCCACTCCCCCTGCACACTGGGGATTCATTGTGCCCTAGGATCCTCCTCTGGGGATGGGAAAAGGCAGGAATCTTATGACTTGAACAGAGTCTGAGGCGGAAGGTGGGTCCTGCCAGGCTGTGGACCTGCATCACTGCTGCCAAAAATGAAGTAGCCAAGGGTGATGGTTTTGGGCCAGCAAAGGAGAAATGAATGGGGGAATCCTGCTTCTTCTTTTGTAGCCTTACCAAGCCCCAGCCTTTTCTTTCTGACTCCTTCTGCTCCTTTCCACTCATTTGCTGCCAAGGGCAGGTCTGAGTGTCCTCGGCTGCCACTGTGTGACCCTGCCTGAACAAACACGCTTGGTTTGCCAGATGTGATTGCACAGTCCTTATGGGAGAAAGTGTAGCCTTTCTGTTTCTTCTACGGGCTCCTCCAGGCCACCGAATCTAGCCCTCGGTAGCTCCCTGCTCCGGGAGCTCCGATCCTGGGCTGGGCGGTGGCTGCTGCTCGCAGGTAAAGACAGACACACAAGTTGCGTTTTATCAGCGTCTCTTTATTCTCCCTCACGGAGGAAAAGCGGATAACAAACTCTGTGATGGAGAATGTGGCAAGACTGCCCAGCCCCCCTCTCGCCTCGGTCCTTTATGCCCTCTGTCCGTGGAGGGCCAGGCGAGAGGCAAGCCAATAGGCAAATGACGGGCCTGTGACATCTGGCCAGTCCTGGGTGAACAGGGGAGGGATAGGTAGAATGCGGAGCTGTGAGTGGCCAGACCAACAGGATGTCCCCGCTGGTCTGCACACTGCCACAAGAAAGCACATTTCTGCATTTTGACATCCCTTGGGAGAAGCAAAATAAAAGTTCTGGTTTAAAGAGGAAACCAGGCTGTGCTTCCATCACATGCTGTGCTCTTTTTGTGCCTTTCATGAAAAGGATAATCCAACTTCCCATCATCTTATTTAGCATATACTGCCACCTGTACAGACCACTGACAAGGATAAGGGGAATACAGAGTCAAGAGTGGGAAAAGCAACATCACCTTTTAGTAGGACAAGAACAGAGGGAGTAGAACAGAGATTGGAAGAGAAACCTATAAGAGGCAAATTCTTTGTCTTCTGTTAGTTCAAGGTTTGGCATCTCATCTTGCTACAAAATCCTGAGGATCAAGATACTTCTCTAAAACGTATTCTCTCCTCTTTGCCTATTGAACTGAGAGGAAGCTTCTGCCAGATGCTGCAAGACCAATCAAGGACCCTCCAAAATATTGGTTAACTCTATGTTAAGAGAATCTCAGCTCCAGGGTTTCAAATTCACCTCTCCCTGCATTGTGACATCGTCAAAGACTGTGCCCTCAGGTTCAGTATCACCTTTCTGGAAACCCTGCCTTTCACCTTGTCCCCAGTGGCACTCAGCCCTGAGAATCACTGTAGGCATCCCAGCATATATGCCTTCAGTTAAGCTTGCTGCAAAAGCAAAGCATACAGTTTTTTATTGAGATAAAAATGGCTGTTGAAAAGAAGAACATTAAAACCATAAATTATCTACACATTTGTTGAGCTTCCTATTCAACAGCAGGTATTGGGAGGCACAGGGCTTGACTTTACTTATTCTTTCTGCCAGACCAGGTCCCTCATGTTTCTTCATCTAGTTTGACCTGCCTTGCCAAATAGCAATAGGTAAAATGGTTATGACAGTTACTCTCAGAAGGCAAACATTCCCATGGTTAATTATCTGCATAGCCAGAAGCAGAAATTGATATTAAGCTTCTACCACGAGCACTACAATGAGCATGTATGTGCTCCCATAGCCCTTCAGTGATGGTGGATTCACCTATGGCCACAGTATCTGCTATGTGTCAGCTGCTGAACTCCCAGAGGATCTCCTCATGGGCACTGTGAGCAGGTCAGCAAGTGCTGTGTCGCTGCCTGGGTGGAAACTATTGTTCCAATGGTGTTTGTCAATGGACTGGTGGGGAAAGGCAAGCTGCCTTGGAAGGCTATAAATTCCTCAGTCCATACACCAGCTCTCCTTCAGCAGATGCAGAGCACGAGAGATGAAATTCCTCATGCCAGCTACACTCATCCTGCTCCTCCTCTGCCCCGCAGGCACAGGGGTGCGTGAATACACCTCTGTCCTCACTGTGCCCAACGGGGGCCACTGGGGCAAGTGGGGCAACTGCCAGTTTTGCCGTCATGGCTATGCCAATGGATTTGCACTGAAGGTAAAATTCTCTCCGTTCCCTACCATCTCCTGTCCCTGAGGACTTTCTGCAGATTTTTCTTCTTCTTAAGTATGATACTCCGTACATAAAACTGCATATCTTCTGGCAAATGTTGCCACTGTAGGTACACCAGAAAATCTGCATGTGGCTGATGTTGCTGGGAGAAGTCACGTGAGTGTGCAAATCTGGATTTGGGGAGAGAAGCATCCATCACCAGTATCTCTCCTGAGACTGAGTCTCTGCCTTACCTGTTGGGTCAGAAATAGTCAGAAAACACAAAGAACATATTACAAGGGTTAGGTAGTTTCCCAGTGGCATCCATCTTTTCCCATGTGCTTCCCAAGACATTTTCTCTTTCCCATTACAGAAAAGAGTTGGGACTGTTTATGACAGGCATGTAAAGGACTTTTTCTGAGTCTTTTGCCCCTCGCCTTTACCTCTGTCCCTGTGTGACTTCCATTGCAGGTGGAGCCTGACCAGTTTGGAAGAGATGACACTGCTCTGAATGGCATACGCCTGCATTGTCAGGATGACTCAATTACCATCGAGTCCTTGGTGGGGGAGTAAGTGACACTGTGGTTTCTCTCCTGTTTGTCATGCACCACCTCACAAAACACGCATGGGTGTCACCATTTGCAGGGGTCTCTTCTCTCTGACTTGCTTGGTACACACTGTGCTGTAGTATACTGAATTAAAACAAGTAGTTAGGGGTAGTGTTCATTAATTTTGAGGGTTATTAAACATGATTGCCTCACTTTACTGCTTTTTGTTTGCTCTTGAAATTTCTGCAGAGCACTGTGAATGCCTGAAGTATGGTCCCAGGGTTAGAGTCTTTCTCTGGAAATCTGCAACACATGGGGCAAATGTGGGAAAAAGGGGTTTCTAACCATACATTTAGAAACTGCCTGGTCAAAGCCCTGACCCAGCTGCAGGGAACAGAACTGCACCTCTGGAAGGCAGAGGGGCTGCTCTCCCTGCTGCCTGGTGTGTACCTGTCACACATGTCAGGGATACATCATAAAACGTGATCAGGCTGCCCTTGGATTTTCAACCAGAACTGTAACTATCCAGTCTCAGACTTCCTGGTATTTTTCTGATGAGATATCAATAAAGAGAAAAGTATATCTTTGGAAGGCAAGGGAAAAAAAAAGGAGAAAGTAAGGGGTCCCAGACTGCAGCAGGATGCTGTGTCATGGCTGTGAGCAAGGAAGTGTTCAGCTTCAGAGCAGCATGACAAGGCAAAGAAACGCTTCCCAGCAGCTCACAGAGCCCAGTCTTCCCTCTGCTTTTTGTCAGGTGGGGTACCTGGACCAGCTTCCAAGTTTGCCCTGGAGGCTACTTGGTCTCCTTTTCACTGAGAACAGAGGAGTCCCAAGGAGGAGGTGATGACACAGCAGCCAACAACATTCAGTTCAGATGCTCAGATGAAGCTGTGCTGGTAGGTGATGGACTGTCATGGGGCAGCTTTGGCCCATGGACCAACAGCTGCAAGATATGTGGCCTCCAGACCAAGGTAGAGCCCCCACAGGGGCTTCAGGATGACACAGCACTCAACAATGTGAAGTTCTTCTGCTGTAAATGAGTGCTTGCTCCGCCTTCATCACTGCCTACACATCCCATATCCCACAGCAAGTGAAGTATCAGTGAAGTTTTGCTCTAACTTTATACTGGGACATGCTCGTGATGTTTTGACTGCTTGCACCTTGCTGCACTGGCCAATGGCTTAGATGATGATGTCTTTTACAGCTATTGCTACCTTAGCATAGCTGAATCTTTGTGTCATGTACTGCTGGTATGTTGCTGTGAAAATGCCCAATCTCTAGTAATTGCTCAGAGACAGATTTCTCAACTATCTGTTACTCTGATCGGCAAGTTTCTTTGAGGTTTGCTCTGCCCATTTTTCCCTTATTTGAAGTAATAGCTGATCTGTCGATATCACAAACAGGGAAGAATGGGTATTAGCTTGAGTCTATTTGAAGTTTTTGACCAAAGCCAAAATGACCAAGGAGAGAGAAAAAGGGTGAAACAGAAGTGTGGATGGGCTCACAAAAAGCATCAAAGGTTTGCTGTCATCACCCACTCCTAGCTTGAATTGCCTCAAGATTTGTACATGCTTTTTGCAAGCAATCTGTTAGCTCCTGCCAGAGCTCATGCCTTAGGAATCACAGCTAGAAAGTGTGTTTACCCTGTGCATTCATCTGTGTGGCACTGTATCACCTGAGTGGCTTGTAGCTCCCCAGGCCTCCCTTGCTGCTGCTTTGCAGTGTGCTCTGCTGGCTTACCTGGCTGCTAGTGCAAAACATTTTCATAGGACTTGGATTTTGTTTGTTGCCTCTGGGTTTCATGCTTTAAATAGAATGGGGGAGAATCCAAACTAAAAATAAACTATGTCATTCATCCATTTTTTATGCTCTAATTTGCTGGGTAAGCTGGAAGTTATTACCTTGTCCTGACATGCTGGATGTAGAGAATGTACGCTCAGTTTAGGGAAAAATAATGTTTGGAGATCATTATCATGCTCTATCGAGCCACCAAGCTTCTCTGGCAAGAGTTTAAGACTTGCTGCCTCTCTGAGCACCTTTTAGGAAGTGTAGCTGTTGCTATTACCTCAAAGCAATGCACTATGCATCTTCGTGTGCTTGAAAAAAGGTAGGGGCATGGTGTTGGCATTCTCCAGGTGACTGGTTGGGTTGGGCTGTGGGGATGTTGTGTCCAGGACCACAGCCACGTGGAGAAGCACAGAGCTGATGGTGGAGGTTCCTTCTGCCAGTTCACATCCTCTCCTTAGCACATACATAGTAGCAATCACCATTCTGGCTGTTCAGCCATATAAATTTTTCTTATTGTCACTTACCTCAAAAAGTACTCGAATAATGACCGTATTTTCTTCGAGCAAGCTGCTTGCCAAAGCTTCAATAGTGCAAGAATAAATCTCACAAAGATTCCTGCATATGAATGATTTTATTTTTAAAAAAAATTATTATTAAATTTTCCAGTCAGAATCTCTGCTGCAAATTTTCATAGCTCTGATTTGTTTAATATTGGGATTTGAATTATTTCTTAACATTTAAAGCTTTTCTTTTTTTAAATCATTTGGTATTTCTAAATGATTCTTTTAGTGCTTTCTGTCCTCCTCTTGACTACAGACATTTTAAGTGTGCAACTGCTTTACTAAAGAAATGCTTATTTTGTAAAACCAGCCCAGTTATCACTTGAAGTACTGATTATTAGCTTCAATAAACCGTTTTGTAGCTTCCATCTCAGTTTGGGAGTTTCTGAAAAAATCCTTATTTATAATATATTCAGGTCTAAATAAACATATAAATCCCTCAGATCTAGCAATTAGCAAAAAAACCCAAAAAACCCCCCAAAACAAACCCAACATAAAAAGCCCAACAAAACCAAACAACCCCAAAACTGCAACGTTTTTTTAACAAGGTGAACCAAATTAAACCAAAAGTAGATTCTGATGCTATCACAATTAACTGGAGTTAGTGGTAACCTCACTGAATGTTAATTTCCAAAATGACTGTTTTCAAGCCCCCACAAGAGGACATATTTTAGTTTGCATCTAGTTGCTTGACTTTCGTTTTCCCATGAAACAGGAATAATTTCAGCTTGCAAACTGACATCCAGTATAATTAGTGAGGCAATATTTGAGGACATTAAAGTAAAAATAGCTGCACTGATCTAAGCAAAACAGGCTTAATTAGATGAAAGTGAGCAGGAATCATAGTGACATGATTATCTGCATCATCTTCCAAGCCTAGGGAATGTCCTTGCTGAGGCAGAGACAGCTTCATGCACTTCACAGAAGTCTTAGAGGGCCAACTACTGGTCACCTTCCACCAGAGCATGTTGGACAAGCAAAAACCATCAAGTATTTAATACTACAACACTGTATGGTCAGTGTCGCCAGCAAATCTTGCAACAGGACATTTCAGGTGCTTTTTTTTAGCATGAGAGCAAGTTGTGTTTTTGTGAAAGGTATACTGAGTGAATCTAAGTTGTGTGTTCAGCCAGTTATGTGTGGGAAAAGAGGTCAGGTAGTTCATCAGTGGTCCTGATAGAGAAGACTTCTAAGGGAGTTTATTTTTGGAATGACCATTGCCACTGAGCTGAAGTGCTTGAAAGAAGGAATTGCTTTTCTTTTGAGTGATTTGTTCAATAAGCAGTACCTGTTTTCTTATATGTGTGTATGTACATGTAAATGTAGATGATGGAAAGACTTGAGCTTCATATTGCACATTCCTTCTCCAGAGGGTATTTCAGGCTGGAAGACTCTGAACATCTGCTGCTTCTTTGCAAATGAATGATTCAGTTAAATTTTGAGGTTTCACTGTGGGAAGAATTATTCACAGTGTCAGCAAAACTGACCTTTTATACTTTCTTGTTGTGCCAGGTGTAACACAGCTTCCTATTAGTGTGTGAATAAACACTCCAAATGAGAGCTGTTCCAAGAAATGTTTGGAAAACAGAATTCCACCTCCTCTTCACATACTTTCTGATGTATTTATCAGCAACTTAAAATCAAATGGCTAATTTTTAATCACCTGAATATTGGTGGAATACTTCCAGCTGGGTCTCCTCTGATGGTCCACTTGCAAAACGTGGGTCCTACACAAACTAGAAAGAAGGTCTCAGTTATTTACTTCACTCAGAGTGGAGGCATCACTCTTATAACAGAAATGAAGGTATAAAAACATCCTCAAATTGTTCCGGACCTGGTGTGGCTGAAAATGTGTGTAGCTGGAATCTATGAGTAGCTACATCTGCATGTTAAAAAGTCACTGTGTGTCTCTGGCACATCTACAAGTCAGGAATATGTTGCCAAAGAACTAACACAAAATTCTTGTGTCATGCTAGTGGGACTAGTGGCAACACAAAGGACCAAGCATGAATTATGCCTGAATCTACTGATAACGTGGCAATTTTGGATCTGGAGCATGAGTAGGCTTGGGGAAGGCAAAGAGGAGTTTTCCACTGATTCATGCATATGTGGCACAGCTCCCAGGGAGACTGGCAGAAGCAGCAGGCCTGGAGCTTTCCTGAAGTGACTTTTAAAAGCCAATTCTATTGAATAAGACTGAATCAGACCAAGACCAGGCCTGCTGTTAGCAATGCTCCAGTGAACCAAGCTTTGAGTCTGCCTCTGAGAAAGATGACCTCAGAAATCCTAGACTTTATGTCTGTATCATTCCTGTTGCACAATGAAAATAGATACTCCATCCATCACAGGTACTCTGAAGCTTAAGTTGCTAGTATTTGTGAGATGCAGAGAAAACACCTGAAGATGCTTTAGCTACATATCATTGTTAATACTATGCATGATGAGTGCACCATGCAGCTCGTGTTCATCCTGCCACAGTTAGCAGGTTTTCCAAGCCCATAAAGCCAAGCCTAATTAACTAGTGTGATTGCCAATGAAGAAACAACTGAAAACATCTGGTTTAGAATTTTCTGAGTATCGTTATTTGGAAATGTTGCTACAGAATGTGAGGAGCAGAGAACATTAACCTATGGGTCATGAAAAGAAAAGCAGCAGGACTCTAGAGAGGTGATTCATAATGGATTGAATTCTGGCTTCCATGTTCCTGCACAACACTGTGCCTGTGGGCATGCCTTTGTCCCACAGAACTGAATATCTGTGGTATTGTGCTTGAACACTTACTTTTTGTCTGAGGAGTTGTACCTGCCTGCTCTCTCTTCACCTCTGCAGAAAGGGAGCCTACTCAAGGTAGTCCAGACTCCAGGAAATGATATTAGAAACTGTTGTCCTGGCAGGAAGAAGGAGTAACTGGCTCGGTGAAAGCTGGGGGAAATGAATGAGCTGTCTGACAAAGCATAAACACAATGAGCAGCAAGGCGGCCACACCAGACATATAGAAAACATATTGCTCTTGGGCAGGTCATGCAGAATCTTTCTTAGAGACTTTCACATTTGGTGTGCATTTCCTGAGCTTTCCAAGTCCTGCTGGAGCAAAACTTGGTAGATATCAGTCACCTCATAACGCCTTACAACACAGACTGACTCCGTACTGCTTGCTAAGGCTTGGTGGCTTCTGCAGCAGGCCACTAAGCTGGGTGACATTTGGCTCCACTAGCAGCTGGGCCTCTCCAACAGAGGGTAGCAACTCTTCCTTTTCATCACTCAAAACCGGTTCAACAGCAGCAATAAGATAGTGGTAGTTTGGTGCATTTCTTAATGAACATACACCTGCAAAAGGGACACCAATGGCCTCTTTACTGCCTGTGTAGCAAAGGAAAAACGTGATGGTGCTACAAGAATACGTGCATAAGTTTATTAACTCGGTTTGTGAAAAGGAACACTTTCAGAGGGAACAGGATAGTATAAGAAGTCAGTTTACTGCATGAGTCATTTCAGGATCAGGCCCTGAACAGGCCTGAGATACCCTCTTTGTGTTTCTGGTGCTCTCTTTCTCAGGGGGAGCATGCTGCAGCTGTCTGTGAATGACTTAGAAGTCCATGGACAAAACAGTACATAACTGGCTTCGTTAAAATCCAGAAAGGGCCGCTCTTACCCTTAAGGACAATGTCTCTTCATGCAGTCAAAAATAATTTAACTGATTTCACTTTTCAAGTAGTAGAAGTAGATTTAAAAATTAATTCCCCAGTCTGATGTGATATCTAGAATGCCCTTCAATCCTTGTGCCAGAAATTTTTTTTTATGTCAGTGAGTTTTTTTATGGTGAGATAACCAGAAGTAATTTAGAAAGGAACTTTCTGTCTCAGCTTTTGCCACTTATCAAATAAGACCACCTTTAGTAATTCTAGTTTATTGCTGTAGAATTCACAACATGGCTAGAAGTGCTGTCAATGGGAAAACATGAAATAGATTCTAAAAGTTGATTTGAACATGTTCTTTTCTGAGGAGAAAAGACAAAAATAAATGCTGTCTCCTGTGAGCTACAGTGTTTGTACTTCACTGTGACAGAAACTTCTGTGTGCTTGCTGGGAAAAGCAGTGTCAAGGGGACAAAGCTTTTCTAATTTTAAAGGAGACTTTAATCTCAGGAAAAGTAGTATCTAAATGAATGCAATATCACTTTTATTTCTAGGTGTTTTCAAACAAATATCTGGGAACATATCAGTGCTTTATGAAAAAAAGATCTAGGTTTCTCCTCTGGGCCATGATGGAGGTAGTGAAGCTGCACATCTGTAAAGTAGGGGATAAGTAAGAAAGACATAAACTTAGGAATCATTACTGTATAAACAAGGTGATGAAAAATTTCCTTTCAAGTCCAACCAAATGACTGCAACTTTCCATATGAGATTATAACACCCATGCTACAGTGCTAAGTAGTTATCCAGCAGTACCTGCTGAGTCTCACTCTTATTAGAAGTGTAAGAAACCCACTGGTGTCCTCCTGGACTTTAAAACCCAGCTGGAAGTTTATCAATGAGTTATCGCTGAGGTGGCTCACCTTGAATGAGATACAGTGTCACACTCTTGCTTGTTAAGCAGGCTTTTATATAAGTGTTACGGTTTCCATAGAAACATAACTAAATCTTTCCTCCAGCATAATCCCAAAAGCTTTCACAGACCTGGAAAATACACAGTGAATAGTCAAATCATTTTTTATGCTGACAAAAAGAATGCCACAGTTGTCACTCCGTCAGGTTTCTCACATGGGGCAAAATAAGTTTAAATCCCACACGGCAGAATTGCCTTGCAGCATTCAGACGTTTTCTGGAATACCTTTTTCCTGCAAGCTCAGTTTTAAAAAGCTTTAGAGAAACATTACAGAACTCTGTGAGCTGTAGATGGGAAAGACCTTAATTGTGTTCCCAAAGCATGCTGGTGAGTGCAAAACCCATGAGAACAGAAACAATAATGATGATGATGATGATCTCTTCCCCAGGCCAGTATTGCTCAGTTGTGCATTTTCACATGTTCTTCATGTCGAGTTATAAATGTTCTTCTTAGTAGTTGGGACTACCAGCATGTAACAGGGATTCTCTAGGCAGTAGGATTTCCCCCTAAAAATCTGTTTCCTCTTGTGCAGTTTCACCCCACTTCTCTTAGCAGTTTAGCACCCCATTCACTTTCCTAGGTCATGGATGAAGACTTCCTCTAGCTTGGAAAAGCAGTGGCTCAGGAGGGACCTTATGTCTCTCTGAAAGGAGGTTGTAGCCAAGTAGGGATTGGTCTTTTCTCCCAGGCAACCAGTGACAGGACAAGAAGAAATGGCCTCACGCTGTGCCAGTGGGTGTTCAGGTTGAACATCAGGAAGAATTTTTTTCAAAGGCTGGTTAGGTACTGGAACAGACTGCCCAGGGAGGTGGTGGACTCACCAACCCTGAAAATGTTCAAGAAATGACTGGATGTGGCACTTAGTGCTGTAGTTTAGTTGGATGATGGTGTTTGGTCAAAGGTTGGACTTGATGATCATGGAGGTTGTTTCCAACCTTAATGATTCTATCAATTCACTAGGAGGATGACTTCTTACACATGTGTGTTTAACTCTCTCTACTCTTTTAGTGTCTTCAAGAATGTAAGCAGAGCAAGTTGAAATAAAATCCAAACAAAACTATAATGATTCATCTGATTAACACTGTGTAGTTCTTTCTTTTTGGAAGTTTAAATACACAACATTGGTGCAATTCATTTAAGCAACTAAGCATAGGCTTAATGTAGGTGCACAAATAGTTCTGTCACTTTCAACACTTAAACAAAAGCAGGTGTTGGGCTGAATTAGCTTGCTAGAATTATTTATTATGAATGACAGATATATGAACTGCAGTGCCCTCAGGTGGTACTTACCTGAGTGAGTATGGACACCTGTAATTTATAGTCCATCAGTGAAAACGTCCTTGTCTTCTGCTTCTGTTAAAGAAACAGGTCTGAGATGTAATGGTAACCTAACCCTGTTTGTTCCCTGTTTAACGGGCAAAATGCAGTTCTTTCAGCTTGGTGTTAGGTTACACATTCCAGGCAGAAAGAGAAAAATCTTCCAAGGATCTGATTCAGGGCTGCTGGTTGTGGATGACCAATAGGTATTAATGGCAACTGATGGCTTGGTCACAGCCCCCCAGACACAGGGGGCTCTCTGTGCACGCAGTCCCTTCTGCAAAACAGATGGCCTTGTCCACAGCCAGGAGCCAGGCGGGTCTCAAGAGCTGGACACAAAACTCCCAGACTCTGCATAATCTCCACTTCATGTGGGAGCACAGAGCAGTTGTCAGCTCTCATTACATCCCTGTGAGTGAACTCAGTGACTTCCCCGCTGGGCTAAAGCTGCATTGGCTGGTGGAGACCTGAGGAATGGCAGCAGCTCTGGGGACTCTTTTCTTCCATGGGGCAAAAACCCTCCCCGGTGCACTGGCTGTCCTGCATGCTTTCCTTGGGGCAGAGTAGACAGGGAGGGAGAGGGCAGTGCTCCTGGTATGGGGAGAGAAGGAGAGGGGTGAGCAGCTCCTGTTAGAGCTGTCCTCCTTCATCCTGGACTTGACACCCAGCTCATTAGGACTCCGCATAAGGGGAGTTAGCTGGGCTTGAGAGGGACACAAACACTGTCTTGAAGCTAAAATAGATTGAGAAACAGCTGTGAGGTGAGCTATTGTTTCATGTCCCCATGCTTACCTCCAAGTATAAGAGTTACTTCCTGAAACTTTGTGGTTTTTTAAAATTTTAATTAACTTTACCTGTAGTTCAAGATAACTTAATCTTAGAAAGTCTCAGGCAGGTTGGTAGTTGATACAGGTTTGCTCTGGCAAGGCCAGGGTACCCTAGGAGCTGGTTGGGAACTACAGGGATGAATTACACATCTCTGCCAGGGTTACGCTCCAGCCAAACTGTTGAACTTTCAGGTGAAGGGACTGATGGAAGAGCTGAACTCACTAAATAACATCAGGTAGGACGAAAGGAAACTGTCCCTTGAGGCAAGACCACAAGCCCTGTGTTGCATGGAAGGAGGGATGGCAAAGAGCAATCCCTGAGCGGGCAGAGGATGGGGACTCCTATGGTGGAACTGACTGGACGCTTGTGAGCTATTGCAGCAGGAGAAATGTTCCTTCACCACCCATGCAGGACCTCAGTAGGTGAGCCCAGAGGTTGTATTGGTGTAGGAGTCTAAGCTGGTTGAGCCTGATCCGTACTCTGGAGCAATGTGAGCCTCTGAAGTGGTGTTTATCATTTCCAACGAGCTTCCTGCTTCTCTGGTTTTGCTCCTCTGCACTGGGCTTTCCTAAGAAGATAATCTGGTTTCATGTTCCTGAGCTACAGGTATCAGAAGGTAGCTGCAGGTAGCACTGTTAGATGTGTTACATGTGTCCCCACTGTGAGAAACCATCCTGATCTCAAACAGCATGGAGTCAATACAGGAAAAACATGCACAGGCAATGGTGGGTAGTGAGGCAATGTCTGTGATTATGTCCAACAAGTCAGTGGAAGAAATTATGGCATGAGAGTTGCAGGAAAACCAGGGATGAATAGACATTTATAGTTTAAACTCTTCTTCCCAGGGAGAGCCTGTGGTCTTTCTGCATAGATATTTATAGTATGCAGTCTGCATTATAATTGTCCTTTGAGGGACTAAGCTTCATGAGATGAATAAAGAACAGTAGTACAATGATACAATTGAATTTTAGAACATATTTCATATAACAACATGACAAGTGTCCTGTTTCCATTAGCCCTGGGAGCTGTGTCCTTGATTGCAGCACTGATAGTGATGCTGCAGGAGCAGCATCAACAGCATCAAACTGGTGGTGATATGGAGAGCCAGGGTCTCTGCTATACTGGGAGGGATGCACCAGCTAGGAATGGTGCCGCCTGCCAGCATCACCTCTGAATGCAGGCAAATGCAGGCCACAAACAGGGATTTTGATGGCTTTGTGATGTCTGATGAAAAATGTGTCTCTGAGACACATTCTTATGGACCTTTCTCCCAATTTCTGTTAAGAGCATTGAATAAGAGGAACTACTGTCATGTAGGATACGTACCCCAAATAAACAAGGAACAGAGAGCTCAGCAGAAAGAAAATGCTTCTCTAGAATTACTGCAAGTGCATGCCACCTCCTGGGATTGTGGGAGGAAGGCAAAAGCATCACAAAACTTCACAAGCAGTAGTTAAATCCTTACTAAAGACCAGAGGCATGCAGACCAAGATGCAAATGCCAATGTCTCCCTTTCAAGTTTTAGAGCTACCTACTAAGAAAAAGCTGTTAATCAGGTAAGCAGCAAGTCAGATCTTATCCTTTGGCTACTCCAAATGGCCAAAGCTGGATGACACTTAATTTCATCTGAGGTGAGCCGCCAGCTCTCCCAAGGCATAGGACTACAGAGACATTCCAGATTTGGGGAGGAGTTCTAGTCAGATTTTTCAGATGTGAAAAGAGTGGAACAAGAAGATAAAATCTTGATCCACCTTAAAAGGGAAGTTCACTGTCCCTACGACAAAACAGACCAGTCATTGCCTGCAGCACTTTTGAGATTCCTTGAAGTCCCTAAACACACTGGGGCACACCTAACATATCAAGAACTTCCAGAGTGCTAAGGGTGTATACTTGCCTTCTTTGTAGCAACATCAACCACAAAGAAGTCCAACTTCTACTTAGATTAAAAAATAAAGGCCCCTAGGAATCCAACATCTTGGGAAAGAGATGTTTAGAGCCACATAACAGCAGCTTAGATCACTATCTACTGTGATGTTGCAGTCTGAAGTGAATATTGCTTTTATGACCAACTTTTGATTTGGCACCATGTGCCTCTTTGCTGAAAGCCTGGGAGCCGAGTACCAGCTTTGGTTTAGAACTTGATTTGGGGATGCTTTAAAGCCTGGATACTTTTTCCGGACTGCTGTCGAAGAGATTCCATGAGCTCTTTCCATCAATCACCATGAGGGTACCAAGCGCTTTCCTACAGCATTTTTCTCTTGTGGAATCTGAGAATCACCTCCAGGCAATCTTCATAAGAACTACTTCTTGGTGTATTCCCAGTACTTTTAAGCACTTGCAGGAAAGGAATCATTTACCCACCACTAGAGTTTGAGCTATGCCATCAGTGTGCTCACTCACCCTGCACCTTCTCTGTCTCCCAGAGCCCTGAATCATGCAGTGACGGCTGTGTGCCAACACAGGCAACAGTCCAGCCTTTAGTCACCGTGTGGAGCACTGAGGCCATAAGATACATCTGAACTCACCAAAGTACAGCAAAGGCAAAAGGTCTCCAAAGGCAAAATGTCTCCAAAGGCAAAATCTCCTTCTGCATGATGTTTGCAGGGAAGGAGGAGAATGGGCTGCTGGGAAGGGCAAGAAACCTCCTGTAAACCTGCCTTGCCTGCAGGAGCATCTCTGTGGTGTGTTGGCTCTGCCAGGTTGTTGCCTTCGCCCCCACGCAATGGCAGTTTGAGGAGAGGAGCATTGGATCCCCGATGGCAACAGCTGTCTCATTATGAACTGATTCATTTGTCAGTAGCAACTCTGACTACAGAGCACAGTTGTGACCTGTGAGCTGCCTTGTCAATGTGCAAATGCTGGCTGTCTAAATTGACAGAAAAAAAGCAGCAAGCATCTACCTTAGCAGCCCGGAGTGAGATTCCTCTCTGTTGTGCTTCCAGCTGGGGCTGGGGGATCATGAAAGAGGTTTGCAAACACAGGGTGCAAACAGTGTTCTTCAAAATCCCTGACTTGTCTTGAAGTGGTTTACTTTGTTTTAGCTGATAGCATGAGTCACGTGCTGTCACAGACACTGACAATGTACATGATGCATGACCCCTGCCAGCAGTGATCCTGCTGGGCTCACCAGTCGAATAAAACCTAGTTGTGCTGCAGCAGTTTCTCCTGAATATTTTGTATTATACTATATACTATTATACCATGTGTATGTTCAGCAGGTGATTCCAATCAGGGATGATGTGCTGCAGATTGCTGTCACTGTCTATCAATACAGAGCTCTTCTGCAGAAGGATGCTGATGTGAAATAGACCTGTAAGATGGGGCTGGAGGAATAAGGTTGAAGGAACGCAAATTGTATGGAAATGCACGATTTGGATGTGATGGGGCCTGATAGGCACTGGGCAAGGATTTTATAGACTATGCTCTATGCCCAGCTCTGCAAAATGCACTGTCACCTGTCATTTGTACACAGGGTGCTCTTTCTGTGCTTTGCTTCTCATGTCTTTCTTCCTTAAATGAAGATCCATCTTCTCCTCTGGCCATTCCAGCCAAAAAATGATAGCAAGGGAGATCTTCATTAACACTTGGTATCTGCTGTTGATCTCCACTGAGCGTACAGCTGTGTCCCAGCCCCTCTCCTGCTCCTGCAGACAGCCCTGGCTGCTGAACCACACTCCCGCTCGGAGAGTCTGAGAGACGGCTCCTCTCCTGTCCTACTGCAGGGCTGCTGCTCTTCACCTTTGCTCTTCACATTTTCTGTGATCTGCTCTGCTTGGACCTCCCTGCACACTGAGGCCAGCAGGAAAATCCCGGCCAGTGTCCAGATAGCAAGGTATGGCCCCCATATCAGAGATGAAGATGTGAAGTGACCAAAACATCCAGTAATACTCTGTGTTTCACAGCCCCTCTCCTCAGTTGCTGATGTTTTACTAGACATTATCCTGTCCACAGATTGTAAAAGCACATAGGAATGTGTCCTTTAAACAGCTCAAAGTATAATTTGTCTTAGTAAACAACTGCCCTCACCTTGTTTTAAGTTAAATATTTGGCTCAAAGAAGTTAACTGCACAAATATAGCGAAATCTAGAAGAAAGCTGGAGAGGAACTTTTTAAAAGGGCATATAGTGAGAGGACAATGAGTAATGGATTTAAAGTGAAAGAGGGTAGGTTTAGATTAGATGTCAGGAAGAAATTCTTCACTACGAGGGTGGTATTTATCTGAACCAAGATCATCTGCTGTCCTTTTAGTCTCTAAAGGTGCTTTTGGAGAGGGGTATGCTGAATCCTAAAGTATGAGCTTTAAAAAAGTTGTAGAAAGGCTGCTGAAAACACAGAAAACACCCCAAAAAAGGATGTAATATGTAGAGGAAATGCTGAAATGTGTGAGCTTCAAAGGTTTTGGGATGTTCAGACTGCTGGAAGTAAAACTGAAACATTGTTTGATTGTGACCGGGAAAACCTTGACAGGAAGAAAATATTAGTTAGCAAATGGCTTTTTAAGCTCAGAGCAGAGGAAGATATGATGAGTTACAGTAGCTGAATGCTCAAGATGGAAAATTTGAGTAGGAAAAAATAAGGTGCTGATACGAAGTTGATATAAGTAGCTATTAGAGCAGGCAGTCAGGGAAGGTGCAGGGTCTCCACCTCTGGAGGACTCCCAGCATTAGCAGGATACTTCTCTGGAAGACATGGTTTGAACACAGATTGCCAGGCTCAAGGAGGAGAACAAGAATATTCTGTAGCAGCTGTGACATCTGTGGTGAGGTGAGGAAACCCGCTGTTCTCAAAAGGACTTAAACTCTCTGGATCAGTGAGGAAAAGGAGTGGGATCTCATTTAATCTTGCTGCAGTCATCTATTGTTGTGTTGGAACTCCCCAGTTTAGACACCCGCATCAAGTAGACGCACATGCAAAAAGGCTGGCTGGGTGTACTGCCTGTTGCTGCACTGAGCTCAACTCCTATGGGAGCTACAGAAATGCAAAATCTAGTTATTAAATTAAATTAGTACCACTAAGGTGTCAATAGATAGACTGGTCAGTTTTCCAGAAGGACAATTTTCTGCCAGAGGTGCCATTTTCCTTTAAAATTAACCATTATGTGCAAAGTATGCCTTTTACAATGAACACCTGCTCATACCAAGAAGTGTTTTGAGTGGATGATGCAGAAAATCGGGCAGCCTAATCAGAGGCAGGCTGAAATCAATCTCCTGCTGTCCCTGACCCAGAGACTCTCAGTGCTGAGCTCTCTGCCACATAAAGACAAGGCGTGTCCTTGCCTGTGCATTGCAAGGAAAGTCATCAGGGATTTACAGGAGCGACAGAAGAGAATCTGAGACCTTACATTTGCATTCACAGCTTCACCCCACCACTAACCTGTACCCTAGTAGAATAAACTGGTTTCAGCTTTATGCCATACATTCCCCTCCAATAGCAAATCCAGGTAAGGGATTAAATTGACTGTGCAAAAACATAAATCTGTGCGTTCAGACATTCATTTGGTGCTTGTCTTAATTTTCACACTAACAAGCTATATGTAATAATTTGAGTATAAGAAATAAATAGTAAATTTGCAGGACCATAATGAACATACCCTTTCAAAGTAGTCTTTCTCTCGAGAAAAGCTCTTTTTGTCTATTTTTTTAAAGAAAATAATAAATGGATTTTGGGGGATCAGAAAGTTCAGAAAATAAACTGCCAGTGTTACGCTGAACTGGTCTATTAGTATGGCTACCAAGAGGCACTCTGCTCTTCATTTACATTACAAAGGAATGATTTCACATGCTAATGCCCTCTCTCCATCAGTGTCCTACAAATGGAATCATAACAGCATCTTGCAGTCTTGCCTGGATGCTTGCAATTGTGCAAGAATCTCAGCAGAAATCCACACTAAGTCCTCACCCTTGCCTCCTGAGAAGTGGGCAGCTTTTTAAAAAAGACCCCAAACCACCTCTGAGCATAGCAGCCCCTGGAAGCTGCATTATCTTTGTGTTCAATCATACTATTTTCAATAGGGTTCATGTCAATTTGAAAGACCATTTTAAAAACGCAGAACAGTTCCTTCCATAATTACAGCTACACAAGCTTAATTTATAAACTCCAGATTTACTCCTGTAAATCTGTTGACACATGGTAATAGTGGTATTTAATCTTTGTTCTAATATCAGATTTATACTGATTTGGTACACTTGGTGCCTTTCATTGCTAATTTCATCCCAAGTGCCCTTCATTTTTCAAAGATGGCTAAAGGAAAAATCTCTCTGAGACATGAGTGTCTGGAAATGCACCATGGCGCATGTTTTATTCTCCTGGGAGAGTGAAATGGTTGTGTCAAATGCTCTGTATTTTG
>VZTJ01003576.1:335647-350062 GCA_013397795.1 Orthonyx spaldingii
AAATGTTGGTTTCAAGTGCTCTGTATGAAGGGAAGGGAAGGGAAGGGAAAAGATAATTGACAACTGCTCAGAAACTTAGACTAGTCATAAAATGCTGAGTCTCAACTATACAAAAACATAGAGTCCCTGTCCCCAGTGATCCAGAACAGAGTTAGTCATTCTTAGATACCCTTGAGAATCTGTGAGTGAAATTCTGATTTGAGAAACAAAAAACTGAAAACATACTTTCTTTTGCACCACAGTTTGGCCATGGAGGAACCAAAAGATGCACTTTTGAGAGCAACAGAGTGCAGACAGATCTTTTGGTACTGAGAGCCATAAGTCAACTACTTCTGTTCTTGATGATGCAGTTATTCAACACATTCTTGAAACTACCAGTTTTCCCAAAACATATAAAATTAAACTCTCTAAAATTCAATCCCTAAATATGCTTATTTTTTAAAAAACAACAACCATCACCACATAGCATTGCTTTCCTTCTTGCAAGCAACAATATTTTATCAAGAGGAGTAATAAGGTAAAGTATACATGGCCTTTCTGCCCATGATGAAATTCTTAGTTAGCCCGAAGCACCCACAGAGCTCTGCTGGCCATGGGTGATGCTGGGGTTCAGACAGGTGTGCCTGATGTTCAGGTCAGTTTGGCTCCCCAGGATGCACAGAGAGCCCCAGGACCAGTAGGAAGTCAGGAGCAGGGCTGGGTGATTGGATGTGCAGCACAGTCCTGGGGTGCTTCTTGCCCCCTGAACCTGCTCTAGGCAAACCTGGCCCAGGTGCAGTGCCGAGGGGAACCTGGGTGCAGCCTTATATTTGCATGGGTCTGGCACTCACTGTCAGCTGCAGAAGTCAGAGGTCTCTGTCCACACCCTTGGGCTGAAGGAGGGTTAGTGAAACCTTGCTGAGAGTAGTAGGAATAATAAAGAAAAAATCATACATCTAAGAAATTAAATACATGGTCTGAAATATTTTGAATATAGTTAAATTGCACTTGGAGTTTTCCCTCACATCAATCAAGCTAGCTATTAAATATTTTTTATGTGAACCTTAGGAAGATTTGATGCTATAAACCATTAAACCTAAATATTATCATTTTCCCCATGGCCAGTATGAACATCGTATTAATCATGTAGCACCCACTGCAAGCTATTTCTACAGTACTGCTTTTGTCCAGTCCCCTAAACTATTACCATCCATCTACTACTTAAATTTCCTCTAATGGATTGTAGTCCTCTGTGCAGTACGCTGAGTGAGTGATCAGAAGAATTGGATTTTTTCCTTCCTTTTCCACATTTTCATGCATTATCTTTAGTGACTCATGTACTTCAGTTTTTTCCAGGTGTGCTTTAGGGAAAAACAAAAATAACCCACCTCCAGCATAGGCTCAGCGTCTTAAGAGAAACTCCAAGTTTTTGTTATTACTCTAAACAAGATTTTCTGTTGCAAAAGATCCAGTTAGAGCCATTACTGTTCCCTGTATCCTCTGGGCAGGAAGTCTTTTCTCAGTCTATTAATCACTTGCTATTTTTTTCCTATGGAAAAACAATAAACAAAAAACCAAAGGATCCTCCTTGGTAATGCTGTTCATTAGAGGTTAAATTGCCAGAGGAAACATAGAGTTTGTCACATGAAAATATTTCTGTGAATCTATATGTAAACATTTAGATTTTCATTCCTGTCAGCGTAGCCATTTGCAGGTCTGCATTAAACAATGAATTTCAACGCCAGTGCTGTAAAAGCGTCACTCAGCAGCTCTGCTGCTTCTCGGTCTGATGGTAATAGATTGTCTAAGAAATCTGGACACGTTCATTTTGCCAAGGGATCGTGTGTTGCTGGAGGTAATGCACATCAGATGAGATGTCACACTCTCAGAAGAAGTGCAGAGACGTTAAGACAAGCCAAATTCTGGGCCGTTTATATTCTCCTTTACCAATCATGGTATCAGGATGCACCCTGAATTTATAAATACTGAAACAGGATTTGCTGCACAACAGAAGCTCTTGGAGAGAGAGATATAGGTTAGACTTTTTGCCTTATTATGTCCCAAAGAAAACTGATTATCTGTGTTCACAGTTTAAATTAAATAAATATGTTTGGTTGTGGAACGATAGAGAGATTTCAGAAGAGGAGTGCTTCAGACAGCACATGCTGAGGATTGTAAGGAGGGTAGCAGAGAACAGCAGCTGCCTGTGTTTTGTGCTGCACAGGTTTCCAAATTCTTCAGAGCAGCCCTGAGGAATTTTGCAAGTGTTTTAGCAACAATTGTCTCCAATGAACACTAGCTTGACTCCCATTTGAAAGCCACTGGTAACTTCCCTAAAGAAGGATTGAGGAGCAAAAAAACCTCTCTGTTGGGGATTAAATGAGAGCCAGAGATATAGCTGTAATTTCATTGCAGCTGTGGAGGCACAAGTGGAGCAGGGAGGGAGGATTGTGTTGGGATGTTGTATTGGGTTTAGCTGGGGACCGCAAGTGTAGCAGCAAAAAGACAGAGTCTAATGGGCACCTCCCTAGCTTTTTGCCTTTCAATCTTTTTGCCTGTCATGATTTGACTAATCCTTTAAATATATTTTGCATTCATTTCTCAAATAACCAGCAGACATATGGTGCTAATGAGAACTACAGAGGGTTTGTTTTTTTTAATGAGCAAAAGCAGCTGGTAAGCAGAACATAAAATTAAAAATGGAGGGAAAAAAATAAGCCCAAGGGGATAGATAAGGTCATTAATCACAGCAGAATTCCTCAGCTCTTTCCTTTGATGAGAAGGATCAGGTGGAGTGGGACACGAGTGACCTTGAGACAAGTATGTGGCAGCCTATTTCATTAGGTGAAAAATAAGCCATACATTCTGTTGTCACAGCTCTCCATGGCAGCTGAGATGCTCTGCCCTGTCCCCATGCAGGCAACCTGGCTGGTGGCAGCCCCTCCAGCTGCCCCAGACTGTCACAGCATGGTCCTTCAGTCGGGAGGGAAGCCTGAGACACCTTGTGGGTGCAATCTGCAAAGGGACAGGTGAGCACAGTCCAGCAGTGACACATCTGAAAAGGAAATAATTGGAAAGTGGAAAAAATTGCTCCAGTACATCCAGGGGTAAATTTGCCATTTCTGAGTGGTGCTGCATTGCTGGGAGGATTTGTGGCAGATGCTCACAGCTTTCTTTAAATGAAACCCACTTCATTTTCTGCTATTTAAACATGTCATCCTAAGCAATACAGAACAATAAGGAAGCTTTCCCAGGATGCATCTCAGTCTGACTAAGAGGCTGAAGCTAACACAAAGAGCTGTCCTGCCCAGCAGCCCAAGGTTTCAGCTGCACTACACTGCTGTTTTTTAAAATCAAGCCTATTTCGTTTAATGACTTGAGGCAGACAAAGCCCAGCTCACAGCTTCAGTTCTAACTTATATTCACCGGGCAACACATACTTTTCAAGACTGCTGAATCCATCTGCCCCTTCCACTCAACAGAACTTGTCTGCATTGTCTTGTAGCCCCTTCCTGCTAGAAGCCTCCTGCTCACGTGGTTGTCCTGCAGTCAGGGTACCTCCTAACCCATGCTAGACAGCACCTGAGTCAGGATGGAGGCCACTACAGGCATTACCCATCCTGTGATGTGGGGAGCCCCAGGCTCTCAGGGGCTCTGAGCATCTCCAGCTTCACTGGCTCCATGGCTGAGGTTGTCCCTATCTATCAGACCCTGTGCCCTTTGCCAGAGAAACGTGTTTTTTGTAGGTAGAGCTGACTCTTAAAGTCAGGTTGCCTTCTGGTCTTTGCCTATGCCTGGCCATAAAAGAGAGAAATTATCTGGCCTAGTTCTAGATGTCTATAAATGAACGACTCTGTAGGTTTCTCCTGCAGTTCAAGACAGAGAAAGAAGGTGGGATTTGTCTCTCCTAATACAGATATAGTAGTTTGGACAAGTTAGTAGCTTTAGAAACCTTTCCCTACTGTGGTCATGTCAAGAACAAAGGATAGTCCCATCCCTCCATACTGGAGCACCCTTTGATCCCAGTAACTGTGGGGTGGAAATACAATTGTGGTCCCAACTCCTTGCTCCTCTCAGCAGGCTAAGAACATTTATGGACACTAGTGTTGCTTTCAGTATTGGTCCTTTTCGTGCTGAGAATGGTGGGGAGGGACAGGCATGACCCTTTAGCTAACCTTTCTTTGAAAGGATCCAGTTTGTACCCCCTGAGACCCGCTTTATGATGTGCAGAAAAAGTGTGTGGCTGCAGCATGCATCTTTGATCTGAACTGCAGCACTGGTGTGGACGTACCTTAAGAGCATTTAACAGACTGCAGCATGAACATCACCCATTGCTGACTTCTGTGGCACTATTGATCTCATGCTGAGAGATGATGATGAGGATTTACACTAAACAAAAGCCACCTTTTTTTCTGAAAAGAATCTTTGGCAAATTTGTCATCCCTCAAATTTTGTTCATCTGTTGGGGTTTGGAATCCTTCTTTTTGTTTCTCTTATCTCAGGGAATTTTTTGCCCATACGTTGCTAAGACACCATAACGACTGGGTGCTTAGGAAAAACAATAGAAAGACCAGTCGAGAAAAAAACTTGTAAGTAGCTATTCCCTTATTTGGACATTTCCCTCTTGAAGGAGGCAGAGATCTCGGGACAGCTGGGGCTGGGAAAAAGGAAGGGGAGCAGTAGCTCGCTCTCTTTGCCTCTCGGCATTCAGAAGAGAGGGAAGCTGCCATTGCTTGTCACCACTGTGGAGTTTTCCTGGCTCCTGCTGCCTGCCTGCCTCTCCCGGAGCCAGCCCCTGCTAGCCGTGGCCTGGGAGTCGGGCTGCCCTGCCCTGCCCAGCCCTGCCGGACCCCTGCTGCAGCTTCGGGGTTTTTGCCTACAAGAAGTCCAGGCTCCATCCCTGCTGGGGCCACGCCTGCCATCACTGCCAGGGAGAGACAGCCGAGACCTGCGCTACAGAGCCCCCTGCAGCCGAGGAGGAGCCATCGCACCCGTCCTGCCCAACTGCTAACAGGGAGCGAGAAGAGACTGGACTGGGGGTTTGCTCTGTTCTTGTTTGTTGTGGTTGCCATTGTTGTTGTTTGTCTGTCTTGATATATATATATAGTAGTAAAGAACTGTTATTCCTTTTCCCACAACATTGCCTGAAAGCCCCTTTAATTTCAAAAATTATACTAATTCAGAGGGAAGGGGATTACATTTCCTATTCCCAGGGAGGCTCCTGCCTTCCTTAGCAGACACCTGTCCTCAAACTAGGACATCATCTCAGAACATGCCCTTAATTTCCAGAGTCAAATTCATGCTGCAGTAAAGTGACCACTCTGAGCAGGAGTCTGTGCCATGCCTTTTCCTCCTTGAGCACTGTAGGCACCTTTTACTCCTCTGAGGTGTACTGAAGGTTGCTTTTTCTTATAATTGAGCAAGATGTAAATTGTTATAGCTACCAAGGTAGCAGACCAGTCATTGTAACAAAGGATTATGACTTCTTTACAAGGTGAAATCATAAAAATCTGGCTATATGGGAGAAAGTTCTTGTTTGAACATGTAATTTGAACCAGTAGCAGAGAGAATCCTCACAGCTGAATGACACTAAGTGGCTTCTTCTGTTTAATAAGTATAAAAAATATCTGTCTAGATCAGTTGGATGAGTAATGGAAGCATTCAAACCGTTTAGGGACACTTTTCCTGTCTTGCAGAGTTGGATTCCTTTTGCATCTAGGATGAGAAGAATCAAAAAGGCAACAGTGGGAGATGATTGCTGCTGCTAGAAGCAGTGAAGAATGAGTGCAGATGTATTAGGTTTTGCCCCCTACATGGTAACAACCTCTCTAGGAACAAAGAGATCCTGTGTGCCATGGGATTTGATGGAAAAGAGGGGTGTGAAACTTCAGGGACATAGCTGAACATGCTGGGTTCAGAGACGGGAAATCATTCCAAATCCATTTGCTTCTTATGTCAACCTGTAAAGCCTTTGGTGGACAAAAGCATCGGGCATGCTGTGGCAGCCCAGCTCTGTGCCTAGAAAATGCTCTGCTGCTGCATGCTCAGTCCCAGCAATCTCTTCAGGAAAAGGCTCCATGTGGCTCACTCTCACTGGGACTGACAAATGCTATTTGAGCTGTTTGTGCTGTGAGATTCCCATGAGCCCATTGTGGGGGATGCACATTTTCAAGATCTGGCTAAGGCAGCTCTCTCTTATTCACTCCCCTATGGTAATTATAGTGATATTTTTTGCTACAAACTGTGCTGAGAGGGAAAGGTTCTGTGGTGTTCCTGAATGTTGCACAGTGTAAAGCAACACAGTGCTCCCTCCTGCCTCTCCCAGACCCCCTGTCAATCTCTCAGAAGGAAGAAAAAGGCTCACATAAAAGGGATGTTTATGCTGATGTTATTCAAATGAGCAACGAACAAATAAAATGGTATTTAGGCATTGCCTTTTCTTCTCAATAAACTTCTCCAGGCAAAATTACCCATAGTGGTACTTAAACCTCCTTGGGGAGTCTGTAGCTGTTGACAGTATTTTCTTTCCTGCCTGCTACAGTTTGAGGGGAAAAAAGTATTCTTTATTGTACTGGCTCAGCCCACAAACTTGTTGAGGCCCAGATGTGAAACACTTGTCTTAGAAAGAGCAAGAAGGAAAAAGAAATCTGAAAACAGGGGGAAAAATGTAAAAGGAGACATTTGCAATTATACAAAGTTCCTCCCTCTGATTTAAATATTTCCATAATTTATTATGAAATTCAGTGTTTGTAAGTAAGAATAAAAACTCTTTGTATGGAACAGTTGCTGGATAACAGGTTTGTGCAGAACAGAAATAGTCCAGGGTCAAAAAATCAATACTCAGAAGGGACTGAATGGCTCAAACTATGGGTAAGTGTATGGAGGCTGCTATGAAGAGCTTAGCACTTTGAAATTCACCCAGGTCAGTGGAAATGGGAACTAATTTCCAGCCAGCACCTTTTCTGAGGCCATTTGTTAGGACCTGTCAAGTTGATATGACCTCTCTTTCCAATCTCAAGAGGACAAATGCTTCTATTTCCTATTTACAGGGTGTTTATCACCAGGGCAAAAAGCAGTCTTAGCCATTAGACTGGGGAAAAAAAACCCACCAAACTCTAGCCACAGGAACAGATACAGTTCCTGCAAGACAGGGCAATAGCATATTGTAGGAAATTTGCACAGCCATGGATCACACATTGGAGAACAGTGTTGACTGTAGTCAAACTTACATGAGCTTATGTAAGTATAGGGCTTGCCCGACTTTGTGTGAGAGTCAAATCAGTAAATGAGAAGTGTCACAAAGCACAGTCAAGAGAGAGGTTGCCTATTTCACTTTTTAATCCACTTTGGTGTGAGGGATGCAGGAAAGGTATTGAGCCTCACCACCTGGGCCAAGGGCATTCATCAAGGGCAGGTGACCGATTTGATTGATTACAGGATAGAAAGGCAGGAGAATAATATTGACAAAAGACATTTTAAGAAAATGAAATGATTCCTTGAGAGCTTTGCTTTTACTGATTGAGAACCCAAGGGCTGCTGAGCATGGACTTACCTCAGTCACATTAATTTCTCTAGCATAGTGGACTGGCTGAACTCTTCAAAGGAAAACCTCACTACTAAATCCTGAATAGATTTGATGACAACTGTAATCTATCAACCATGATGATATCAGCATGTGTAGGACCCAGGAAATTTTAGCTAACTCTATCTGGGAACTGACAGTTGGTGAGGAGGTCTGTCTTTGTGGAGAAAAGCTCCTTTGTATCCTGCTGCAGCATGATTAATTTAGCCCCCAAGTAATATCTCCCACTCAGAAGATCAGTTGGAAAGTGTTGTCTGGGGGCAAGTCTGTGGACTTGCAGGTCAGCTGTGCTCCTACCTGTGCAAGTCAGAAGTGGCAGAACAGGCAGAATTACAGCTGCAACTCATCTGGTCGCGTTCTGGAAGAAAGCCCATTGTAAGAGGGCTTAGCGGATGTCAGACCCTGTGACCTGCAGGACCACTAGAGGCGGGACGTGTGAAACATCCCTCTCTGACTTCACAGAATCTCAGAACCTTAGATTATGCTGAGTTGGACGGGATCCATAAGTATCCCCTGAGTCCAACTTCTGGCTCTGCACAGGACACCCCAAGTTGACCACTCATCTCACACCAAGTGCCTGAGAGTGCTGTCCAAATGTTCCTTGAACTCTGTCAGGCTGGTGCTGTGATTGCTTCCCTGGGAAGCCTGTTCCAGTGCCCAGTGACCCAACCTTTTCCTGATACCTAATCTACACCTTTCCTGACACAGCTTTAGACCATTCCTTCAGGTCATGAAAGTGAAGAGATCTGTACCTGCCCCTCCTATTCCCCTCACAAGGAAGTTGCAGGCTGCAATTAGGTCTCCCCTCAGTCTCCTCTTCTCCAGGCTGAACACTCCAAGTGACCTCAACACTTCCTCATGTGGCTTCACCCCAAGGCCCTTCATGATCCTTGTGGCCCTCCTTTGGATGGTCTCTAACAGCTCTATATCTTTTTTCTGTTGTGGCACCCAAAACTGCCCCCAGCATCTGAGGTGAAGTTGCCCCAGTGCAGAGCAGAGCAGAGCAGGACAATACCCTCCCTTGCCCAGCTGGCAATGCTGTGTCTGATGCCCCTCAGGACACACTTTGCCCTCCTGGCTGCCTGGTTCCAGTGAGAAGATGTCCAGGCCTGTTATGACTGCACTCACAGGCACTGTGTAAGGTTGGTGGCACATCCCGTCTTGATGTCAGTGACTGTGTTTTCAGTTGTTGTGAGGCACATGTAATGCAGAGCACAGAAACCTGTGAGACTGTACAAGACTTCACTAGAGTGGCTTTCTTCTCCTGTGGAGACTCAAGCGGGTAGTTTGAGATCCAGCAAGAGATTTCTACACAGTGGGTCACTTGGTTTCACTACCAATAGACGGGTATAAGCATATCAAACTCTCTTTGCGTGCCCCACTCAGGAGAATACCATAACCTGAAACTTCCAGGATCTATAAAGATTTAGACATAGTGGTTGCTATTCCTCTTTGCCCTCTGAGAAGCTGCTTTTGTTTCCACAGTGCTCTCATTGCCTTGAGCCTGACCCAACCGAGACTGTGGGCAGCCTGTACTGTAGCTGCTACTTAAACCTTACGATAAGTCGTTTTCATTTACTTGGTGACCTACTTTCAGCTGTTTTTACCTGTGACAGATGAGAAGTGGCCCATACACCTTCCCTGCCTGAGATGAAGTTCTGCGTGTGCACTGAAGGGCAGTGGGCCATGCTCCCCTAGAGATTCCAAGCTGGCTGACAGCTTCCCATCCTCCCTGTGTGCTCCTGGCAGGAGGTGACACTGCAGCCACCAGAGCACAGTCCCCTGGCAAGGCACAGCCTGCACAGGATGAGACTAATATCAGCTGGTTTTGTTCCTTTCCTGAGCAAGGAGAAAAAAACCCCTTCCTTTCTTTGAAAACTGACTGTATGTGCTGTAGATTATTTCCATCATACTCATTTGTCTGTATTACCTGCATTAATCTAGTACAGTGTGGGATGAAAATGTACCCCTGAGACTAAGCATGTATGTAACTTTAACTACCAGCTGCCAACATGGATGCAAAGTTGTCTCGTCAAACTACGTGTAAAACCCTGTGGATAGTGACATTAAGTAGCTCTCTTTTATGCAATGCAGGCATTACATTTTTTTTAGTGTGTTGACACATCATTGTATTTCTCAACAAGGTAAATTAGAGCAATGATATGAAGTTTTGTCTTGAGAGCCTGAGGATTTTTTATGGTTCTGGGAGCCTGCATTAAGACAGACTATAAAATGAGGTGTAAATATTATAATGATGAGTTATTTCTTCCTGTTTGCTAAGAAGCAGCAGAACTGCTGGTAGAAGACAGCATATCCCATAAGGATTATTGTATTATATTTTAACAACTGCTGCATGTACTAATTGCTTTTAGTTCATAGTAACCAAAGATAACATTATGAATACTCAAAGGAGAACTTACATTTTGTACATGACTGCCATGGCTAACCATCTCCTCAGCTGGCTCCTTTGTCCTGCTCTTGCTGTGAAGGCACCCGTGTGAGATCTTATTTTTCTGGGGTTTTTTCTGTCACCAGTTTTGATGTCACTGTGAACATGTGCAATAATCTTGAAACACTTTTTCCAGTGTCTAGCTGCATGATAACCTGACCCATAGGTGCCTACAAGGATGGATTGTCCATGTCCTTCTCATTGCGGGGCAGATGGGGTGTGTGTTGCCAGAGTCACTGTGCTACGACCTTGGGCCTGCACAGCCCTTTCTGCTTCTCAACCCCAAGAGCTACAGACATCATGTTACCTGTGACAGAACAGCCTTTATCAAGAAAGAGGACTGGGACTGGGGAGGAGTGCAGCCACCATGCCATGTTGCCTGTTTTGGGTACCACTTCTCCCTGCTAGCATCTGTTGTCAGCCCATCTACTCTGACTAGCCAACAGGCTTACTGTGAGACACCCCACAGAAACGACATTTCCACGTGTAAGCTGACCAAGGAGATGTAGAACTTAATATTCCACAGGATCCCTCATTCCCTGCATGGAAACCTGCTTGGTTTTCCCTCTTCTTGTTTCAGAGAAGTATAATTAAATACAAAAGTAAGAAGGGTTGGAGTTCCTGAGATCTCCTCCTGCAAATTCACTGTATCATGGACATTTGTAGTTTAAACTTGCACACTGCTGGGTACTAGCATCTGCTTGGGCTGCACCCCACCTCCTTGTCAGGGGAAGGGATGAGTGAGCACAACGGCACCCTGATTTTCCTATGGAGAAAGCCTGACCACAGCAGCAGGGTACAGCGCTGTGTGCTCTCAGCTCTCACAGGAGGCAACTGGGGATTATCTCCTTACATACATCTAATAACATATGTGCTTAGCAGGCGTTGCTGTTCAGTAAGTGCTACTGATGCATCATCTGACCTTCTGCAAACCACAGGACCCATCATTCTGCTTTGCACCCAGCAGTTTGTGTTTGATCACAGCAGGACCTGTATTTTGCCACACACAATGTTCAAAGAAGCCATCCAGCCTTCATGTGACACTGCAAAGGGGAGAGAACATACCATTTTCCTTAGTCATGTGTTCTGTTGGTTAACCATCTTTGTTGTTATAATTGTATGCCTTCTTTCTAATTTAAATACATCTGACTTCAGTTTCTAGCTGCTGCAGCTCATTTTTTCCCCTTGCAAGATCAAAAAGGAATGTGGTACTGAACATCTCTGCAGTCAGGTCACCCTCCAGCCTCTTCTTTGATACAGCAACCACAATGAGTGCTTTAAGCCTTGTGAGGTATTTTCCACAGTCCTCAAATAATTTAAATTTATTATTTTTAAAAATCTCCCTTTTTTTGGTCAGATCCTTGAGTTGAGCAAATTATTCCAGTAACAATTTCTGTAAACAGGAGTGATCTGAGCTGCCAGCCACTGTGTGCTTCTTTGAGCTGCTCCTGTCATCCCCAGTGAGACCTCACAGCTCTCAAACTTGTCCATTTTGACCTCTTGCCCCTGGTGTTTCATAAACCATGGAGGCTGCATCTCTTGCTCTAGATACAGAGCTTGATGTTTGACTGTTCCCAAAATTTATTTTGAATTTCACTTGCTGTAGTTTAAGGTAAAGCCAGATAAACATCTCAAGAATCAGACCTTTAAATCCAGATTTCTCTCTGTTCTCTACTCTCACTAGTGGGCTACAATGGCTCCTCTTTGTTCATTTGCTTTGTGATTCTTCAAATGTGTCCTCACAATTGGGAGAACAGAGCCATTAAGATGAGTGAAAAGTGATTGTGTGTTGCGGTCACCCAGCCGGTGGTGGAGCCACCGGCTGAGTCACCCGTGGCGTTCGAGGCTGCGGCTCAACCTGCCTTTTCAATGGGGATTGCGGATTGGGTAGATGACACCTCTTGGGACACTGAGCCCTGAGAGGTAGGCAGGTTGAGGCAGTCTCCTGCCGTGGGCTGCTGTCCAGCTAGGTACCGTCCCCTCCCCTTTCTCCTCATAGATGGTTTAGATATTCATATAGTTGGTTTAATAGTCATACAAAGCTGGAAGGTTCTAAAGTTCTGTTCTTCCCATTGGCTTATTTAAATATGTCCCTCCTACGTTTGCTGCTTATTGGATACTGTCATCTCCCTTCATGTACCTCATTTGTCCTGTCCCTTGTTCCTCCCCTTTCCCCCCCCCCTTAAAACCTGGTGCAACGGTTATTTCGGGGCTCGTTTTGTGGTTCCCGTCCTTGTGGCGAGTTCCCCTGCCCCCTCCAGGGCATGGAATAAACTCTTGGATTTACACCACGGGCGAGTCCTCCTTGATTCTTTTGCTGCCTCTGCGTCGCATTCTCATCATCAGCTGCTGCTAGCCCCAGCCTGGACTTTGGAAATATCAACCAGCCTCGGAGCTGTCGCGCGAAGGCTAAAGGCATTGCCTTGCCGCTGCACACGCGCTTGTGCCACGCGAGATCCGTTTTCCGGGCACACGAGGACACTGCCGGCCATTGACCAGCCGGGCGGTCAAGCGGCCTGTGACAATTGTGTGGCAGCCCTGGTGCTATCCCAGCGGCTTAGGTATTCCCTTGACAAGAGGGCGATCAGTCCCAATTCACCCAGCCTGAGAAGGACTGGAATTTGTGGCTCCTCCTCCCTGGGAGATTGCTGTGATCACCAGCCCTTTCTACCACCTTCAGCATAAAAACAAGGAACAAGACAGTCTTGTGCACCCAGCAGAAAGGTGACAATTTGGGAGCAGAAGTCTGTTTCAGAAAATGTATGGCAGGCTCCCTTAGGTACCCTGGTAGAAAGGCAATAAACTTAAATTTGTTTCAGACCAGACTTTAACATTTGAATCTCAGGAGGTTAGTCCAGGTTTGACATCTTTAGCTGGGTGGCTATTTAAGCCCTTCCATTCAGCTGGAATCAAGATCCCCAGTTTACCACACTCCAAAGAATGTCGTATTGAAGGACCTGAGATGTACAGACAGTGAGTGCCAGTTATGCTTTCTTAAACAATATTTTCTTTGTAGATGGAGAACATTTCATCAACAATATTAAATTAAATTCCCCCAAATAGTAAGAATTTTCTCACTTGATACAATTATTACTGATAATAAATCCTTAATTAATGGTGAATATAATTGCACCCAATATAAATACACCCAACACTAAATTCTCCTCTTCGAGGCATCAGTGTCACTCTGGGGAGAAGGTAGTTTAATGCTGTAAAAGTACAAAATTTGGGCCATAGTTATTTGTTCTTGGGTTTGAAATATCTTCTTTGATCTTTTTGTTGAGAGACGGGAAACTGTTCCAAAGGGAAAAATGGAAGGACACATGAGTGAATAAATAATGGCCAATAGCACACAGAATTCAAGTATTCATGCATTAAAGTATAATATTGTCCACACTTGTATGTTTCATAAACACCTTTGGATAGAATGCTAAGTCAGATCACAGCAAACCCGGACAGATGAGCCGTTTGTGTTGCGTGCATTTTGCTTTAAAAAGCTGGAATTTTATAATTTGATTGTGTAATATAACAGAGCTCTGAAGTTTAGGAGGCTGAACTATATTTTAGGGAAAAAAAGAAGGAGAATGCAGACCAGATTCTTAGATCACAGGATGTAAATACAGCAGGTATCAGCTGTGGGTGCAAATTTTTTGTATTGAGATGAGTTCAACAGGAAAGTTTTTCCTTTGAGTGCCGGGCAACATTTGATTTCCTTCCCCTTATAGTTCTATGATTTTTTTTTAACGTAGGCAGTTGTAGTGGTTTGAGTTCGTTCACCTGAGTTTTTTGGCTAAATGCCAGCACACTTATCAGATTTTATTTAATTTTGCTGTGACATAAGGATTAGGAGTAGGTAAAGTAGGCTCAAACTTTAAAGAATATAAAGAAAGGTTATTAACAGACCTAAAAGGAAGAAAAAAAATTAAGAACCAGAACAAAACCATCAGAACACTTTTGCTCTTCCCACCTCTCCATTTTTTCAATGACAGTACAAAAACCAACACTTCGACCTTTAGTCAGTTTACCACTTCTAAATTAGTCTTTCTTCAGTTAATTTAGGGAGGGGAGTTTTCTCCTGCTTTACCACGTTGACTTCTCCACAAGAAATACAGTTCTTATGGTTTTCAGCCTCACAACTAGCAGCCACCCAGAAGAAAAAGATTTCTGCTTGTTGTGGAACGTCCCTCCCACACCAGCAGCTTTCCCACTGCTACTACGGTGGGTTATGACAGTTCATGGGGTGTTTTTTTTTAAGGATGAGTTGTTCTACTACTGCCACAAAGAAATCCCCTTCCTCTATGACTGGCAACGTAAATTTTCTTTGACCATTCCCCGGGGCAAGGGATCTGGATCACAGTTTCTTTTCTTCTTTACTTAAATGTCTCATCAGGCTGCAATTACTTCA